>CM054954.1:3121102-3234151 GCA_029168755.2 Tillandsia fasciculata
ATTCAAATCCTCGCTGATCTCGAGGGGTGCAAAGTCGATGACGTGCGACGGGTCGAAGACGTACCTCCTCAGTGTGGAAACATGAAAACATCGTGGACACCAGCAAGTCTCGGGGGAAGTGCAAGTCGATAAGCAACTGGCCCGATACGCTCCAACACCTCGAATGGTCCAATGTATCGGGGGCTGAGTTTCCGCGAATGCCGAACCTCCTGATCCCTTTGGACGGCGAGACTTTCAGAAATACATGATCTCCAACCTGAAACTCTAAGTCTCGTCGCCGAACATCAGCATAGCTCCTCTGTCGGCTCTGAGCGGTCTGAAGATGCTGTCGAATCACTCGGACCTTCTCCTCTGCCTCTAGCAGTATATCTGGCCCCAAGGTCCGTCTCTCGCCCACGTCACTCCAATAAAGTGGTGATCGACACTTGCGTCCATACAACGCTTCAAACGGAGCCATCTGTATGCTCGCTTGAAAGCTGTTGTTGTACGCAAACTCAACCAAGGATAAGTGTCGAATCCAACCTCCGCCGAAATCCAAGACGCAAGCCCTCAGCATGTCCTCCAAGATCTGTATAGTCCGCTCTGACTGCCCATCAGTCTGTGGGTGAAAAGCTGTACTGAATCTGAGCTGAGTCCCCAAGGCAGTCTGCAAACTCCCCCAAAACGCGAGGCAAACCTCGGGTCTCTATCTGACACTATGGAGGCGGTACTCCATGCAACCTCACAATCTCATCAAGGTATAACTGGGCTAGTCGCTCGAGTGGCCAAGTAGTCTGCATAGGCAAAAAGTGCGCTGACTTGGTAAGTCGATCCACCACTACCCAGATAGCATCTGCTCTCGCCCTGTGCCCTCGGCAATCCGACCACAAAATCCATCGTAATGTGGTCCCATTTCCACTCAGGGATTGGGAGACTTTGTAACTTGCCAGCTGGCACTCGATGCTCAGCTTTTACCTGCTGACAAGTTAAACACTGAGCCACAAATCTCCCGATATCCCTCTTCATGCCATTCCACCAAAAGTGTGCCTTGAGGTCCTTATACATCTTAGTCCCCCAGGATGAAGGGTATAAGGTGTATAATGGGCCTCTCTCAATATCTGCTCTCTGATCTCAGCATCCACTGGCACACATGCTCGGTCCCTGTACCTCAGTACTCCCGCAGCATCCACTGTAAAATCCCCTGACTGATCACTCGGAATCTGATCTCGAATCCTGGTCAAGTGGGGGTCCTCACTCTGTCTCCCTGATCCTGTCCAGCAGAGTGGGCTGCACGACTAATGACGTCAGTCTAGCAGAGACCCCAGGGGACACAACCTCTATCTCGAGCCGTCTCATCTCCTCTAATAGGGCGCCTGGTCTGTGATCAACATAGACAAACTCTGCACTGCTCTCCGGCTCAAAGCATCAGCGACCACGTTAGCCTTGCCTGGGTGGTAAAGGATATCCACATCATAATCCTTTAGTAGCTCTAACCACTGCGCTGCCTCAAATTCAGCTCCTTCTGCGTGAACAGATACTTTAAGCTCTTGTGGTCGGTGTAGATCTCACAGTGCTCCCCATACAGGTAATGGCGCCAAAGCTTCAGTGCAAACACCACGGCAGCGAGCTCTAAGTCATGGGTAGGGTAATTCTTCTCGTAATCCTTGAGCTGTCTCGATGCATAAGCAATTACCCTCCCATCCTGCATCAACACGCAACCCAGTCCACTGTGCGATGCGTCACTGTAGATCACATATCCTTTCCCCATAACAGGGAGGGAAAGGATAGGAGCGTCATCAGTCTGTCCTTCAGCTCCTCGAAGCTCTTCTGGCAGTCCTCACTCCAGATAAACTTAACCCCTTTACGCGTCAACCGAGTGAGGGGTGTGGAAAGCTTCGCAAAGCCTTCCACAAACCGACGATAATAACCAGCTAATCCCATGAAGCTGCGCACCTCTGATACAGTCGTCGGTCGGGGCCAATCACGAACTGCCTCAATCTTCGCCGGGTCTACAGCTACACCGGCGGCGGAAATCACATGGCCCAAGAAAGCTACCTCCCGAAGCCAAAACTCGCACTTTGCCAGCTTGGCATACAACTTCTTCTCCCGTAGAAGTTGTAGCACAGTCCTCAAGTGCTCCTCATGCTCGGCCTCGCTTCGGGAGTAAACCAGGATATCATCAATGAACACCACCACAAAGCGATCCAGAAATGGCCGAAATATCCTGTTCATCAAGTCCATAAAGGCGGCAGGGGCATTAGTCAATCCAAACGGCATAACTGTAAACTCATAATGCCCGTACCGTGATCTGAAAGCAGTCTTAGGAATATCCTCGGCCTTCACCTTCAATTGGTGGTAACCAGACTGTAGATCAATCTTGGAAAAGACACAAGACCCTTGCAGCTGATCAAAGAGATCGTCGATGCGCGGCAGAGGGTACTTGTTCTTGATGGTCACTTTATTCAGCTCCCTATAGTCCACACACAGTCTAAGTGACCCATCTTCTTCTTCACGAATAGCACCGGTGCTCCCCAGGGCGACACACTGGGTCTAATGAAACCCTTATCCATCAAATCTTGCAACTGTGCTTTAAGCTCTCGCAGCTCAGCCGGTGCCATCCGGTAAGGAGCCTTAGAGATTGGCGCAGTTCCTGGAACTACGTCAATCACAAACTCAATCTCTCTGTCGGGCGGCATACTAGTCAGCTCAGGTGGAAACACATCCGGGAACTCGCGGACGATAGGGATATCCCCGAGTCCCGGTGCCGCTGTAGGCCCCTCAACAACACTAGCCAAAAAGGCTACACATCCTCGGTGAATCATCCGTCTCGCTCGGAAGTCGAGACCATAGAGGCAAAGAAAGCGCTCTGACATCCCCGGTACACCAACACCTCCTGGCCTGGCTCTCTAAAAGTGACAGTCCTCTCGGCACAGTCAATAGTCGCAAAATACCGAGCCAGCCAGTCCATCCCGAGAATCACATCAAAATCCTGCAGCTGTCTCAAGACCAACAGGTCTGCTGGCATAATCCAGGACTCGATCTGCATCGGGCAGGACCAACAACACACCTCCACGTGCAAAGTGTGATCGGGAATCTGAACCTCTCGTGCACGTGGCAAAAGTCCTACCTCTAACCCATGTAATGATGCAAAAGATCTACTAAATGAAAGAATGCGATGCTCCAGTATCAAATAAGGTACGAGTCCTAATGCCAGAGAGTAAGGTGATACCTGCCACCACATGGTCCGCTGCTGAATAATCCTCTACCTGTGCAGCATACACTCGCCCACTCTGAGCTGGAGGGCGATAATCTGTGGGGTGGGAAGAAGATGGCCTGCTCGCTGGAGCATATGGTCGCTGAGCCGTCGACCGCTGCTGTGATGATGATGGGGCAGATGCTGAAGAAGGGGCGGCAGGGGTCGAAAAGGGGCAAGAAGCTCGAATGTGCCCGGGCTGTCCACATCCGTAGCAACGACCCCACCGCTGGTCGCAGGTGCCCGAACAATGCTGACCTCCACAGAAGATACAACGGCCGGTGGGCCCGTGGCTGTCGTGACTGCTGCTGCCGGTGGTGGGACTTGCCGCTGTCGCTGAGACTGCCGCTGCGATCCACGCTGCGAGGACTGCGATCTCCGCTGCTGCTGCTGCTGCTGGGGCCTCTGGGATCCACCAGGCCCTCGCCGCTCAAAACCGTCCCTGGCCAAAAAGACTGTGGCTGAGGCGGTCGTGGCGGCCTCCACGAACTCGTCTGTCCCCCGGCCTCCGGTGCTGGTCGCTTCGCCCCCGGGATCCCTTCGGGAGCTGGAGATACTCCATCCATCACTACCTCCCCGCACTCTACATAGGGCGCCTGCTCCATCGAGGCCTCCAAGGTCTGCAACCTGCGTGAGCGAACTAGCTGAAAGATCTCCCGGCGCAACTCTCCGCTCCATCGCCGCGATCCACGACTCTGCCTCCCAAGGCTCGGCGCTCTGCCCCGAGAAACGGGGCGGGTCAAACTGGCGGAACCTCATCAGTAAGTCTACCATCTCCCGCTGCTCAGCCGGAGTCAGTGGTCCCGTCAATCCTGAGGGCTGTCCTCCAGTGCCCTGAGCGATAGGGGAAGCCGGGGTCACTGGTACAGCTGGGGGAGCCACAGCAGGGGAAGATGGCACGGGAGAACTCTCCGGGGGTGCTACAACTGGTTGCACCCTCCTGCTAATAACTGTGTCAGCCGACTCATGGCCTCCTCCACAGTCAAAGGTTGAATAGCTCCAGGAGCCCCCGCTACTCGAAGATGGCGCTGACGGCACAAAAGGTGTAACAGGAGGCACAAAGGCCTCAGGAACAGCTGGGGGTAGTGTCTCTCTCTGCGCGAGCAGCTGATCAATCCTCTGCTGCTGCTGACGATGGCTCTCCGCCAATTGGGCCATCAAATAAGGTACGAGTCCTAATGCCAGAGAGTAAGGTGATACCTGCCACCACATGGTCCGCTGCTGAATAATCCTCTACCTGTGCAGCATACACTCGCCCACTCTGAGCTGGAGGGCGATAATCTGTGGGGTGGGAAGAAGATGGCCTGCTCGCTGGAGCATATGGTCGCTGAGCCGTCGACCGCTGCTGTGATGATGATGGGGCAGATGCTGAAGAAGGGGCGGCAGGGGTCGAAAAGGGGCAAGAAGCTCGAATGTGCCCGGGCTGTCCACATCCGTAGCAACGACCCCACCGCTGTCGCAGGTGCCCGAACAATGCTGACCTCCACAGAAGATACAACGGCCGGGGGGCCCGTGGCTGTCGTGACTGCTGCTGCTGCGTGGTGGGACTGCCGCTGTCGCTGAGACTGCCGCTGCGATCCACGCTGCGAGGACTGCGATCTCCGCTGCTGCTGCTGCTGCTGGGGCCTCTGGGATCCACCAGGCCCTCGCCGCTCAAACCGTCCCTGGCCAAAAGACTGTGGCTGAGGCGGTCGTGGCGGCCTCCACGAACTCGTCTGTCCCCGGCCTCCGGTGCTGGTCGCTTCGCCCCCGGATCCCTTCGGGAGCTGGAGATACTCCATCCATCACTACCTCCCCGCACTCTACATAGGGCGCCTGCTCCATCGAGGCCTCCAAGGTCTGCAACCTGCGTGAGCGAACTAGCTGAAAGATCTCCCGGCGCAACTCTCGCTCCATCGCCGCGATCCACGACTCTGCCTCCCAAGGCTCGGCGCTCTGCCCCGAGAAACGGGGCGGGTCAAACTGGCGGAACCTCATCAGTAAGTCTACCATCTCCCGCTGCTCAGCCGGAGTCAGTGGTCCCGTCAATCCTGAGGGCTGTCCTCCAGTGCCCTGAGCGATAGGGGAAGCCGGGGTCACTGGTACAGCTGGGGGAGCCACAGCAGGGGAAGATGGCACGGGAGAACTCTCCGGGGGTGCTACAACTGGTTGCACCCTCTGCTCTAATAACTGTGTCAGCCGACTCATGGCCTCCTCCACAGTCAAAGGTTGAATAGCTCCAGGAGCCCCGCTACTCGAAGATGGCGCTGACGGCACAAAAGGTGTAACAGGAGGCACAAAGGCCTCAGGAACAGCTGGGGGTGGTGTCTCTCTCTGCGCGAGCAGCTGATCAATCCTCTGCTGCTGCTGACGATGGCTCTCCGCCAATTGGGCCATCAAATAAGGTACGAGTCCTAATGCCAGAGAGTAAGGTGATACCTGCCACCACATGGTCCGCTGCTGAATAATCCTCTACCTGTGCAGCATACACTCGCCCACTCTGAGCTGGAGGGCGATAATCTGTGGGGTGGGAAGAAGATGGCCTGCTCGCTGGAGCATATGGTCGCTGAGCCGTCGACCGCTGCTGTGATGATGATGGGGCAGATGCTGAAGAAGGGGCGGCAGGGGTCGAAAAGGGGCAAGAAGCTCGAATGTGCCCGGGCTGTCCACATCCGTAGCAACGACCCCACCGCTGGTCGCAGGTGCCCGAACAATGCTGACCTCCACAGAAGATACAACGGCCGGGGGCCCGTGGCTGTCGTGACTGCTGCTGCCGGTGGTGGGACTGCCGCTGTCGCTGAGACTGCCGCTGCGATCCACGCTGCGAGGACTGCGATCTCCGCTGCTGCTGCTGCTGCTGGGGCCTCTGGGATCCACCAGGCCCTCGCCGCTCAAACCGTCCCTGGCCAAAAGACTGTGGCTGAGGCGGTCGTGGCGGCCTCCACGAACTCGTCTGTCCCCCGGCCTCCGGTGCTGGTCGCTTCGCCCCCGGGATCCCTTCGGGAGCTGGAGATACTCCATCCATCACTACCTCCCCGCACTCTACATAGGGCGCCTGTTCCATCGAGGCCTCCAAGGTCTGCAACCTGCGTGAGCGAACTAGCTGAAAGATCTCCCGGCGCAACTCTCGCTCCATCGCCGCGATCCACGACTCTGCCTCCCAAGGCTCGGCGCTCTGCCCCGAGAAACGGGGCGGGTCAAACTGGCGGAACCTCATCAGTAAGTCTACCATCTCCGCTGCTCAGCCGGAGTCAGTGGTCCCGTCAATCCTGAGGGCTGTCCTCCAGTGCCCTGAGCGATAGGGGAAGCCGGGGTCACTGGTACAGCTGGGGGAGCCACAGCAGGGGAAGATGGCACGGGAGAACTCTCCGGGGGTGCTACAACTGGTTGCACCCTCTGCTCTAATAACTGTGTCAGCCGACTCATGGCCTCCTCCACAGTCAAAGGTTGAATAGCTCCAGGAGCCCCGCTACTCGAAGATGGCGCTGACGGCACAAAAGGTGTAACAGGAGGCACAAAGGCCTCAGGAACAGCTGGGGGTGGTGTCTCTCTCTGCGCGAGCAGCTGATCAATCCTCTGCTGCTGCTGACGATGGCTCTCCGCCAATTGGGCCATCATGGCCCGCAACTCACCAATCTCAGAGGATCCCGTCTGCTCCGGCTCAACAGGGGGTGTAGGGGCACCCAGAGCGGGAATTCGACGTCGGGGAGGCATCCTGCCACAAGAAAACACGATTCAGCAACATAACCCCACACGACCCAATCTAGCGAAAGTCAAAGACATCCCCCAATTTCTGCGACTTTATGTTGTCTGCAGCCAACATAACGGTCCACCAGAAATTGGGTATGTCGATCCCTCCTCACTCACTGGAAGAGTCCCATAAATAAATCAACGACTTTCGCAAAGTGTCACGCCTCTCACGCCCTATCATCCTAGGGTCTGCCAAAAGCCTAGGGTTTCCTAAGTCCCAACTGACCTATCCCTAAGCTCTGATACCAACTTAATCTGTCACGCCCCGGGGGTAACCAGAACCCGGGCCCGCCAACAGATCCGCCGTGTACACAGAATTTTCCATGTACACGAAGCGCTGGTAACCTGCTCAGATAGATAATATACAATAGAAGAGCATAAACAGAGCTGAACTAATAGAACTAACAGTAATCTCAGACTGAAATGAACTGTAAACTGAAATAAAAGTACAATATACTCCCAGCTCACCATAAATAATACAACCAGCTGGCCACAGCCAGACCCAAAAGTAAACTAATAAAGTCTGAGATACAAAAGGGGAGTACTGTAATAGTCTAACTAAACTCACGCTCGGGGTAGACGATCTAGCTAGTCGGCGATCCTCTTACCTCGATCTGCTGCCGAAGGCCCAGCAGCTCCCACAGTCGACTCTGCAAAACAAAGGGGGGAAAGAACAAGAAACAACAATGGGGGTGAGAACTACTAGATAAACCAGTAGCCTCCCCTAGTGGGTAAAAACCTCTGATGCTGACACACCCACTAGGAATAAAGAGGCAAAAAGGAAAGAACAGTGGTATGCAATAAGGATTGCTGAAGAGAAACTACCACTACTATGCCTCTAAGTGCAGTGCCCAAAAGATGACTGTATAGATGCAACTATAAAGCTGACTGCCCAAAGAAAACCCAATCAGAGGGCCAGGAAATACTGGCACTGCCTGCTCTGTCATCACTCACAACTCACCAACTGACCGGCACCCATCACGGTCTAAAAGGCCTACTCCGGAGTGGCACTCGAGGGGAGCGACCCACACGAGTAAAGTATCTCTGTATCAATCATCTCTGTAACCGATGTCTCACAATAGCAGGACTGGATCATGACCATGATCAAAGTGGGAATACTCCATCCACTAATGCAACCCCGATCCCCAATCTGGTGTGATAATAACACCCGGTCAACCGCCCAAAATCCGCGGTTACCGATGAACCCGTAGACCCCAATCTGATAAAGTAAAAACATCTGGTCAACCGCCTAACATCCGCGGTTGCCACTATGCCCCACAATCCCCTAAGACATGTCCAAACTGTCCCAAGCAATACTATCTCCAAAATCCCGATCAGACTCGAGCATCATGCGTCGATAGAGAAGAATAACAATAACAGATGTTTTCTCCTAAGTCAAATCCCATAATATCGTGCTGCAATAAAATAGTGGCTTGACTAGTTGTCCAATGAGCATGCAAGTGTTCTCTTTTAAAAACATTTAGAAAGGAACTAAGTTTCATGTGAAGAATACTTTTAAGACTATTTTAAAAATATTGTTGGGTTACTAAATTGCATGCGGTTCACGATATAGCAATTGTCCAATTTCCTTGTCCCAGATTTATCACATAGAAGCTACTAAATTAATTTAGGGGCCAAATGCACTAGGTTCATACACCACAAGTTATCTATCACATGTATAATTGGGGACTCTTTTATTCCTAGTGTGCAAATCAACAAAGAGGGATACGCAACCACCCACCTCGAAAAGCGTGTACAATGTACCCAGAAAATACCCGCTGTCCTCTAAACACACCGTCAGCTGCAACAATGTCCTACAACATCACATAAGGGTACACGGTGTAAATATAACAATTTCTAAACACACATTTGCTGTTTTAAAATCAGCACGCAAAACGAGGAATTTTCACCTCTGTCCCGAGCTCCTAAAATCTCAGAAAATTCACGGTTGCGTTCCTCGCGAAAAATCACCCAAAATCGACTCTTGAATCACCCCGATCCGATATTCCTACGCGGAGAAATAATTCGTCGAAGTTGCCGCTGTCCAAAGATCCAAACAGCAAAATGGGGTGTCAAATCACCTCGGGAAGCGTGCCAAGAAATCGGAATCCGAAGAAACTATCAACACAAAAAACGAAGCCCTACCTCTTAGGAACACACTGGCGCAGAAATCGTCGGAATCGGACCTCTGTACTGCGCAGGGGACTCCTCGGACTGAAATGCGACGATAACGGGCCGAAATGGGGGAAAACCGAGGCACACTGTAAAATCCGGAACGCCGCTGTCGATCTTCCCGAAAATCTGGGAACGCACCACGAGGTAGAAAAATGAGAGAGGAAAAACTTCTCTAAAGGTCCCTCCCTCCCAATCACTCTCTAACTCTCGGAAAAAGTCCAAGAGGAGAGGGGAGGGGCCTTTAAATAGGCCCAACCAAACAATTGGAGAAATCCCCACTGTGTCCCCACTTTCGGGCGCAGTGGGGATTTCGGGCTGCTACAGTGCGGCCCGGCCCGCCATCTTCCGGGCGGCTACAGTGCGGCCCAGCCCAACCCGGGCCGCACACGGGATCCCATCCCGTCCGACCATCCGTCCAACCCGGCCCTGGGCCCGCCACGCGTCCGCCAAACAGGCGGCAGCCGTGCGGGCCCAGCGGGGACGCGCCACGCGTCCCCCTGCGGGGCGGCGGGGTGGGTGGCGCCCGCCAATGGCGGGGCGCCACGTGGCGGCCGCTTCCCCGCCCGCCACACGCCCGCGGGCGCCGCCTGCGCACCTGCGCCGCGCGTGCGTACGGCCGCGTGCGTACGGCCGCAGGTGCGCGCCCGCGGTGCACCCCGCGCACATGCGCCGACCAACCCGGGGCCGCCACGTGGCGCGCCCCGGTGCACCGTGCACCGCGCCCAACCCCGCGCCTGCCCGGCCTGCCCGCGCTGCCCGCGCACCCTCCCGTGCGCCGCGCGCCCTGGACCGGACCAACGGGCGCCTGCCACGTGGCCCGCTGGTGCACCGTGCACCGGCGGCCCGCTCTGTGGACCGAGAGCCGTGCGCCGGCCCAATAAGGAGGCGCCACGTGTCCCGGCCGGTCCACAGATCCCCCCATGCACCATTTTGCGCAGAAAACTTCCGGGGGTCCGTTTTTGGGCATCCGGACTCCAAATTAAATAAGTAAATAGCCGTTTTCAAGCGTTTTTCCGCGCTGAATCCAAATACGGCCTCCGTTTAGCCTGATTCCACTCCTAAAATTCGGCAAAGTCAGCCGAAGGTCAGGCTTGCTTCCAAATCCACTCTAAGCCCAAACAACACATCCCTTTGACATGTTGGGGCCCAACACACCAGCACTAGGTGTTCCACACCCCAAACAGGGGAAAAACACAGGGGAAAACTGGGACACTACAGCAGGCACCTCCATCCACTTCTGATGATGATGCCTCTGTCAGCTCAATCTTTAAAGAACAACAGCGACTCTCAAATGAGCAAGAACGGATGTCACAGGAATTCACTGAAATGAGAGGAGAAATTCAAGTAGTGAAAAAGGAGCTGGAAATCATCACTGCCTCTCAAATCACTTTGACCAAGTCCGTCTCTTCAATGAAGAAACTGATGAAGAAAATGTTTGCCAAAATGGGATGTACCACCTCTGATGACTCCGACTCTCAGGAGTAAATTTTTTGTTCTAACTTTCTTTTTGCTTTTTGCAGGATTTTCACTTTTCATGTTTGTTTATCTTTTTAACTCTCTTTTGTTTTGTAATTATTGGCTCGTTTGTGACAAAAAGGGGGAGAGAGATTTAGAGAGAACTTGAAACTTGAACAATGAATGTGAACAATGATGATGTGAATGTGTGAACATTAAGGTAAGTATGACTTCAACTTCAACTTTGATTTTATCTGGTGATTTGTTGCATGTCCCTACTAACTATTCGACTAACTATTTGGACATGTATTATTACTAACAAGTTGTTTGATTACTAACAAAGCAAAGTTATGACATTTGGTTCTTAAATGCTTAGAAGATATGTTGGTTTTTGTCTATGATTCTCTTACATATCTGAATTACTAAATGTCATGATGAGTATAAACTTTATCTCTGCTAGGTTTTGAATGACATAAATATTCTTGAGGTATCTAACGATCTCTTTTTGTCAAGAATGATTTCTTTTTGCAGAGAGTACAGATGTCTAAGTCTAGAGTCTGTTTTAGGAGTTTATCTCATGTTTTTAAACTTTTGGATCTCCATTGTAAATTTTTGTTGTATGGTGATAGCAACAAAAATATCTTTTTGAATTTTCTTTTGTGGATTTGTGTTTTGTCACGAAACCGCCAAAGGGGGAGATTGTTACGGAATTTGAGTTGGCGTATTTCGTGAAAGTGTTAAGTCTTGAAGATTGAAGATGAAGAAAGTTTGGATCATATACCTCAATCTCAAGAAAGAAGAATTCAAAAGGATCAGGTATGTTTAACTAAAGATTTTTGATGATCCGAATACTTCTTGTAGTGTAGAAACACCTGGAAGAATGTTTAATTGCATAAAAATCAAAAACTGGACATGGGACATGTTCAGGATCCGGATCGGGCCTTGCAATCCGGATCCCGAAGGGTGTTCGTTCATACACTGGTTCAATCCGGATCGCAGCATCTCATGATCCGGATCCCGAACACTAGTTTTACCTTTTTTACTTGCACGATCCGGATCAGGATTTGCAATCCGGATCCCGAACGTTGATGTTTGGTGAAACTGTATGAACGATCCGGATCGGGACTTCGATCCGGATCCCGAACCCTTGGATTTCTGGAATCGTCTTTCTTGTTATGACGATCCGGATCGCAGTAATCCCGATCCGGATCGCCGTCCGTAAAATTTCCAGAAAAGGCAGTTTTTGATCCTTATCTTCTTCCAATGGTTTCTAACCTATAAATAGACCCTTTATTCATTTTCTAGGGTATCCTTTACATCCGCATATATCGAAAAATACAACCGAAAGAGAAAAATCCACATATAGAGAAGAAAGGAAATCAATAGATTAATTCTATGTTTCTTCATCTATATTGATTGATTTGATTCTAGGTTTTCCAAACTCAGATTTTGAGTAGAATCAAATCAATGAATACTTAGATGGTATTTCCGATCTATTTCTAATCTAAGTATTCGGCGGATCATCACCACCCAAAAACAACGATTTACCCCAAATCGGCGCGTGGACTCGCGTGGCCTTGTGGATTCAAGGTGCAACCGCTCTCGTGGATTCGGAGCGAGGTACGTTCGTGGATTCGAAGCGTGCTACTGGGTGAAGACCGTGGATTCGGTCGGACGTCGTGGACTCGACGTTGGACGCTGTGGATTCAGCGTTGGGCGCAGATCGTGGATTCGAGAAGCGTCGTGGAGCGAGCGGAGAAGATCTACTAGGAGCGTATGAAAAGGTTGAGTCGTCTGTGAGTACGTTATATCACCTTGTACGTGTGTTAATTCTAGTGGATTTCGCCGTGTTATCGGTCCCGTGGTTTTTTACTCCGGTTTGGAGTTTTTCCACGTAAAAATCTTGCGTGTTATTTTTATTTTCGCATTGGGTTTTATTGCGCAATGATTTTTTGAGTGTTTATTGTTTACACCTATTCACCCCCCTCTAGGTGTTTTTTCCCCTATTTAGATCCATATTAGTATAACCCAACAGGGAGCGCCATGCGTCCCTCCCGGCGCATTCGCTGGTCCCGGTGCACGCGCAAGCAGGCTGTGGATCGGCCCACTCCAAAAATCGGTCCGTTAGCCCGTTTTGCCCAAAAATAGCCGATTTTGATCGTTTTCGCGCGCTGAGTCTGTTTTTGGCGTTCATTTGACGAACAACACACTCGATACACTAAAAATAGATATTTTCTCACCGTCGACCACACAGTCAAGTCACACAGACCTCGGGACACCACATCCTAGGTTCGTAGATTATCGCGGTGCTTATTTTGGGATTCCGACGCGATTATCGGCCAAATCGATCGTCCGATCGCGGTTCTGTTTCGGAATTCAGTTATGTCAGCTTGAATGCATTATGTCGGTTGTCGAGCCTTGTTGCTTGGTCATCCTTACTTCCTCGTGTCTCCAGAGGCAGTGGATGGGTTGTGGTGGGTTTCGGAGCTAAAATTGGCATCTTTGGGAGCCTAGAGTATTGTTCAGATTTTTTAGTCGCACCTACTCACGTCGTTTGTGTGTCTTTCTGCCCGGACAACCAAATCGGTGTGTCTGGGGGCAGCGGGTGGTTTTTGGTGAGTGTTGCAACTTTCTGGGACACTGTACGGGTTCGGTTATGTTCCGGTGAGTTGTCGGGGATCTCCGGTTGGTTTCGGGAATCGGTAAAAGGTACCGATGGCCCGAATAGTTCTCGGAGTGTGAGTTAGTGTGTGATTTAGAGTGGTATTTAGTATCGGGTGAGTTATGATTTTATAGTACCTTTCGTAGGTGCAGGTGACTAGTTGCACCACTTTTGGCGTTAGGTGCTTCATTGGACTTCAGGTGGGTACTTCGATCCAGAGTTGGTTCAGTGGTGCATGCTCGGTGACATTCCTTCCCCCGTGTTTCCTTTCTTGATTACACACTTTGCATGTTGAGCACTTGACCACCACACACTTCGTTCATGTTTTGCTCTACTCTCCTATTTGCATCATGACCTAGAAGTAGAGCGGTATTATGTGATTGCTAGAGTTCATATGACATGATTATAGCACATGATCTTGAGACATAGCATGATTTGGTGACTTCGTGATTTATGACATCTCGTGTCTATTGCATGATGTTCGAGTTATATAGACCTAATAGGTCGGTGACACTGTGACATTTCTTCGAGAATAGTGGACTTGATTGGTTAGTGACATATTGAGACTTGTGGTATGACTTGTAGGATTCGGTCAGTGAATTCTTGTTGATTCTATCTCGGCTATTTACCAACAATTTGCTATTGAGCATTTTGCATTGATCGCCACAGCTCAGAATGCATTTCACGTACACCAGCAGTCTGATCCACTGCAAGAGGGTGTTCTTTTTCGGAAAGGTGGTCGTACTTTCGACCCGTGAGCCCGATGCGGACCCTGCTAGGGTTATATGCCAGGGAGAGCGATAGTGGTTTCGCCTGAGATCTTTGAACCAAGATAGCATGCGATTGGGTGATTTGTATTATTCATTGGTTTGATGCATTATCATAGTTGTTATTCTTTACAATAGCGGATATTTATGCATCGATTGGTAGTTATGTCACGCCCCGAGTTCGAAAAACAGCCTCTTAATTTTTTATTTTTTTTTTTTTTTATCAGAGTTTGAAAACAGCCAGGGCGCGACAGACCGCCACATATATAGAAAATTCTCAATTCCCTCATTGGAATTGAGCCTTTTCTATACATGCACGGCTAAGCTTTTGCAACAACATCAGAGTAACTAAACTACGTATAACTAAACCATTTAAATTACAACAGGTTATGATTACAACTCTTTTACATAATTTGCGGAATAATTAAAAGTAGCGGCTACCATGGGTCGATTGCTAACACGGAACCTCACCAACACGTCCCGACATCCCAACACCCGAACGACCTGAAAAACAGTCACCCAGGGGGTGTGAGATACATCGACAGTGTATCCCAGTGGGCACGACGAGCCGAGAAATAGCTAATCGTACCTACTGGATACAATAATCTGCGGATAGTAAATAGATCGATAGGTAAAGCTGAATAATCAATAAATCACGATATAACTGAGCAGATATGGGTACAGAAATATCAGAATCAATCATGGTGATAATCAAATATAACTGAGCAGAAGTAGGTACTGAAATAAAGTATGCTAGTACATGAAAGTATATAAGCTATGCATCAATTAAAGAACAACAACTACCCAATCATATGCCACTATTGGTCTCACAGAACCTCAGGCAAAGATATCAAAGCAGAACCAACCACAACCATACTGGATTCCACCTAGCCGAGCTGAACAGCAACCCCGTACCATTGATATAGCCAAGAGGATCCTCGTACCAAACGGTACAGCCGAGAGTTTCCTCATATCGGTACAGCCGAGGGGCTCCCCGTACCCAGTGATACAGCTAGAGGGGATAGCTCACGGGTCAACCAGACCCTTTACCGGTAAAGAACGCAATGTGGGTGATCAATCCCACAGCGTACGCGAGTGAACAGCAGGTGCACAACCATCATAATGCGAATGCTCAATCTCACGGTCCATAGACCGGGTAATCGGCAACATGCCAGAAATCCCCACAGGGATGCAGATGTCTATATATCAATCATATATCATGCAGTCTTGAATACGAGAAATATGTATCTCTGAATAAAAGCAAGTATAATGACCAAGAAGGCATGATAAGTCCAAGCATATGCTACTGTACTGAGATCTGAATAGAAGCAAGTCTATGTAGTGATCGAGCAAACATGATATATATGTCCAAATATGAGCTAATGAACTGTCATCTAACTAATGACCAATCAAGCAGGTATATGTCCAGGTATAAGCAAGGGATACTAAATCAATAGAATAAAGCTCATAAACATAATCTGGGCTAAATAGAAGAACAGATGTCCGACTGGACTAAAGCAACCAGAGGGCCGAAAAGATAAAGCCCGGACCGAAGATAACCCACCTCAATGTAGGCCGATCAACGACTCCAACAGAAGGCTCGGGGCCGGAGTCAGACTGCAAAGACCTAAATCACGAACACTGATCAGGAATGACTCACACATACCCAAATCCAATCCGGAACACGAAAGTCGCACCGAAAACCGTAAAACCGACAATTTCACCGGTTTACGGAACGGAATCCGATTTCCGCTCAACGAAAGCCTACATACTTCTAATAAATTGCCTAACAAGTGTGTAAATACTGTCTAAAGACAGCTAGCATGCTACATTTGCAACAGGATCCATAATATTCACTAAATTACATAATTACAATTATTTTAAAGCTTATTTCGACTCGTTCTCTAAATCCAGGAAACCAGAGACAGCACCGTAAGTTTCAGCACGTCCGTTACGACGGGACAAAGCCCGTGCTCACTGGTTTGGGCTTGCACGAGGCCCGAGGGCAAAGTTGGCCCATAAACTCTAAGCCCACATTAGGCTATATTGCAAGATTAAGCTAACGACTTGTTCTTTATCGGAACTAGAGTGAGCACTATGCTTAATATGATCTAAAGAGTCGAGGGCTCACCTCAGGTATGACGCAGACAAGCTGGAAAGGTCGCCGGAGCAAGATGGTTCAACCTCCAACAAAGCTAGAGCTCGGTTTGGCCGAGGCAAGGTTAGCTCGGGTTCAAGATGCACACTGAGGCAAGCAGCAGCAGAAAGATACTCAAAGAGGTGGCTCGGTCACCTCCAGACCCAGCTCCAGCTGCCGGAGGCGGTGGTGCCGGCCGGAGACGAGACTCGGGCAAACCTTGGGTGCAACAATGGAAGTAAGCTTCTACACGTTAGAGTTCACATGAAATTACATGGAGAGCTTGAAACCAACCTATAGAACATACCTAGGTGGTCTTCCCGGTGACTAGAGGCCGCGGCGATGGCCGGAGCGCAAGCTCGGGTTGCTCTAATGGTGCAACAACAGAGGTAAGAAACTACACGTTAAAACCTTCAAGCAATGGTTTGGGAAGCTTCCTATGATCAAGATGAAAACAACTGGACAGCTTACCGGCGGCGGGAAACGCCGGCGGCGCGCGGCAGCGGAGCTCGGCCAAGCTCGGGGCTCTAATGGCGGATTCCGGCCGGCGGATTTTGAGCCGATGCAACTTGGACTAAAAGCCTTCCCTTGGCCCTACGATTCTTTCTGAGGTGGTGGCCGGCGACGGGGGTGAGCGACGGCGCCGGACGGCGAGGTTCGGCCGAAGAACCAAAAAGCCCGAAACTAGGGCTTCACCGCGCGGCTTGGATCCTCGACCGATCGTCCCGATACTTGGTGGACTCCTTTCAGTCGATGAAGAGACGAAGATCAACGTCTCTGATCTGAGTTTCAAAGGCCGGATGAAGCCCGGCCGCAGATCTGGCCGGAAATTGCACTTCCGGCAAGAAGTCGCTCCCGCCGGCGATGGGGTGGACGGCGACGGCCGGGACTACACGCGGATGATCGTCTCAACGTTAGGAAGTCCATGGTAGGGTCCTTGGGCCATTATATTTCAATAATTTCCATAAGCTCACCTCGCCGGAAAACGAAGAAGGAGGCTCTCCCGTGGCGGCGCACGGCGGAGCAAGACATCGGGTTCACCTTGGCTCGACTTCAACCGCACAGAGGAGCCCTCAGATGATGCTAGGACCAACCCAATCCTTTCTTTATGCCTCCCACACCAACAACCCGAGAAGAAAAACCCAACTTCTTGTCTTCTTGGGCTTCTCCGGCGACGGGAACGGCGGCGGCGCTCGGTGCGACGCTTGGAGAAGATGGTGGGGTGGAGGCGTCGGTTACAGAAGGAAAAATAGAGGGGTGGCGATTTAGGGTTTCCAAGGGACACCTCAAAGCATGTATATAACATGTATATTGCACAAAATGCCAATATACCCCTCTACACTTAAAATTTCGTGCCAAGTCCCTTACAAAAACTTCAACTTACACTTTAGTCCTTGTCCATAAAGTGGCACGATTTTCGAGGCATAAAATATAGGGTTTCTGCATAAAATACTCCGATTTTCGCCGTATTTCACGCTTTTCGAGGCGTTCGAGTCATCAAATCGAAAAACGGACTTCTCTACGACATCCGGCACATCGAAATCTATCAGGTAGCGATTTTTGTTTTTTGACGAGATGCCCGAATAAATTTCTCGTCCATAAATACTGTACAATTATACATTATGGCACGTTTCTCGAGACTCTAGGATTGTCAAACGAAAATTCTGTCAGCGCCATTACGCTCAGAACGTCAAAAATAGCTAGAAACGACTACTCATACTACTATATTTGGGGTCCAGATGGCGAAACGGCCGACGTTGGTCGAGAGGGGAATTAAATAAGGGGTTACTATTCACAACTTAAGTCGTGGGCCCCGCTCGCTTCTTCGCTGATTTCTGGACGATCCGACCGTCAGATCGAGAACATATGAATATCAATCTTTTTTGTTTCGACGAGACGGTCGCAATAGTGATCTCGGATTTTTGAGATCAGACTCCGATCAAAAGTCGATATTTTCGGGCCACAATTGCACTATTAATAATCTAGAAAATTATTTAAACTTAGATTTTGGATTTCAAAAATCATGGTTACTACAAGTTATGGTTCTCTCCAGTCATGGTTGTTGTTGTATTCGTTGTCGTCGATTGGTATTGATCATTAGTATCTTCCTAGTTTACGGTAGATGTTATTCTGATATTATTGCTTAATGCATCCCATTGCTACTGTATTCGGTTTATCTGTTCATTTTTATGCTTTCTTTCATTGATACTATATCTGATTTTGCGATACCTTGTAGTCGTTGGTTTCCTTTCGTTTGCCAGTGAGTACAACTTATTTTTGTCGGCTTGCGGTACCCACTGGGAGACCCTTGCTGGTTTCTCACTACCCCCCAGTTGCAGGTACTGCGGGAGTTGACGGTCGGACGGTACGTGAGGCGACAACATAGCTAGAGAGCTTAGCAGTTCCGAGAGTTTCATTCAGTACCTTATAGTTCATTTATCTTCTTTTTACTCTATCTTTACTTGTCGATGGGTTTAGATTTGTGGTGGTTTAGTTTATATCTAATTGGTTGCTGGATTAACAATTAGATGGACTAATAAGTGGATTCTTGTTATTATGATCTCGTGGTTTTATGCAAAAATATTTTCTACCCCTCGTGGTAGTCGATTTTCAAAAGATTACGTTTTCGTATGAAAAATCGTTTTGAAAAGAATTTTGGTTTTCATTGCACTAGTAGATTTCAAATAAAGTTTCCGTATGGAGAACATTTTTAAAAGAATAGGAATGCTTGATATCTGTGCATATGCATCATCTGCGGTAAGGACATTGTAGAGCATTAAAGTATCATGTTTAAGGATCATTTAGCAGTATGTGCATTCTTTGTGAATGCGGTAACTTTGTGTGAGTTGAAATTGGTAGTTGTGAAATTGTACAATATGTGACGCCATGCAAATACAGAGAAGTATCTGCCCGTGTGAACAGAGAAACTACATGTATTTGTGACGGATCTGTGCGCGTCTCGAGATGCATTCAAAGGTGTTTAAAAAATAACAAAACAAAATAAAAAATTATACGATTTTTCGCTATTTTTCTTAAAATGAATTTACAGAAAGGACCCGGGGCGTGACATTGGGTGCCCAATTTTGCGCATAATTGCGGGGATGCTGGATGCCATTTCAAGCGGGTGATCTGGACGCCCAGTTTCTCTGAGCCAGCTCGAATGGGTTTGGTGAACTTCCCTCGTAAGTATCAAAGCCTTGTGACACATGTCGATTGGTAGGTGAAGTTTCGGATGCCGGTTTGTAGGCGCTCGAAAAGTTTCGGACTTGGTCGCGGGAGCATTGCATGGGCCAGCAGGATTCTGGCTGGGGTTTCGGACGCCCAAGTTGAGTTTTGGGCACCCAAAACTGTATTTTCTTTGAGCAAACAATAACTTCTTATATTGATCCAATGGCTCATTTTACTTCATGAAATCTCATATAAATAAAGCCCTACGTCCCTGGTAAGCTCTTTTCTCTTCGTCAACTTCAAAATCAAGCTTTTGGCTAAGTCTTGAGCTCCAATGTCTATCTTCTTCCTCCATTGCTCACCTTGAAAGCTCTCCAACAACAGTTGCAACAGTGACCACTAGAAGAATTTCACTTTTCCTAAGACTTTGAGGGAGTTTCTTGGCATGAGGCTCTTTGGGAAGTTTCTTCACTGGTAGAACTCGAAGTTTGGAGCTTGTGGGAGGTTACCTCGCATCGAAATTTCAGATATCTAAATTTCAGTTGCTGGTTTTTGGACAAGTTGAGATCTTGATGAGTTTTCTTTAAATTTTTTTTTTTTTTTGAGCTGAGCTTTAAATTGGTTGGGGGTGATCTTGACTTCATCTTGAGTAAGTGGGAATTTCGTTTCAGCAGATTACAGGATTGGATTTATGTGAATTTTAGTTTTTATTGAACTCATCAACCGAAAAATTGAATTATGAGATTTTAAAATTCTTTAGCTTTTGATCACCTTCATGCTGCAATTTCATGGCGATTATGGGGTTCTTTGATTAGGAGCTTGGGGACATATTTAGGAGTGTTGTGAGTATTTTCTTCTTCTTGGTTGCCCTGTGAATTCGCCAGAATTGCTGCACCAATATCATGAACTTCAACTTTAGGAGTAGCAGCAGCAATTTTGGACAACAGCTGGACTTTTTTCTTATTTGAATTTGATTTGAGATTTGTCGCTGCGATTTGAAGATTCCTGAATGTTTCTGAGGTTGAGAGGGACCTAGGAATTAAGTTTAAGCTGTTGATTTGAGGTATGTATTGTTGATAATCCGTTTTTCTGAACCGAAACATTGTTTGTTGGAAATTAGGTTGATTTTCATTTCAGCTCGATCCGACAGGGATCCTTGAAATTTTATTGCTCCATTTGGTGATTTGGGATCTTAGGCATATGCTCGCCGAGTCTTGTCACGATCCGTTGTTGGAGTAGCGCTCCAGATGGGTTTGATTATATACATCGAAATTGTGCACCGTACACTATGTTTATTTATTTCCAGCATGATATATATAGTATATTTTCTTGTTGATTTCTCTTAATTAAATCATGTTAAATCTTGATTACAGAATCCTAAACTAAACCCAAACGAAATTTATCTTGTTTAATGGCAATTACATTTGTATGGCCATTTAGTTAGGATTCACATGATGTTACACTATCTATGTATGACAATTGAATCTAGATAGAAAATCTTTATTTTTGCTTTGTGAATCATTTATGCTCGGGGTTATGAGCTTGGGTTAGAGATAGTGTATTTTCTGAGTCGGGGTGGGTTCGCATCAAATTATTGAACTCTTGAGATGTACGGTAGTCATGGATTTTGAACGGCTGAACCGATGGATTATTTATATATCAGTTTTGGTCAGGACCTTATCTTAGTGGTTGGAACCATCCATTTTGGTCGATAGTTTTGAGTTTAGCTTGCAACATATTCGACCTAGCTACTTTATCCTCGAGCTAGTCGTTTCTCTCGAGTGCCACTCCGGAGTTAGACTGCTTGATTACTTATTCGTATGGTTCTACGTCGATGATCCACGATTTATTAGTGAGATCAGATGTGATGCTAGTGCATGTAGGATTGAGCATCCGAGCAAGTCGTTTGACTGGGTTTTTCTCTCGGCAGATTATTATTGTAATTGATGGATACCATTCCATTATACTATTCATTCATATTGGTTTAGAAGCATGATAGTGATAGATTCTATTCAGCAATTTATTTTTTTTATTTTTTATTGTTTTTTTTTTTTTTATGCTTCTGGTAGACTTAGTGGGTGGGTTGTAATTATCGATAATGTAACCACTAAGAATTACTAATTATTAGTGATCCTCACACACTCTATTGACTCTCTTTTTTGCAAAATTCTCTGTAGCGGTGGTAGCAGCAACTGCGGATCGAGATAAAGGGATTGTCGGCTAAATAGCTCTCCTTGTTTCTTTGCGATGGTTAACAGTAAACCCTAAACCCTAAATTAGAACTATTTTTGAGAGCAAACATCTCACTTTTGCTTTCTAATGCAACAAAAGTTCACCATATTCTCTTTCCAAATGCTCCAAAAGAAGCAGATGTAGTTGAAAGCAGAAACAGAGCAGCAGGACCAAACAGCCATAAATTGTTGCAGTTAAAACTACCAGAAATTCCAATGTGAAACTTCAACCATTATCAAATTGAAAATCTTTGGCAAAAACAACAATTAATTATAACAGTGTCTGCTCAGCAGTTTCAGCCACATTATTAAAATTAAAATATATATATATATATATATATATATATATATATATATATATATATATATATATATCTTCACCTCACCAAAGGATTTTACAACATAAATATGAGCCAAAGTAGTTTGAAAATTTTCTACAAATAGTTTGAGTGAAGGATGAGAAAGATAGAGAGCATAAGCCTGAGGATACAAATGAACTCTACTAGGCAAAATTAAGGAAGAAGAAAAGGAAACGGCGACGGCGAGAGCAACGGCCAGAATTTGCGGTCATTACACGCGATCTCCCCTATTATCAGCTCAAATGGTGTTTAAATAGAGAAGCCATCTCGATCTACATTCAGAAAAGAAAAGAAAAGAAAAGTATCAGTTAGTAGATGTGATTCTAAAAGAGATGGTCGGTTCAAAGAAAGGGCACTTACTGCAATTAGAGCAGTCTCTGCGCCCTTATTTCCGGATTTACCGCCAGCTCGGTTTAAAGCCTGTGCATGCTCATCATTACAGCAATTAAACTAATATATATTAAACTGGAGAACTGTGATAAAAATCAAGAAATAAACTTACTTTAAAAGTTATAATTGTTTTTGTACTAGAACCCTCTATGAGATTACATTTCAATGTCTTTGGTTATTTCGTACTTTGAGACTATTTTCATAACCATATTTTTTTTAAGTTTAATAACATTCAAATACGTTGGATTAAAGAAATCTTGGTAAAATGCTTTTGTGCGATTATATTTTCACATCCATAACAAGTTTTCTTCAATTTGCTGCTATCCCATAACAAACAATATGTACTGATAATACAATTAATCAGAGAGGTTTATATAGGGCCCACTCTTAATCATTTAATTATTCTATATTTTTATATTTGAATTCTTGAGGTCAACTCACTGTCCCATGCATTGCAGTGGATTACAGCAAGTTGTCTTAAGAAGATATAATGGCAATTGGCACTACCAATTTATCAACTAAAGTGAAGCATTAGAAAGAAATTTCAACATGCTGCGAGATGGTTTCATGAGTCAAAACTACACCATACAGAAAATGGGAAAAAAAATGAGAGAGAGAGAGTAATCTCCTTAAAGGTCAAGCTGCCATGAAGAGGAGGAAGATATAAAGTTGACTTGATATAAAGAATCTTGCCATGACAGCTAGATAAAGAGAAAAGATAAAGTTTTTAAACTGAGCCCCGAATGATCAAGAACAAGAGAAGTTGTTATCATACGTAAAAGCCTAATACTCATTGTTTATTGTTTTTGTGCCATTCACTACTGCTTGAAGCAACAGCTTGCCGTATTTATAATGGAGCAGAGTCTAACAGCTACGCAATCTAAAACTGCTCATAGGTTTGTACAGTGCCCAGTTTTTTTAATCATTGACTTCGCGTAATTTGGTTCTCTAAGATTCTAAAGGAGATCAGAATGGTCCACAGTATTTTAATTGTGGACTTTGGCAAAGTGGACTTCTCATAAGATTTCAAAGGCTTGGTGGGAACGCTTAGAACTGTGCACAGCTTTTCCATAGTTAGCAGAAGTTATTTTTATAGTGTTTAGTATTACTTGGTGAATGTCCAGCTTTGTGATGTATTTGTGTCTACAATCTTCAACTACCACCACATAAAATAAAAGAAATTGCTATGATGCGACAAAAGAAAATCAGCAATGCTCAGTTTTTAATTGCGTGTCATATAAATGGTGAAGGATCAAAAGAACGATAATAAGGTGAATTACCTGTTCCATGTTATCACAGGTCAAAACACCAAATATGCATGGGACTCCTGCAAGAAAATCAAAGTGTCAATCTAATTTTCTATTTTTTCGTGCTAACAAAAATTTCAGAGATAAAACTAAAACTTGTAAACATTGGTAGCAAAGAAACAAGAGCTTGAAACAGTGAATGTGTGAAATCATCATATGTATTTGACAGGTTTTAAAAACAATAATTTCATAACCACGCAAGTAAAAAATAAGGTGACATTTACTAGTATTAAACTGCGACAGCTTCATAACCAAATGTGAGAAGAAGAAAAGATATAGGGTTTACTATACATTCCTTCAATAAGGAGTTTATAAACAATCTTATATCCCAATAATACTATTTTAAAATGTATGGTGGATTGGTTTATAAGTCAGTAGCAGTAAACCTGAAGCTAATCCAGCAGAGAGTACTCCAGATGCTGCTGAATTCGCCACAGCATCATAGTGGGTTGTATCGCCTCTAATCTACAGATCAAAATACATATACCTGATTATTGCAGTGTAATAATGTAAACTAACATTAAATACTTGAATGAAGTAAGATGATCTCTACATTTGACAGACCCAACTGAAAAAATCTTGATTAGCAAGAAACATGTACTAGATAAGGTATGGCCTACAGAATTATCACCTATTAGTAGAGAAAATACAAAAATAACTCTAGATATAACCATAAAAATAGCTCTTATCCCAATGAATTGAGATCCATATAGAATGGATGGCTAAAGCTGCATGAGAAAAGGTTTTAGTTTTAAAAAGATGGAGATCGTCTGGAAGATCAAGGAGAAACATCAGTGAGGGAGGAACAAAATTGGTTAATGTGAAAGTCTCATTTATTAAAGGCAGCAGTTGCAACAGTGGAATTTAGAAGGCTTGATGATTTTTGCCAAGGCATAACGAGTTCCACAAAAATGAATGTTGGGGGGGGGGGGGGAATGGGTACTCGCTAAAGTTTGAACTAATCATCAATCATCACACTATTTCCATTCATGATTAATTGTCTATGCAAATTGCAAAGTTGCAATTCACACAAATGATGTACATGAGATCATTTTATGAAAGCCGTAAATTTTGAGTTCAAATTTACCAGAAAATGATATATTGTCCTTAAAATGAGAAGCAGACAGAGTAAAATGAAGTGCATGATTGTGGTAGGTAAATACAGACAGGCTAGGGCTTACTACAGCTCCGATGCACAAGATTGCATGATAATCTCCTGACTTTCCCAGCTGCTGAGCAACGACGGGAATTTCAAAGCTACCAGGAACACTGACCACCTACAAAAAAAAATTAAATTGTTCATTGCAATTCCAAGGACCAAAGGAGCAAATTACTACAAATTTGAAAAATAAAATTGGAAGTAATAATGCTTCCTAATTAATCAACTTGGATGAAGGTTTATATAGACATTCTTTAGATTAGATGTATTAAGAGTAAATTCAATAGGTTTTCATTAATCATTCACTGATATAAAGTAATAACATAAAATTCCCTTGAAATTTTGAAGCAATTCAAAATACATCATTAGAAAATTTTATCAGATCTCAGCCAAGAGATAAGAAATATTTAACCAAAAATTGTGAATATTTCCATAAGAACGACCCCAAAGAAAGAGAATCAAGTTCGAGGGCAGTCGCTAAGACAGACTCAGCCGTTCTTTTCACATGGCTCAAAATGTTTTTATATTAACATGATGGTTAACAACATTATATAAAATTTAATTACCAGTAGAGTAATGTTTGCGGAAAAAAAAACAACAAGGTTTTAGGAATTTCATACTGTAATATCTTCTTCTCTAACAGAGTATCGCCTAAAGGTCTCTAAAGCTCCTTCCAAGAGTCTGTTTGTTACTATCTCATTGAACCGTGCTATGACCTGCAGGGCAAAAAGAAAACCAAAAGTTAAGTCATTATATAAGGCAATTAAACTTAGAGAAACATGTTGAGGAGAAAAGAAAAGGCATGTTGAGAGTATAGATAAGCTTATAAAAGTTTATAGAAACATGTTGGGCCCCAGTAGACATTCTCAGACATGGGAAATTGCATAGCCTATAAACGGTTCAATCTTCTATCCAAAGACCAAAAAAGGATTTTCCCAATAAGGAGCCGAGGAGAAAAGAAAGACTAGAGATATAAGAGAAGTAATGAGTTATAGACCGACAGTTACAACAAAGGGAAGGAAAGAGAGCAAGTGAGTGCGTTGTTAATTGAGTGTGAACCAGAGAAGCAGCATTTATGAAACTCATCAATTCAATAGTGTAATGAGCGGAGTGCAGAAATTGCATAACTAACAAGGGGTGTGATCTTTCAACATATTCAACTTCACATTCAACTACTCAGCAAACCCTTCTGATGGACAAAGAAGTGGTGTTACAGATCATATCAGAGATATTCTTAAGAATTGAAATTATTATTTTACAGCACCAAATGATCGGACACAGGTGTCATAAGCTCTAACAGGTTAGGGCACATCGGATGGTGGTAGTGGTCTATTGCAGAGACAAACACTAAAGTCTATATTGGATATGGGTCACGAGGAACTAGGATGCATAATTAGTGTGCCCAACAAGATCTCAGAAACTAAAATAAAGGAGATCAGCAATGGAAATACAGTACTAGAAAGTGAAGGAATTTGAGTATGTGTATGTTCCGTAAACTCCATTCTGAAAAGTTGGGTGACCTACAATTGGATTCTGCTTAGGTGAAGGAATATGTTTGGTATGCATCTTATCCTACACTGGAAGAGCACAGGAAAAACCTAGATGCTTATATTTACATATATTTTTTTCCCTTATTGAAAGGACCGACGAAAACAAAGATTTACGACAGCCGTCCCAAATGAGGTAATTTGGGTGAGGTTCTAGCTTGTTACAAGGAAACTTTATATATTGAAATTACATTGAAATGAACAACTAGCTCCACGCGCAACTTTCAGATCCAAAACAACAGAAAGTTGAAATTGCCTCAATTAGCAACTCTGACAACCAAGCGCAAGCTCATATAAATAAACAGGAGCAAGAGTGCATTTTTCAAATCTTTAACACTCTACGACTGATAAATTACAGCCACGAAACTCCTGCTTTCCATATGCTGATTAATATGAATAAGTGTGACTGGATTCATTTTCTCATTCAACCAGCTACATAACTACAAAAAGTGTATTCGAACTAGTATCGCACGGAGATTCCCTCCCCAAAAAAAGGCTTCTTGTTTTTTCCTTCTAAAAATCACCAAATCCCTCAGTGGCAAATAATCAAACAGGTAACCCACATTTCCCACACTTGGCAAAAAGCAAATAAACCGGCAAAAGCGACCATTTTTAACCATGTTCCAGTATGAAACTTTGAGCATACAAACAAAACAAGTAGTATCAAATCAAACAAAAAATCCAGCGTAAACCCCCACATTACAAGCACCTCACCACTGCAAACCTCAATCCACCGGTGTTGGTGAGCGACCCCATCAACCGCCGCTCCCCCCCGCCCGCGGCGGCCACCGCCGAGATCGATCGCCCGTTCCTCGCCGCCACCAAAGCGGGCGCAGAAGAAGAAGAAGAAGAAGAGGCTTCACAACACGAAAGGGGGTCAAATTGGAGCCATCGAAGGTCGAAGAAGGGGAATGAGAGGGGGAGTGCAGTGAGGCGTACCAGCGATCGAAGAGGAGAAAGAGAGTAGGGTTTTGGGGGCGGCGTCGAATCCAGGGTTCCGAGGAGATGGCGAGAGAGTGGTGCGGAGCCCCTTTCCCGTCGTCGCCGCCGCAAAACGAGCCATCGCGTGCGAGAGCGAGAGAGTGAGAGGAGAGAGATAAGGTTTAAGGTGGACCGTATCGGTTTATTTTGTTTTCGAGTCTGGACCGGGTTGTATCGGTTCATTTTTGTTCCCCTTTTTAAGTTGTTTTTTTTGTTAAAAAAATTAAGTGTTTTTTTTTTTTATTATGTTTATTTTTCCCCACCCCCTTCCCCCAAAGCAAGCCATTTTGTAGAAAAAGTTCAATTGTTTTTTAGATTTTTAAAAATAAATTTCAAAATAATAGAATTTTACCACCGATCCATTTTCTTATAAAACTATTTCTACTACTTTGGTTCTCTCTCCGAAGTTGCGATTTAATTACGAAAAGATAATTTTGTTTGCGACATTAGCGACATGCTTACACTTGTGCAATATATATATATATATATATATATATATATATATATATATATATATATATATATATATATGGCAAATTTTAAAATTCTGCAAAATACAAATTGATTTAGTTGTGCACATCTCTACTGTTGTCTATGTATTAATTTCACACATTTAATTTCGCCATGAAATTTGGAGAGTAATTTTGAAATTCCGAGGAAATTTTCTAAATTAACCTATATAGCTAGCTATATAATTTAAATTATCATTAATTTCAATGAGTATCTCTCCTTTTCATCGTGAATTTTGATTCGTGATCATTCTCTTATCGTGTTTGGAGCACATTGCGCTTTTTATTAACTTAGGTCTTATTTGATAACAGAATTATAGGAGAATAATAATATTTATTCCTCTAATTCTGCCAAACAAAAAAATAATATGCGAGAATAACCTATTCTAGTTAAACCGGATAATTCTGAGTATTCCAGAATTACCCGTTAATAAATATCCCTCACTCACCCCGGAATTAACTGCTTTAGCTATTTTATCCCAGGGGCAGCAGCAGTAAATGGTTTCTCGGCTACCGTGCCCGCCAGTCCTCGAGCATATCGCCTTGAATCCCTCCCTCATCTCTCTCTTCCAACAAGTTCATTCCTGCAACAACCAAAACCCTATCTTCTCTCCAGTCTTCAATTTTCCAACCACCCTGTACAGAAGACTCTTCTCTCTCTCGCTCGCGCTCTCTCTCGCGTGCTCTCTTTTTCTCGCTTGCGCTCTCTCTCTTGCTCGCTCGCTCGCGCACACACTCTCTCTCTCCTATTTACTCCTATTTACACCATTTTACTGAAGTGGTCATCTCGCGACGCCTTCTATTCAAAGAGGATCCCCTGCTAAATCTCTTCCCTATGAAACTCTTGCTGTTTTTTGGTTGTCTTTACACCACTTCTCTGGATCGTCGCCACATCCTCCCAATGCCAGATCTTCATCGTCTTCCTTCATAATGCCCTATCTAACCTACTGAGGTTGGCGACCCTTGACCTGTGAGTGAAAATTTGCTTAAGTCAAAAGGTATGATATTCAAAGACTTTCTTCTTCATTCCTCTCACCAACCCCTACCAGTTGAAATCTATTTGCTGTAAATTCTGCATTTATAAGTGAGGTGATATCAACCCACTGGAGGGCAGTAGGTATTTTTGAGAAAATATGGAATATCTTTGCCAAACTTCATGTCAACTTGAGTTGTCAAGTCGCATTGAGATACTTCGATTATCTCCTTCCACCTGCACAGGTAAGGCATGCTCCCAACCCCTTAAATACATATCCACTATTCTCCTTTTCAACCCCTCGAGGCAAAAAAGGTATTGGACTACTGTTCCTAGCTTCCTACTCAGATCCCATGTTTTCTCCGCAGCTTTCCTTTTTTCTGTCCTGCAGAGGTGAGTTTCCAAAATTCAGTTCAGCAGTACCTTGTTGCTATTTCATGGGTTTTTTTAGCAGTGATGCATAGTGAATTTCGGATGTATTCATGGCTTGGTGGTACCAAGTTTTCAGTTCTTATGAAAAGCCATGCGGTTAGGATTATAGTGGTCCCATTAGGATTGCTACTATGTGGCAACCTGTCATAAATCTATCCACTTTACTAAAGAACATACGAATAAGATTTAAAGAATAGAATTCAATTCTTTATATATATACTAATAAAAAAAACTTTTAAAAAATAGAAAATTATATATATATATATATATGGAAAATGCTTGATTACACCCAAAAAAAGGGTGTACATCATACACCTCACCCATCTTAGGTGGGGTGAATTTCATCCATCACTTCAAAGTGATGGGTGAAAAGATCCCTACCCTTGGATGGGTGGATGTAACTCTACCCAAAAAATAGGTGTTGAGGGTAGCATTGCATATATATAAATTATTATAATATATATGTTGGAAGGCTTGGTATCTTAAGAACTATATAAAATATTCTAAATAAGAAAGATATTTTATTTAATAGAACTTGCTACAAATACCATACAACTGGATAAATACATCACAACACATGTCCTCTATATATAGAACATGAAACAATACAACTTTTCACGAAAAGAACTAGCACCTTTTACGAACAAACACACCTCTAAACAAAAGGACGCAACCCTATTCTAAGAGACACAACCCTATACGAAGAGATACAACCTTATACGAAAAGATACAACCCTATACGAATGTAAACAACCTTATAAACTAACATTCCCCCTTAAGTTTGTTTATGATAACTATCATTTCTTCCACGGGATCTTCATAATCTGAAGTAGTTTCTCCAACGCTGTCTTGTCTGAAATTAAATTTCTGATTTTGGTGGCCTGAACGTTGATGACGTTCTCCAGAGACTTGTTCTCCATGTTCACCTCCGTATTCTCCTTCTCTAACGAAATAATTGTTTCTCTAAATAAATATTTCTTTGATCAAGAGAAACCATACCTGTTGTAGTCATAAAGGCAAAATGTGCCACATCTTGTTCCGCCTTCTTCTTAGTCTTTTTCACATCACCCATGTAACATGAATTTCAAATTCGACAAAAGAATAAAATTTGGATCATGAATAGGTCCTTCCTGATAAGTGCGATATTGTGGAAGGAATATCTTCTTCTTTTGACAATATTCTTGAAGTAAATTTTTATAAGAAACTCTCACTATGCTTTATTCTCATTGAGTTTTTTTTTTTTTTTTCTTCTTCTCTTTTACTTTAAACCTCCACAATGTGTAAACATATATAGGCATGAAATAGTGTCTCTTTTCACATCCAAAAGAAAAGACACCTCTTTTCATATCAAGAGTTAAAAATGACTTTTCACGTGCGGATTAACCAACTTGAATTGGTCTGCTAATTGCAACGTCACGAAAATTATTAAGTGCACCGACAACACATATGCACCGTCAACAATTTTTTTTTTAAAACTTGCACCTTGTCAACAATTTTTTTAAAACTTGCACCTTTTATTTTGTAAATAAACTTTTTATAGTTTATTTATAACCATTCGTACCCCAAGTTTTTCTCTAAAATTTTTAAATACTTCAAATTGTAACGGCTTAGTAAAAATATCTGCTATTTGATCCTCAGAGTTACAATGAATTAATCCAACATGCCTTTTCTTTACTTCTTCACGAAGAAAATGATACCTTGTGTCGATATGTTTGCTTCTGCCATGATGCACTGGATTCTTAGATAACTCGATTGCTGATTTATTATCAATATATATCGGAGTAGGCGAATTTTGAGTATAACCTAATTCTTGTAATATGTTTCTCAACCAGATCGCCTCACAAACTCCCGATGCCGCAGCAACATATTCTGCCTCGCACGTTGATAAGACTACAATTTGCTGTTTCTTAGAACTCCATGTGAAAGCTGTAGAACCCATAAAGAAGACATATCCCGTAGTGTTTTTCTTTTCATCTTGATCTCCAGCCCAGTCACTATCTGTATATCCAACTAATTTTAACTCTTTTGATTTTGAGTAGTGTAATCCATGACCAATAGTACCATTTATGTATCTCAAAATCCGTTTTGCAACTTGCCAGTGCGATTCCAATGGATTTTCCATATATCGGCTGATTAATCCGACTCCATACATTATATCTGGTCTACTTACTGTTAAATAGCGAAGACTTCCTACTAGACTTTTGAATAGAGTAGAATTAATTTTTCTTCCTGTATCAATTTTACTGAGCTTCGTTCCACATGCAACGGGTGTGTTGATATCTTTACTATGTTCTATTTTAAACTTCTTCAAAATATTTTCAGCATATCTCTTTTGAGTAATAAAGATTCCACTTTCATCCTGTTTCACTTCAATACCCAAGAAATATGACATAAGTCCTGAATCTGTCATTTCAAACTCTTTTATCATGATACTCTTGAAATCAATAATCATATCTTTGCTAGATCCTGTGATTAGTAGATCGTCCACATACACGCATATGATTGAAATATCTCCTTTTTTATTTTTATTTTTCTTGATATATGTCGCATACTCATAGGGACATTTATAAAATCCAATCTTTTGAAGATGATTATCAAGACGAGTATTCCAAACTCGTGGTGCTTGTTTTAAACCATACAAAGCTTTGTTTAAACGATACACTTTATCTTCCGCACCTTTTATTTTATAGCCAGGAGGTTGTTCAATATAAACTTCTTCCTCAAGAAAACCATTTAGAAACGCCGACTTTACATCCATTTGATGTACTTCCCAACCATAAAAAGCAGCTATTGCAAGAATAAGTTGCACTTTATCGAGTCGGGCTACTGGTGCGAACACTTCTTCATAGTCTATTCCTTTTTCTTGTTTATATCCCTTTGCGACTAGTCTTGCCTTATGTTTTGTTATTTTACCATCAGCATCGTGTTTGATCTTATATATCCATCTTACTCCAATAGCTTTATGTCCAATAGGAAGTGAAGTTAGTTCCCATGTTTTATTTTTCTCTATTGCTTTAATTTCTTCATTCATTGCAGCGCGCCAAACATCCTTTTGTAGAGCCTCTTCGACAGATAATGGTTCTTCGTCGAGATGAAAACAAAATAAGTTCTCACTATCAATTACATCCGTCTCATTGTATATATCTTCAAGTCTTCTTAATCTGAGCGGACTTGAAGAACTTGAAGGAGTGAATGGTGAAATTGTCGGTGTTGGGGAATCATCGTTATTTGAAACATTTTCGGTTTCTTCAACTTCCTGATCTATTATGTCTTTTCCTTTTTCTTCCGAAGTCCAATTCCATATGGCATTTTCGTTAAAAATAACATCTCTACTAATAATTACTTTCTTGGTAATAGGATTATAGAGTTTATAGGCTTTAGAGTGCTCACTATAACCAATAAAGATACATTTTTCTCCTCGATCATCTAACTTTTTTCGTTTCTCCTTAGGAATTTGTGCATAAGCAATACATCCGAATATTTTGAGATGTTTAACTCCAGGTTTATATCCACTCCATCCTTCTGCTGGTGTTATATTTTTTAGACTTTTAGTTGGACTCCTATTAATTAAGTATACTGCGCATGCAACTGCTTCTGCCCAAAATGACTTAGGTAAAGCCTTCTCTTTGAGCAAACTTCTTGTCATATCCAAAATAGTCCTATTTTTTCGTTCAGCTATACCATTCTGCTGTGGACTATATGCCGTTGTGAATTGCTGTTGAATACCTTCCTTAGTGCAGTAATCTTTAAATTCTTTTGAAGTGTATTCTCCTCCTCTGTCAGATCTCAGTATCTTTATTTTCTTTCCACTTTCTCTTTCTACCGAAGCTTTATATGTTATGAAAGTAGAAAATGCGGCGGATTTTTCTTTGATAAAGTACACCCATACTTTTCTAGTACAGTCATCAATAAAAGTAATAAAATACTTATTTTTCCCATGAGACTCAGGAAGAGGACCACAAATATCAGTGTGAACTAAACTTAAAGGTTGTGTTGCAAATTTTATTTTGCTACCAATAAAAGGAAGTCTTGTTTGTTTTCCAATTATGCAACCTTCACATACTCCATTTAAATGTTTAATAACAGGAAGACCATGCACCATTCTTTTAGAGGATAGTAACTTTAAACTATTGTAATTTAAATGCCCGTACCTTAAATGCCATAGCCTTGATTCCTCTTTAACTTCAGAGTGATAGCACCTTTCAATTTCTGATTTGATGTTTATCGGAAACATTCGATTCTTCGACATGCGCACTTTGGCAATTATTTTGCCATTCTTATCTTCCAAAGTCAGAGTAGAGCCTTCCATATATACGATATATCCTTTCTCCATTAATTGTCCGATACTTAGTATATTGCTCTTCAATTCTGGCACATAATATACGTTGGAGATGAATTCTTCTTCACCACTCTTTGATTTGAACATGATTTTTCCTCTTCCTTTAACAGGTACTTTTGATGAATCACCAAATTTCACGTTGCCGTCAACAGTCTCGTCTAGTTCAACAAATAGTTCCTTCCTTCCACACATATGATTTGAAGCACCGGAATCTAGAAACCATACATATTGTGGATCTTTAACTTCATCTTGGCAAGCAAGTAGTAGTGAAGTTTCTGCAACTTCATCTTCAACTGTACTATCGATGTAATTGTTCACACCTTCAGTATTTTTATACCAGCAATCTTTGCTATAGTGGCCATACTTTTTACAATTGTAACATTGGATGTTCGACCTCGTACCACCAAAAGAACCTAGACGGCTGTTATTGAGTCCACCTCTTTTAGGACCATATCCACGTCGTGTATCACGACTAGCATTGTAGCTTTTCTGTCGATCATTGTTATATCTTTTTTGATTCTTATATTTATTATAATTATTTTCTCCACGATTTTTGCCCTTTCTACTATCTAGTTTCAACTTTGACTTGAGAGCCTGATCAGTCGACTCGGCTTCAGACACTTTTTGTAGTCTTTGCTCATGTACTTGGAGAGATCCAGTTAATTGGTCAATAGAAAGAGTACTTATATCTTTTGACTCTTCTATCGCAACTACAATATGCTCAAATTTTGATGTGAGAGAACGAAGTACCTTTTCAACAACTCGTACATCTTCGAGTTCCTCCCCATTTCGCTTCATTTGGTTGGCAATTACCAAAATGCGAGAAACATAGTCCGCAGCACATTCGGATTCTTTCATGCGGATTGCTTCGAATTCCGCTCGAAGTTTCTGTAGACGAATCCTTTTCACTTTATCATCTCCTTTAAAGACTGTTGCAAGAATATCCCATGCCGCTTTGCTCGAAGTTGCTTCGGCAATTTCCTCGAACGTTGATTCCTCTACTGCTTGGTACAGGTAAAAGAGAGCCTTTTTGTCTCTCTTTCTTGTATCCTTCAGCTCGTTTCGTCGAGCTGCAGTTAACGCGGCTTCTTCTTGCTCTGTTTGTTCTTGATACCCATTTCTAACTAAATCCCAAAGGTCTTGAGAACCAAGAAGTGCTTTCATTTGAATGCACCAATTCTCGTAATTATCTTTCAATAATTTTGGGATTTGAGTTTGGAGAAGTTGATTAGCCATTTTTGATAGAGTTTCTTTCTAGAAACTTGAACCTGGCTCCGATACCAATTGTTGGAAGGCTTGGACTATCTTAAAGAACTATATAAAATATTCTAAATAAAAAAGATATTTTATTTAATAGAACTTGCTACAAATACCATACAACTGGATACAATACATCATAACACATGTCCTCTATATATAGAACATGAAACAATACAACTTTTCACGAAAAGAACTAGCACCCTTTTACGAACAAACGCACCTCTAAACAAAAGGACGCAACCCTATTCTAAGAGACACAACCCTATACGAAGAGATACAACCTTATACGAAAAGATACAACCCTATACGAATGTAAACAAACTTACAAACTAACAATATAAAGTCCGGCTACTATACTATTAATAGTACCAATTTATTGGTACTATCAAGTTTTCTACCCTTAGATCAATCCCTTTGATCATTTTAACCCGTTAGATTTTACTATTTTCCAACCATTTATTAAACCCAAGGGGCCCACTATCATCTCAACCACATATTTTTAATCAAAGAATTAAAAATTTAATAGCATCAATAACTTAGTACTATTAATAGTATTCCAGCCTAACTCTCTCTCTCTCTCTCTATATATATATATATATATATATATATATATCAAATACTACCTTGTGAAAAGACATCTTATGTCATAGGAAATGAATAGCTTGAATAATAAAACAAACTAAATAAGCATACGAACCTCTCCGCATTCTATATATGAACCTATTTGCTGGTACCATGCATTTTTTTTGAACTAATAAAGGTGTGTATTTACATGTGAGTATCTAAAATCTATCACTAGTCAAAAAAGAGAATAGATACCTACTTTCACCTATATATATATCCTCCTCTAGGATTTATGTTTACTCCGCCGTAAGTGTAAACTACACACTGCCTGATAAGTGATTCATCACATGGGTTAAAAGGCACCAAAAACTTCATTGTCATAAAACACGAGGTTTTATCCATCTATCCTTATCTGGAACTTTATAGTCCCGTACACCAATCAATATAAAGGGTTTATTCTCATAGAATATACTCCTCAAATGGAATCATTCCAAGAATATACCACACTGTCCCTACTATTGATCATCTCTATCTTCTTTAGATCTCTGTACAATTAATTCTCTCCCCAAAAAAAAAAAGGGAGAAAAAAAGAAGAAAAAAGCAGCTTTTGAATGTGTTTTGTTGATAGTTATCTAACCATGTATGTCTCTCCTTGCATGAGTGTATTAATTTCCTTGTTTTTGCAGGTTGAGGAGATGCATGGGTTATTGGTTAGATGACCATCAACAAACATTTTCATAAGATATGCTCATCATCTTATTATATATTCTCCTTCTTAGTGCCCTTGCTTTTTGGCATCATTATATAGTGGATATATATATATATATATATATATATATATATATATATATATATATATATATATATATATATATATATATATATTATATATATATATTGGGTGTTAGTAGTTACATACTTTTTGAATGCAGTACTCTAGGTTACTTAATTTATTATATATATATAATTTGTCCTTTTGGTAAGCAGTACTGTTCTTATTCTTTTTGTTATTGTTCATAAAGTGTCATTCTTTTGGATACTTAGCAAAGATAATTACATGCATGACACTACATACTACATGCATATATATAGTGCATATATGTTGTTTCTCTTTATTTAGTTTGTTTCTGGTGTTTTTTTTTCTCTAGTAAACCTCATGATCTTCATTGAAAAGTTTGTTTTGAGGATTTAAAATTTTTCTTTCCCTAGCTATGTATATAAGAAGTACACATTCATAGGATGTTACATCTTCTCTGGAGGATGTTAATAACAATTAAATTAAGAACCTCTTAATTTTGCTTCTAAAACTTTTTTTCCTTGTATATATTAAGAACTATTTATGAGAAAATTAATTTTACCACATTGGCATTAGAATTTAGAAATAGAGAAAGTTACAAATTAAAGATAAGTTGTACTGGTTACATTCTATAACTATCTTTTTTCTTTCTTTTTTCTTTTTTTTGGGGGAATATAGAAGGGGTGTATAGCTAGGGTTAGCGGATAAGTCTACAGTATATTAGTTTTTTTTTTTTTTTTTTGTTTGGCTTAGTATATATATATCTGTACTTTTCGCAGACATGTCTGAGTGAGGCACAATCCCTTGGTATCATCAAATAGCACTCAAATCTAAATCTTAAAAACACTATATATTAATTAATGCTTTGTGTTTTTTTTTCCTTCCATTTTTTTCCCTAGGCAAATGGCCCTAGCTCCCATTCAAATCTCTCTCTCTCTCTCTCTCTCTCTCTCTCTCTCTCTCTCTCTTATTATTCAAATTTTTATCACATTCATATGGTTTTTTATTACTCTCTCTTTGCATGAGATGCATTCTAGTCTTAAATTTCATGCATATATATATATATATATATTATATATATATATATATATATATATATATATATATATATATATATATTACTATCTCTTATCTTATATTCTAATTTAGTTAATTAATTGCTCCTCATAAGAATATATTAATTAATAGGGTTAATTCTTTAAAACTTTTAAAGCCTTTGAGTTATTTTAATTTAGTTCATTAATTGTTCCTCCTAGATGTAGGGTTAATTTTTTAAAACTTTTGAAGTCTTTTAGTTATTAACCCTAATCGAACAAATTTGCCTCATAATTAATTTTTATTCTTTGTAAATAATAATAATAATAATTAGTATTATTATTATTACAGTACGATAAAATTATGGTATAGCGAAATTTTTTAAATATTTCTAAAATTTAAAAAAAGTGTCGCTGATAAAAATACCGAAACTTATTATTAGTATCGCTATATGTGTAGTCGCTAGGATGTATAGCGACACGTTATTATAATGTATTCTAAAAATATGTCCCTATAACTTAAATAGTAAAAAAAAATTCTATGATGATATCAATTTTATTGTGAATATAACTAGTATATATTTTTGGTTCTTCATATTCTTTTCTTATACTATAACAAAATTATATTATAAGAATATATTTTTATAATATTTTTATATAAGTGTCTTAATTATCTATATTTTATATATATTCAAAATTAAGTTTTAGAGACACATTACAATAATATCTCGCTATACATCCTATCGACTGCATATATAGCGACACTAGTAATAAGTATCGGTATTTTTTTCAGTGGTATTTTTTTAAAATTTTAGAAATACTTAAAAGTGTCATTATATTATAAATTTGTTGTAGTGTAATTAAGTTCTTAATTTCTTTATGAGTATTTATGTTCCTTTTATCTTTGCAAAATAATTATAAAAATTTGTGGCTATTTCATTTGTAGTTTCTTGCGCTTTTACTGATAAGAAATGAGAAATAAATTATAAAAGCCTCATTGTGGCAGAAGAGGAAGATTTTTTTTTTTTTAATTCTTTGCTGCTATTTGGAGTTGATTCTAAGAAGTAAAAATTTTAATTTAAAAATTCTATTTTCACTTCCGACATAATTACAAGAGGATGCAAATTGTAGGATTTTTCGAATAGCTTTATTTAAACATTACTTCAATATCTTGGAGACGGAGCGACAATCCCCTTTTGGCATGCAAGATGGACGGGAGACAGTTCGCTGCGCGCTCGCTTTCCGTCTCTGTTTGCCCTATCTTCGCATAGACACATCTCGGTGCATCGTTGGATGCAAGTTTTCGCCATCAGAGACAACTTCGGATTCAATAACCGGCGGGCACTAGATCAAGCGGCAAACAGGGAATTATCTGAATTATCCAACGTGATCGGGAACACTGCGTTGGGTACCAACCCGGACGCGATGATTTGGCGGTGGAGCACCAAGGCTTGCTTCAGCACTCTAAGCGCCTACAATTTTCTGGTTTTCGATGGTGTGGACGACGGCAGAATTCCTCATCTTTGGAGTCTCAAGATACCTCTTCGAATCACTATTTTTCTTTGGTTGGCAGCAAGGAATAGATTACTGACGGCTGATCGGTTGACCAAGAGAGGGTGGCAAGGCCCATCCATCTGTGCTTGTTGCGGCAGAGAAGAAGAAAATCTGGATCATCTGCTCTTCAGTTGCAGTTTTGCCCGCAAGGTGTGGAGCCAGATCTTACAGGGAGACTACTTGCTGCGCTCGACTCTATTACACGATCCTGGAAATTTAGCGTCAATATGGCAGAGGGTTCTACTGATATCCCCCCACAGCGAAATTGATCATCTCAACGCGTGCATCGCAGCCACTTGCTGGGAATTGTGGAGGGAGCGCAACCACAGGATCTTCGACAACCGGACCTCTAGCGCGGGGGCTTGTGGCAGGAACATCGCCAACTCTGTGGCCCTGTGGAGCGCGACGTCGAAAGGGTAGCGAACTGGGTTAGCCTTCACACCTGGCTGAGCGGATGGCCCTAACTCTTGGCTTAGCTTCCTGATCAAGCACTACACTTTCTTTCTCTGTTGTTAACCTACTGCATTATTGGGATAATTCTGTCTCCTTTCGTTTTGAGCTGGGTTGTAATGGCAGAATTACGGGGGGGGGGGGGGGGGGGGGGGGGGATGTCCGATCGTTAGCTGCTGTAGGGGTTTGACTTGCGTATGGAGGGCTTAGCGGAAAGTTGGAAGAGGATTAAATTGACGTCTGCTCGGAGCGATCGGGAATACCTCGACGCGTGCGTGGCAGTCACATGGTGGGAACTGTGGATGGAGCGAAACTACGGGTGCCTTTGGAGTTCATTGTTTGATCATGGATACATTCAGAGGGTGTCTTTCAAGCTCTTTTGTTTGTTCTTGGATTGCCACAAATTGACCAAAGTTTTAAAGATCAGGCATGGAGCGATGAGAATTACTAGGAGGTCTCAGAGTTAAGTTCATAAGGCTGAGTTCTTTTGAGATATTTATGCTAGAAATTCTGGGTAACTTCGTTTGGTCCCCCATGCACAAGGTCTGCAATCTTCTGCGATAATTATTAGTTGCTGATTCTACAACGAGACGAAGCTGCTGCGGTGGATGTTTGAGGCGGTTTTAAATTTGGTTTCGTGGTGGCTGTCTTTCTGCTGCTGTTGTTGTTATTGTTGTTGTTATTTCTGGCTTGGCTGTCCGGGTTCGGCATGTGTTGATACATTACTTTATGTTTTCTCTTTGGGCTTTAACCCCTCTCCTGTGAGGGGGGGCCATCTTGGATACTCCTGATACTCTTTATCAAATAGGGTTTAACCCTGTTTAATCAAAAAAAAAAAAAAAAAAAAAAAAAAAAAAAAACATTACTTCAATAAAAATTGCGCCTAAATATGCCTTAGAATAGGGGATGAATATTTTATATGATTTGTAGAGTATTGGCGTATCAAGATAAGAATAAGACTACTTTCCAAATAACTTTTACATACACCCTCTCTATCTACTCTCTCACACACTTTACCTCAACACTACACCACAACCCTCTTTTTTGTGTTGTTGTTGTATTGGGGGGGGAGGCTCACCCCTATTTATAGGCCTTCAAAGAAGTTGGTTGGATTTTTCTAGAGCTTCTATAACATTCTACTATGGGCTAACTTTAGGGCATTCTAGAATATTCTATTGTAAAAAGTATCTTGCCCTTATTCTAGTGCCTTCTAGAGCATTCTAATATTCTTTAGCATAGTAAAAAGAGAAATATAGAGAGAGGCTGTGTTGACTCTTTCAATACTCCTCAACACTGACTCTCTCTTAGTGCTGTTTTACTGAGCATTCCTAATTGCTTTCTAAACTCTTCGAACTTTGCAGTGCTTAGTCCTTTGGTGAATATATCAGCTGTTTGCTCTTCTGTTTTGATTGGCTTCATATTTATTTCTCCTTGCAGCACCTTCTCCCTTATGAAATGGTGATGTACTTCTATATGTTTTGTTCTTGCATGGAAGAATGGATTCTCCGCAAGGCGCACGGCTGATTGGTTGTCGCAATAGAGATCCACTCCATAGTCTGTAGCTTGATATAAATTATCCATCAACTGAATCAACCACGTGCTCTCTTGTGCCGCCATTGCTGCTGACCTGTACTCTGCTTCAGTTGTAGAGAGCGATACAGTCGGTTGTCTTTTGCTGCACCAAGAGACTATTGCCGAACCAAGGCTGAATGCATATCCTGTAGTTGACCGCCTTGTATCGTGGTCTCCAGCATAGTCAGCATCACAATAGCCTCTAAGCTTACATGTCTCTTCTTTTCTATATAAGAGGCCGTAGTCGATAGTCCCCTTTATATATCTTAGAATGCGTCGAACTGCTTCTAGATGAGGCTTCCTTGGCTGCTGCATGTATCGACTAACTACTCCAACTGCATATGCTATGTCTGGTCGGGTCATTGTCAGATATATCAAACTACCGACCAGTTGTCGATACATGGTTGAGTCAGCCAGTTCCTTCCCTTCTTCTGCACACAGTCTAATATTTGGGTCTATCGGTGTAGAGATAGGCTTACAGTTTAGCATGCCATACCTTTGAAGAAGATCCTTGGCGTACTTCTGCTGACAAAGGAATAGACCGCTTTGCATTTGCTCCACCTCGAGCCCAAGAAAGTGTTTCAGCTCTCCGAGCTCCTTCATTTGAAAGCGTATGGATAGATTTTCTCTCGTATTATTGATCTCCTCTTTATCATCTCCGGTAATGATTAGGTCATCCACGTAGACTAGTACGATGGATATTTTCTACTGTCGCTTCTTGACGAATAAGCTTGAATCTGCAGGTGTAACTTGATATCCACTTTGCACTAAAAACTCACCTATTTTGCCGTACCATGCTCTTGGTGCCTGTTTTAGACCGTAGAGAGCTTTTCTTAACTTACATACGTATTGAGGATGAGTCTTGCTCTCGAAACCTTTTGGTTGCTCCATATATATGTCTCGATCGACCTCCCCATGTAGGAATGCATTCTTCACGTCCATTTGCCACAGCTTCCATGCTTTACTAGCGGCAAGTGCTATCAACACTCGTACAGTTGTGATCTTAGCTACTGGACTGAACGTCTCATTGTAGTCCAGTCCATATTGCTGTGAGAACCCCCGAGCTACTAGTCGAGCTTTGTACCTTTCTACTGACCCATCTGGACGAGTCTTTACCTTATATACCCATCGACATGAAATGGGTTTCACGTCCTTGGGCTTCGGTACCATCTCCCAAGTTTGGTTTTGTTTTAGCGCCTGGATCTCTTCGTCCATCGCGTCTCTCCACTCTTTGGTTGTAACAGCTTCTTTATAGGAGGCTGGCTCTTTTGGGGTCTCTTTTTCTTCAGCAAGAGCAGCATTTGCATATTTAGGATTAGGTTTTCTTTGTCTAGAAGACCTTCGTAACTGCGTACCTGTATCTTCAAGTTGGCTTGGTCGATCTTCTTCTAGGATTTGATGATGCACGCCTATCCGCCAAGGTTCTGGAGACTTCTGGAGTTGCGCTCATCATTGGTTGGCTCCATAGAGGGTTGACTGTCTTCTTCTTGCTCTGGCACGACTTTTTCTCCTTGTTCTTGCTGTCCAAGCTTTTCTTGTAGCTTGATTTCTATCTCTTTAGAGTCTGGTAGTATCACTTCTTGTGAAGACCACCAAGACGATGCCTCATCAAACACAACGTTTCTTGCCGTGTGGGAACGACCAGTTGTTGGATCACAACATCTCCACCCTTTTCTTTCGCTATTGTACCCAACGAAGATACATCGGATCGCCTTCTTGTCGAATTTACTTCGAAGATGATCGGGTACGAATACATAACACACGCAACCAAAGACTCGAAAATGACTTACTGTGGGCTTGATCTTCCACAGTACTTGATAAGGAGAGATAAATCCCAATTTTGGTTGAGGTAGCCGGTTGATAACATGTGCTGCTGTCTTCATACATTCTGCCCAAAATCTGCCTGGCACATTCTTTGCATGTAGCATGCTTCGGCATGTTTCTGCTAAGTGCCTATTCTTTCTCTCAGCTATACCATTTTGTTGCGGAGTGCGTGGACACGTGAGTTGTCTTCTTATTTTACACTCTCGCAGGTATGCCGAGAACTCTATTGAGGTATATTCACCTCCATTATCCGTGCGTAGGCATCGTATATTATAACCAGTTTGGCCTTCAACTTTTTCCTTGAACTCTCTAAATTTTTTAAGTACTTCAGTTTTTTCTTTAATAAAATAAACCCAGACGTACCTCGAAAAGTCGTCGATGAACGTAACCATATAGCGCATGCCACTTATTGACGTTTGCTTGACTGGTCCGAAAACATCAGAGTGCACGAGCTCTAGCGGCTCCTTAGCTCTATATTTGGATTCGGTGTATGGAAGTTGATGAGCTTTACCAAACTGGCATCCTGCGCAAATCGTATCTCCACGAACTTCGAGTTGAGGCAAGCCTTTCAACATACCGCGCTCCATCATTATTTTGAGTTTGTGATAGCCTACGTGTCCCAGTCTTGCATGCCACAAGTCAGCAGTCTCACCTTTTCGAGTCTTTTCTACGTATGCCGATTCTGCGGACATTACGTAGATCGACTCTACTTTCTTTCCTTCCATTAATTGTATACCAGATATCTTGGGACTGCGAAATACTTTGACATCTTGTGGCCCAAATACTACATAGTTGCCTGATGCAGTTAATTGTGATACTGATAAGAGATTTTTCTTCATACCTGGGACATGGTAGACGTTTTGTAGTTGTACTTGATGTGGACTGAATCGGGGTGTAATGATCGTCTTTCCTATATGAGTGATTGGCAGTTTTGAGTTATTAGCTGTCACCACTACTCTTTCTCCTTTATATTCTGTTACGCCGAGCAGCTTGCTTCTTTCACCGGTCATATGATTGGAACATCCAGAATCGATGATCCAATCTGCACTGTAATCTACCTCTCTAGGATTTGTTATTGTTGTAAGTGCATATATTGGTACCTGCTCCTTGTCGGGATGTCTGTCGCCATCTGTCTCTATAATGGCGAGAGAAGCTTGAGCATCCCACTCTTCTTCACCGTTGTCAGTTGCTTGGCGGTCTCCATATGTCGCCATGTTGCCTTGTGCTTGTTTCTTCAGGTGCCAACATTCTCGGGCAAAATGTCCTTTCTTGCCGCAGTGATAGCATTCTCCATTTCGTCGTTTGTCGCCTTTCGACCGCCAGTTATTTTCCTCCTTTCGGTTATGGACTCTCTCTGCAAGGTGGCTCTCTCCAGATCTTTGCATTGACCCACTGAACTCCTTCAGTGGCTTCATATTTTTCGGCCTTCCTGTTGCTCGACTTTTTCTTTTACTGCTGAAAAGTGCTTCTTCTTCATTTTCCAGTGAGACTCCAGCCATTTGTTTAGCTAGAGCCTCCTGATTAGCCAGAAGATTTTCTAGCTCTACTAACGTTGGTTGGGTGGGCCAACCTCGAATAGCTAGAGCCTCCTGAATAATAATTCTCTTCATCCGCTGATCACTAATTTTTGATTCTGAATCTAATTGGGAGATTTCACGGCAGAGGGACTTTACCTTCATGAAATACTGGCTGATCGTCATGTTGCCTTGCGATATTGCCATCAGCTCATTCTCCAGCAGTTGAAGTCGAGCATCGTTCTTCTTCGAGAATAGCGAGGCGAGGGTGTCCCATGCAGCCTTGGGTGTATCTGCTTCTTTAATATGCTCCAGCAGCTCTTCTTCGATCGTCGTTTTTAAGATGAACATCGCCTTTCCTGCCTTGATACGCCACTTCCTGAGCACCTCTGCATTTTCCTTCGGCGGTGGAATAACTTCGGTACCGCCGATCACCTCCCACAGATCCTGCCCTTGCAGGTAGGACTCAATGCAGGTTTGCCAATAACCATAATTATGGTTATTTAGCTTCTTAATTCCGCTAGTTGTACCAGCAAGATCTGCCATAGTGACTTGGTGATCGCCCAGTAGTCAACCAAGTAAGTCTGGTCCCAGACCAACCAACTTCACAGTCCCAGACTGTGCACCAGCAGTGGCTCTGATACCAAACTGTAGAGTATTGGCGTATCAAGATAAGAATAAGACTACTTTCCAAATAACTTTTACATACACCCTCTCTATCTACTCTCTCACACACTTTACCTCAACACTACACCACAACCCTCTTTTTTGTGTTGTTGTTGTATTGGGGGGGGAGGCTCACCCCTATTTATAGGCCTTCAAAGAAGTTGGTTGGATTTTTCTAGAGCTTCTATAACATTCTACTATGGGCTAACTTTAGGGCATTCTAGAATATTCTATTGTAAAAAGTATCTTGCCCTTACTCTAGTGCCTTCTAGAGCATTCTAATATTCTTTAGCATAGTAAAAAGAGAAATATAGAGAGAGGCTGTGTTGACTCTTTCATGATTACCCTTTGTAAAAGTTAGGTTTAGGTGTTAAAATGGTCCCCTCATGAGGCCAAATCCTCGGAATCCTAATTCAATCCAACTAATTTTTCATTAAATTAGAAATAAAATACAATTAACTAAAGGTTAAGAATAAAAAAATATTGACATCTACTTCATTTTATGATAGACAAAGTGCACAAAAATTGTATTACGTGCAACGATCAATAAAATACTATAAGAAATAGTTCATTTTATTTCCTAAGTAATATGATATTGCACGGATCAATTAACATATATATAATTTCTGCAGTTCTATTCTTTATATATTTTTTGCCTTAACTCTGCATTCAATATATAAGCATTAATTAGGCGCTCTCAATACCAAATGGTTCCTAACTAGTTTTACAATTTTTAACTTACATGGCAACTTCTAGTTAGTTTATGATCTATTTTATTTTCTATTTTACCTATGAACTATTTTATGCTTTTTTTTTTTTTTTATTTGTATCAATCATTGAGTTAAAATCTCTTATGAAAGTATATATATTAGTAATTAAAATACTGTAAGAAATATGTATGAAAGTGTAGCAGTACTCGGAAGAGTTAAAAAAATATAATCTTACACTCCATCATTCAAGAGTTATTATTGTATTATTATTTTGTCAACTTTTTTTTAATATCAAAAAATTAAAAAGATGTGTGGATTCTATAATGGAAAAAGATTTACGCTAATTAATGCCTTGCTTTCAGAAAGGTGATTCATTCCAAAATTATTCTAGTTCTAGACTCGCTTATTTTTGTTTATCTTAATCCTTTTGATCTCTTAGATTTAATCACCATTTAAAATATTATAATCAAATTAAGAGAGTCAACCATACAATTATTCCGAATTTTGAGAGTGTTTTATTTTTTTCTCTCGTCGAGCTCAAGCACACTTACAAACACAAGGCGTTATAAGGCTCAACCCGCTAACTTTAACTGATCTTTTGGAAAGATGCATTCTTACCCGCCGTATGACCCTGACTCAAGGTGATCTATTGTACGACCTTGGCTCAAGGTGATTGGCTTCTTAGCAGATCTTGTGGGGAGTCGCGCTATTACTAGCTGTATGACCTTAACTCGAGGTGATTGGTTGATACCAACTGTGAATAAGGCGAAACCAGAATTTAATTCCTAGAGGGACCAAAAGTTATACAATTACAAAAACTTAAAATTAAAATTGAATTTGTTAAGTATGCTTGATGCCATTCAAAATACATGTATATCAACAATTATAATTTTTAGACATCTATATTTTATAGTATATAATATTTTTTTGCACTGCTGGTTTTTAGGACTATTAGATACTTAAATAATATATACTTGAAATTTATAACTTCTTATATATTTAATATGCAAGTATTATGAGTATCATAAACTATGATGTAAGGTGTATCAGATGCATATAATTTTGAAAAAAAAAATTCTCTAGTAATACACACTAAAAAACTTTTTAGATAGGCTATTATTGTAACATTTGTTTAGTTATAACTACTTATCTTTTAAGTCAATAGTAATATAGGGATCAAAAGTGAACATTTTAAAAGTTAAGGAGGTCATAGCTCCCCTCAATCTCCATATGGCTCCATCAGTGATTGTGATGCCCCACTTTTCGGAAATCACTCATCTTAGAATTACTTTAGTTCTAGATTCACTCAATTCTCTAAACTTTTTGGATCCAGTTATTAAGCACACTTATAAACATCAGACGATATAAAACTCATCTAGCTAAGCTTAGTCGACCTTTTGGGAAGCCGCACTTTTACTTGCTATATGACATTTGTCTCAAGGTGATTGGCTCCTTAGTCGACCTTGTAGGAAGCCACACTCTTACCAGTTGTATGATCCTCACTCAAGGTGATTGGCTGGCTGGTAACTGTGATGCCCTACTTCTCGGGAATCACTCATTTTAAAATTATTCTAGTCTTAGATTCGCTCAACCCACTTAAACTTTTTCAATCTAACCACTACTCAAGATGTAAAACTATTCTAGTCCTAAATCTACTCAACCATCTTAACTTTTTAAATCTAGCCACTACTGAAGATGTAGAACTACTTTATCCTTAAATTTGCTCAATCCCCTTAAATTTTTGGATCTAGCACTACTCAAAATATTATAGTCGTCAAAAATATTATAGCAAAATTGGGAGATTTAACCTTACTATATATATCTAATCCGCTAATACTAATAACTCAGTGCACTCTAAACCACCAACTCAAAATATTTAAATTCAGTTATTAGTTCTAGAGTATCAACACATATATAACCCTCACATTCTCTCACATTATGTGAAATGAGACTATTATGATATCACACATGCGACTTCCAACATTTTCCAACTCCGTGCATTCATGAATTTGTCAGATTGGGTTTAGACTTACTACGACCCGACCCGACCCATTTATACCTCTTCCCATATTGCTACAGGGGTGGCAATTTGTGTTGGCGTGTTACTGGCCGATAAACGGGCCGGTCATGTGAAGATTTAGGTGCAAGGGAGAAATGGATCAACCCAGACCCAAACCCTTTAAGAAATGGGCCAAGACTCAAAATTCAAACCCAACCCATTTACTAGAAGAGTTAAGCAGGTTGACTCATATAATCAGTTTAATTATTTAAATTATTTTTTAACGTAATAATTTAAATTATAGAAGTATAGAAGAAAAGCCTGAGAACTGTTAAAATCTTAGGTTATATAACTAAAATGTGTGTACATATTAACTATAACATAATCACATAAATTTTTATATATTTTTATTCATATTTATTTTAAAAATTTAGGTTTAAAATCAAAGAGGTTGTTCAATGAATTTAGTAGATTAGGCAGGTTAATTCGGGCATGAACCGTTTCTGACCTGAATCTATTTAAGCTAAACTCAAAAAATGCCGACTCGGAGCAATATCATGTCGGATTATACAAATGAACGAAGTAGTTTCATTCATTCATTCATTCATTCATTCAGGTATAAACTTAGCTACAGACAGAAACAGCTAAGCCTCAAAGGCGCATTTAGAAAAAAAAAAAAAAAAAAAAAAAACAATTAGCAACAGAAAGAGTTCCATAAAATCCTAAGCGAACGAATTGAATCTCCATCGAAAAATAGTTTTTTTTTTTTTTTTTTTTTTTTTTTTTTTTTGAGAGAGAGAGAGAGAGAGAGAGAGAGGTAGCATGCTATATTCGTTTCGTTTATTTTTGAAATAAACTTAGTTAAAAATGTGAAGCAACTAGACTTCGAACTCGAATATCAACCACCAAATTTTTTGCCACTTGTACTAGAAACAATTGATCATCAAAAAATAGTTGGCCCTTACATTTTTAAGATCAAAATTATTCTATTCCTCCCCATCCATATAAATTAAGTTGGGTTAGGTTTTATAATTTTTGCTAATTAAGTACTCTTCTCTTTTCTTACGAAAAATCAATATCATATTATTATATATATTACTTGTGCTTGACTACATGACTAATAATTGGTGCCAACTTTTTGCCAGCTTTTTATATTAAGCTAAAATTAGAAGCAAAAGAAAAATCACCTTCTTCTTGCTTGTTTGACTAATATGCTCCACCGACAAATTGTTGTTGGCAAAAAAAATAAATAAATAAATAAATAAATAAAAATAAAAATAAAAATAAATAGTACTTCATAGTGTGAGGTGCTTCGATTAATATGCATATGAAAATTTTATTTTAGATCGAATATTAAATTAATATTCTTAATAATATTCTTTTTTTTGATACGGTTTGGTACGTACTTAATTAATAGCACGTATAGTACGAATAAGATGCAATTATAGAATCACTAGCCTAACTATATATACTCACGCCTCGTTACGAGTCAATTTAAATTACATTCAATTGTATAATAATTATTTTTTTATTCAGTTGCTAATATATTTTTAAAATTCTGTGAGTAAATTAAAAAATAATTATTTATTGAAAAGAATATAAACAGTTGGTTTAAATATATTATTTAGATATTAAGTAACTTAAATTTAGACATTATATATGGACACGGACTTGAGATATGTGATACGACACGATTCAGATACGGTTATTCGATAATTTTTTAAAAAAAATAAAATACGAGAATACGACATGAATATTGTCAAAAATTATTCTAATAAATGGTGTTTTCCTTTAGAGTTATTTTGGACCAAGAATATAAATGCACTTTCACAGGCTCCTTCCCACCAAATATAGGCACATGCAAATTGGTGCCCCCACATAACCTAATAACACACTAAAAATATATACATCATGTTTTGTTTATCTAAGATTAAAACCTGTGGCCCCTTTGATGTTTATCATATAATTGTTAACTAAGAATTTGAGATCCAAATTTAAGTCCACACCAAACAAAAATTTCTTTGTAGTATCTGTCTCACCATAAAAGCTGTTTGTGATTATTGGGCCCAAAAAAAATTAAAACATAAATATATTAAATGGTGTCTTCTAAATTTTTTGAAAACTTAATCAATACTTTTATTATGTACGAAAATAAATAGAATTTTTTTTTGTCATAATTTCTAACAATATGTGTGACATCCTAAAGTTTAAAATAATTCTACATGTAAAATATAAAATGATTAAATCTGCTAATTCGGTTATAATATTTTGGACGGTGATTAGACGCGGGAGATTAAGAAGATTAAGCGTATTAGAGCTAAAATAGTTTTAAAATGAATAATTTTTAAAAAATGAAGTGTCACAGTTGATAACAGAGCCAATCACCATGTCACTCAAAAAAGTGGGGCATCACAGTTGATATCAGAATCAATCACCAGCCGAAAATATAAAAATGAGTCTCCGTTGAGCCGAAGTTATATAGAGGGTAGAGCGCAGCTCTCGGACTAATAACTGTTGTAGGTGGAGTGTGATTCACCACAAAGTCAATTAAAACTAGCGAGACGAGTCGCATATCGCCTGGTGCGTATCTGAACCTAACGAAAATGCCGGAATTTAAAGAGGGAAGAAATGTGATACCCATAGGGTTTAAAATAGTCCTATATGTAGAATATAAAATAACTAAATTTTTTAATCTAATTATAACATTTTGAGTGATGATTAAATGTAAAAAATTAAGAAAGATAAGTATGCTAGAGTTAAAGTAATTTAGGATGGATGAACCTTTGAAAGTTGGGAGTTACTATATATATAATGCAATTTGTATGTAATCTTAAACTGACTCTTAATTACTTAATTAATTAATAATAATAATAATAATAATAATAATAATAATAATAATAATGGAAGCTTCTATACTCGTCCAACGTCCCAAAAGGATTTTATTATAATGCCTATTACATCAAACACTTGATACCTCCACCATATGAAATGTCACACCTCTCTTCTCTAAATATAAAAAACCCTCACACACACACACACACACACACACACACACAAGCCTTGCATATGAACTTTAAAAAAAATTTCCCAAAGTCAAATCCTCCCCCACCTGCTCTTTCCGCCAATGTCGCATCTCCCTCATCAATCTCAAAGCAAATAAAATAAAATAAAATAAATGAGAGAAGAAAAAGAAAGCAAATTGAAAGAGAAAGATCAACACCATCGATATGTGGAAAAATCCAACCACACCATCACCCTTTCCACACTCTTTGGCTAAAATTTATTGCTTGCATTGAGTGCATTTGAATGTGCTCTAGTCAATTTCATCTGATATATATGCTGATCAGTTGGAGCTCGATCAGGTCAAGTTTTTATATTATAATTTTTTTTCTTTACGGTATTTCAAACTGCATGCATAAATCAATCAAAATCAATCTATATTATATGCCAACACTTCAGTAGTCTATAAAAACAGCAAGCAAGCAATTTGAAGAACTCGTAGCAGTGCTGTTGTCGACAAGTTAACCAATTGAATTAAACGTATAGGAGATAGAACTAAGAGACTATAAACAAGAAGCCGCACCGGGTTCACCGAAAAATTACTCCTTGCTCACTGTAATCCATCCAAGTCAACCATCCGCTCCCTTCCTCTTCCCCCCTCCCCCAACCACAGAATGGTAGGAAAAGGACAAGCAAACAACCCCAAGAGAGAAACTCCTTCATTTTAGTACCCAAAAATCACATCACCAATCACAAACCCCATCATCACCACCCCTTAATTTGTCTCTTCATCATGGCTCTCCCTACACACATCCCATATATGCTCATGCGCTGAGCATATATATATATATATACATTGCAGCAGCAGCAGCAACAGGAAAAGCGATAACAATGTTCTCCGCCAACCACTGGGGAGGATCCTTTGAGATCAACAACAATGGCGGCGGCGGCGGCGATGCCGACGACGATCACAGCCGCAACATGGACTTGGACCGCTCGGCGCTGTCGCGGCAGCTCAGCGAGACGCAGCAGAGCTGGCTCCTGGGCCCGCCGGAGAGCAAGAAGAAGGACAAATACGTCGACTTGGGCTGCGTCGTCGTAAAGCAGAAATTGATCTGGTGGGCCCTCGGGGCCCTGCTCGCCGCCTTTATCGTCGTCGGGGTTCCGATCATCATCGTGAAGTCGATCCCGAAGAAGAATGCGGCCCCGCCGCCACCCGACCAGTACACGAACGCGCTCCACAAAGCGCTTCTCTTCTTCAACGCGCAGAAGTGTAAGAAAGAATCAGCTTAAAGCACTAGCTAGTTTGTGATTCTTCCTGTACTTGCATGTCTTTTATCTAATTAATTCCCTTAATTATTATTAGCCGGGCGGCTCCCGAAGAACAACGGCGTTCCCTGGCGAGGGGACTCGGGACTGAAAGACGGATCCGACTTGACCGACGTGAAGGGCGGGCTCGTCGGCGGATACTACGACGCCGGCGACAACATCAAGTTCCACTTCCCCATGGCCTTCTCAATGACACTACTCAGCTGGTCAGTTGTGGAGTACAGCCACAAGTACAAAGCAATAGGGGAGTATGATCATGTAAGGGATCTGATCAAGTGGGGCACTGATTACCTGCTCCTCACCTTCAATTCATCTGCTACCACCATCAACCACATCTATAGCCAGGTAAAAACTAACAACATATATATATATACACAACTTTTATATCTGATGATCTATCTATCTTATGATTCATTTTTTTTAAATACCTATCTAATCTTTACTAATTTTTCAATTTATTTGATTTGAAATAGCTATATCTAATCTTTGAAATTCAATCAGCACCCATAAAAAATGATTCAGAAATAATCTTAGCATGCATGAAAATGCATGTATTCCGGTCTCCGGCAGGTGGGTGGTGCGCTGATCAACTCGTCGATCCCCAACGACCACTACTGCTGGGAGCGGCCGGAGGACATGGACTACCCGCGGCCTGTCCAGACGGCCTCCTCTGCCCCCGACCTGGCGGCCGAGGTGGCCGCCGCCCTGGCTTCCGCCTCAATTGTCTTCCGCGACGACGACGCCTACTCTAAGAAGCTCGTCCGCGGCGCCGCCGCCGCCTACAAGTTCGCGCGCGACCCAGGGCACCGCCAGACCTACTCGCGGGGGAACCCCTACATCGAGCCCTACTACAATTCGACCGGTTACTGGGACGAGTACATGTGGAGCGCGGCGTGGATGTACTACGCCACCGGGAACACGAGCTACATCACACTCGGTACCGATCCGCGCCTGGCGAGAAACGCAAAGGCATTTATGCAGATACTGGACCTCTCTGTCTTCAGCTGGGACAACAAGCTCCCAGGTGCAGAACTGCTGCTCACCAGGTTGAGAATGTTCTTGAATCCCGGGTATCCTTATGAGGAAACACTCAGTGAGTATTTCAATGCTACTGGGATCAACATGTGCATGGGGTTCGAGCAATTCCATGTGTTCAATTGGACCCACGGTGAGTAGCAGCATGCATTTATTTTTACAATTCATAATTTAACAATGAAAGTGCAGATGATGTTTAACGACAGCAGGGATTGCATATATATTTGGGTTGCTTAATTAGGAAGTTTATGATGATGATTAATTGGTGATGATGATAATAATAATTTCATCAGGTGGACTAATCGAACTGAACCACGGTCGACCACAACCGCTGCAGTACGCCGTGAACATGGCGTTCCTGGCATCTCTCTACGCCGACTACATGGACGCCACGAACGTCCCCGGATGGTACTGCGGCCCCAACTACTTCTCCACCGACAGCCTCCGCAGTTTCGCAAAGTCGCAGGTTCCTTAACCAACTCCTACACTTCTTTCGGTATGCATGCACTATATATATATCATTTCACTTTAATTTCCCACAGCTCGACTACGTCTTAGGAAACAACCCGCGGAACATGAGCTACCTGGTCGGGTACGGGTCGAACTACCCCAAGCACGTGCACCACCGTGGCGCGTCGATCCCCCACGATGGGACTAGGTACTCGTGCACCGGCGGGTGGAAGTGGCGCGACTCCAGGAACGCAAACCCTAATGTGATCACCGGGGCGATGGTCGCCGGCCCGGACCGGTCCGACGGCTTCTCCGACGTTCGAACTAACTACAACTACACCGAGCCGACCCTCGCAGGCACCGCAGGCCTAGTGGCCGCCCTGGTCTCACTCACCAGCAGCGGCGGCGGCGGCGGAGTCGATAAGAACACCATTTTCTCCGCAGTGCCGCCGCTCTTTCCGGCATCGCCGCCGCCTCCGGCGCCTTGGAAACCGTGAAAATCCAGCAATGAAGAGTTTTTTTTTTTTATTTTTTTTACAGAATTTTGGTGTAAAATTCTTTCTTGTACAACAAGATCAGTATTTAAGACAGAGTGTTTGTGGGAATGATATTTAGATGTAAACGTGATTTTACTCAAAAACAAAAAAATAAACCCCCCACTTCATGAATTTAGTAAATCTCAAATACTTAATTCTCAAAGCCTCCTCTTTTATACACATTAATTGCGGGTCAAAATGTTACAGTATAATCTCAGGATAAACTTTTTTAATCTGCACAAATCTTAAAGCAAAGGAGGTTCATTCGAAAAGAACGGCGATGAAAAGACGAACATAAAATCATTGACACCGAAACCAATTGCTATTAACAACATTGGATCTAACATGTGTTGTTTCAAGAATGAGAATAATGAGGAATTGTGACACTTTTTCCAGAGGCATAAAATCGGTCTCAAATCTGCTTGAGAAGGCTTTCTAAATGGGGGCCAAAAATAGGGAAGCAAGAGAAGTAAAAGAGCCTGATTTGCTTGGCTATGAACAAAAATGAATGGAAACCCAAGTATTTTTGAAGGCTAATCCAAGTAAAAAAGAGTAACGATTTTGCGAAGATTCTTCGCTTCCTGGCATGTTTCCATGAGCAATTTGCTGTCGTGAAACGCAAAGCATATGACCTGCTGCACCTTCGAGATTATGTCCATGTTGCACAACCTGTTTGTTTCGGCAACAAGAAAGATACAAAAACATTTTAGAGTTTCTCTATTTAGCTTATTAAAATTGGAGTATTCGGATTCATTATATATACCAGCATTAATCTTATTCTTAGTTATTGTTTTATAGCTAACAAAGAAAATGGAAAGGAACGAAATTTGTGCACAAAAAAACCCGAACCTGCTAGCCTCAATTAATGGCAAATGATCATATTGCGGTTTCTCGATTAGATTTTTAACCTGCAAAATATAGTTGAGACCATAAAAAAAGAAAATGGTTTGTCACTTTTTCATCATATTAATCGACTGGGACAAATTCAAAATATGAGAGGATGAGCGAAACATTAAGTGAATTTCTATGGGTTGTCTCACCCCAAATGAATTTATGAAGTCGCTAACTGATTATTTGAACTATTATGGGCTCAAGAAATGAGGCTACACAAGAACAAAGAAGAAATGTATCGGACGTATCAAAATGTATTTTTAGTACCATATTCACTTTATGTCATCATTACGATCGAAACGCCCTAACAATACAGCCAATCAACACAACTTTTGCCAACAACAAAGAAGTGGTCCATGTTAAGTCATGGAAGATAAATTATGGAAGGCTTACTTTAGACAGCAATTCCTGGCTTTCAGGAGGCTGCTTTTTCAAGCTTTGCGGCAATATTACAGTAAGCAGCTCTGGCTTCTCAGCTCTTAAAGCACCTCTGATAACCGCCGCATTAGTACCTGATGCTCCTGATGTGAATATATGATTCTTCTGCAGTAACAGTAAGGAGTAGGAGATCAGAATAGCTAACTAAAATTAATGAAAGAGAATAAAGAAAAAAAAAAAAAAAAAAAAAAAAGGAAAAGGGAAGTGCGTCTGCACCGTTATGACCATAGCGTAGCTCAGAATCTCAATAAGTTGTTGGTGCATGAATCCCATATTTCTAGTCCCAAAAAAGCCAATTGCTCGAGGTCCTTGTTGTTGAATGGCCAATAATTCCTAACATGGCACTAGAATGTTAGGCTACACCCATAGCTTAAAGCATCAGTACTAAACAGTCACTAAACATGAAATGGAAAAGTTGTTGTGTCGGAATAAAACTATCAAATCATGCTCTCTCTTTTATCCCTGCTTAAACAAATATGAATTGTTAATAATTACAATAATGGGACTCCGAGAAATCAGCTCCTAAATAATGGAGAAATCTTCACAACAATGATCGATTTTGATATTTAACAAGACTATAATAACATCCCTTATTCAGTTAGTATCAATCATTTATGGACAGGAAATACTTATGTACATACACCCGAAAAAATACATTTTTCCGTGTAAATATTGCCCATTGAGAACTTAATTTATTATATAAAACCCCTGTACTTAAAAAACCAAAAAAAAAATTGTGCTTCTTTACTTTCCAAATGCAGCATCTACTTTTGAAACCTATGGAAAACTCTGCAAGAAATTGCCCTTCCAAGGTGAGTATATGAAACTCAGATATTTACGTAAATAGATGATTTTGCAGCGATACATATGTAAAAGCCCCTAAAATTAAACGACATGTACAATAGTTTTTAATAGATTTTCAATGAACAAATACCTGAAGATAATCTATATCAGGAATTGGTTTGTACTCTGATACAAGGACAGCGCCTGAACCTTCAACAACCGACTGAGCCTGAGTAGGAACCTGCACGCCATTCTCCTCATCAGGTCCAAACACAAATGCACCATCTGCACCATAATTCCTCGCAATAATTTCGGCCCCGCCTCTTCTCATATATCCACGAAGCCACTATACCAGCACATAAAAAAAACAGCCCCTGGTAGTAAATCATTAGTGAAAACCAAATATATCACAAAACTCGCATGTCATAGCAGGTATAATTTCTAGACAATTATATAGAATTGAGATTGTAAGGAGCGTATGAACGAACAACAACGAATTCTATAATTGATAAGGAAATCTTAGCCTAAGCCGAATATTTAGTAATCATTGATGCACTGAACTGCTATTACTCTTCGTTACAAAAGCTATGAAATTCATCATATGAGCGTAAGTAGAATTTTCTAGTCTGATGCTAATATAGCACATGAGGATATAAGCATCAGCGCAGTTTCTCATGAGTGGTAAGTATTAGTATTGTCTGACTAATTTGTAGCCTTCGAAAGTAATAACTATTATCTATCTGAGCTTCTGACAGCATTTAGGAAAAAAAAAATCAAGTGACAGATGATAATTCAATAACGACTAAAATGGTTGCGCCAAACCACGTGATTGCCATTAATTGGTGATTGCCATTAATTGAAAAGACTACTTTTTGTTAATCAACACTAATCACCAAGATATATTTCGACGAGAACATCTGGCTAAAGATTCAACAACATGCTCACCGACAGTTCTTTTCTCAAGCGAATCTACCACTATCTACACTCAATGTGCTAGACAAAGTCGTAAAACAGAATTGAGACGAAAGATTCTCGAAAAGTGAGTGTTCAGGAATCCAGATAGCAGTGTTAAGTTAACGAATTTCAAAAAATATTCGCACTAAGCAAATGCGCGAGCATTTGCATACGCCAAAGCATTTAAATACAAATGCTTTTACCAATGCTTGAAATCTTTTCACAGTAACCCTAATGAATCCTCTCAGAAACACAAAACCTAGTACATTATTAATCAAATTAAAAGCTTTACACCCATCTTTTTCATCATATTACGAATCGAATACGAATAACTACATACACAAAGTTAATTTCAAGTGAGCCAATTCCCAAAGAGAGCGTAATACACAACATAGCTTCTCAATCAAACCCACAAAAAAAAATTCCTAATAACACATCATTTGCTTCACATCACAAAATCGATTGATGAGATATAATTGCAAGAGAACATGAATGAACAACCCATGCATCACAACCTCATTTAAATCACACTTAAATCAAAACATTAATGAAAAATACTCTTGTTTTACCAATCTAGAGAGAGAAAGAGGAGACACCCAATATCTGCAAGTGAGAGTGGTTTGGCCCCATGTTGCAATTTTGGCTCCGCCCCATCTCCTAGTAGAGGGGGGATTGAGGGAAGAGCACAAAAGGCTAGGGTTTTGGGAGGTGCTCGGGAGCCCCAAGGAGAGGGAGGATGAGGAAGAGGAGGAGGAGGAGGAGAGAGAAATTGTAGGGTTTGGGGGCCGCATAAGAAGCCCTAATGGAGGAGAGGAAGAGCCCATTTCCTACTTTTGTGATCTTTTTGGGGTAACCTTTGCCTCCCCCTTTTTGTGTGGATTTTAGAGAGAGAAAGTGAGGAGAGAGAGTTGAGGGAACTGAAGAGATATGACGAGTTGTGATGACTGATGAGTGGCATTTTCTCTCTCATCCCCCAGAAAAAAAAAAAATTTCCTTACAAAAAAATTATTTTCTTTTATAAATTTTCACCCTTTTTTTTTTTTTTCTCAAGTCTCATTTATTAGCCATTTCCAAATATATATATTTTTTTAGTATTTTGTCTCAATTAGTGCTTAATCAAAATTTGATTTGCGCTGGGCTTGAATTGTTTTTACAAAATAAATTAAAGATCCTGATTAAATTTTAACACCTCTTGATTCTTTTTAAACTAATAAAATTATAAATATTTTGATTCTAATATTATATTACTTACAAATTTATTCTGGTAAAAAATAACTCGTTACCAATGATAACCAATAGAATTTTTATTCGTTAAAAGTTTCACTTCAAATATCGATTTAGAGTTAACTTGAATTAGAATGAGCAACGATTAAAAACGTGCCAACAAATAAAATTTAAAAATTTTATTTGAAAAGATAATTTATAGTTAAGGGAATCTCCGATTAATTTTATTTATCACATGTAACTCTTCGACCCACTAGTAATAATAATTTATTGGATTTAAATCAACGTTTAAAAATACTTAAGCTCAGTTATTATTACTCGTGTCTATAATCTCTTATAAATTTAATTATAATTTTATTTTTATTCATATAGGACTAGTATGATGTCACAAATTTTTCGTTTAGATCTAACATTCGCGTTAGCCCAAATATACACAGAGTTCAAAATTATCAGATGATATGAGACGTGTCTTGCTAGGTTTGTCATTCAGACTCTTATATTATCTATCACTTTATTCTTCAGACTCTAGCTCAGTCGAGACTCATCATATATTTTTAATTGACAATCAATTTTTATGCCAAATATAACGATAATGAGAGGACCATTTGTCTCAAAAGCACACAGTTTTTTTTTTTCATAAATAATGTCAGGGGACCATCTGCCTCAAAAGCACATAGTTTTTTTTTTTCTTAAATAATGTCTTTTGTTTTTTATTTTTTGTTTGTATATTAAAAAAAAAAAAAAAAAGTTCAAAAATAGGAAGAGTAACTACTGTCTTATCCTTCCTATTCATTGATGTGGTCTTCTACAAATATAATATTTCTAAACAAAAAAATTAATATAATGGAATGAGAAAATTTCAGGGACAAATTTAATTGATTTTTTTTTATAAAGAATATTTTTTTAATATTATAATTTTAAAAATAATTTGTTAAAAAATAAAATTATAAAAATAAATTTAACTGGTAAATAATAGTTCACTATTTTATATATGCGGCGAACCATTGATTGTTTTTTTTTGAAAAAAAAAAATTTATTGCACAAGTGGAGATAAAATTTAGTAAAAGACGATAAATTATTTATTATTTTTATAAAGCTGTGAATAATTTTCTGTATTTAAATTATTATTATCTAGTACATTTATTTTTATAAATATTTTTAAAAAAAATATATTTTTAGAATAAATTTTTTTATAAGGATTAGTTTAATAAAATCTCCAATTTAATTGATAGATGATATGAATAATTTAATATGGTGTCACACTGATATTTAAGACTTTTTTTCGATTCACCAGCACAAACAGGGATCAAACCCTCGACATTAATTAGAATAAAAATTTAAATATTTGATTCATTTAATATATATTTTTTGAATTATCGTATTCAGTACAATCGGTTAAAAATTTGATGATTTGTACTCGAGATTTTAAGTTTGAAATTTAATTATTTTATATTTCTAGCCGAGTTTATTTCTAAAAAATAAATAAATAATAATAATAATAAAACTAAAAAAAAAAAATTGTAAAAAAAAACTTATTTTTTTATTTTTTTCCTTACCCTTTAAAATTTCAGAAAGAATTTTCAAAAATTTATAATATTAATGGAGAGAATGAAACAACTAAATTATTTTTATTTATTCTATAAAAAAAATAATAATTTTTTATATATATGTTATTTTAAAAATATTTTTAGAATAAATTATAAAATAATTGACAAAATAATGACGGCGGAGGAGGACTAAATGCATCGACTTGAATTTTTGATAGGACAAAATTTAATTTTTTAAAAGTAAAAAAATAAAAGTAAAAAAAATAAATATTTATCAAAAAAAATTTTTATTATTTAGCCAAAAAAAAAAAAAAAAAAAGAATTTTGAATCGATTGGATGTTTAAATTCAAGTATTGTTTGAAATAAAAAGGCAATTAATTTCTCTAGTTGGAGATCATGCCATAAATGAAAAATTATAAAAATATTACAGCTAGAGAACAAAACTAAACTTTTACCTCTTAAAAAAAAAAATAAATAAAAACATACCAAATAAATTTCTTTTACCAACAATTAATTAGTACTGATTTTACCAAATATAAATTATACAGCAAAATCAAACATATCCTAAATAAAAAAACTGTTCATAAAATTTTTGTTTTAATATGCAAAATATTTAATTTCTACGCATTCTTTCTCATGCAACAAAAGAACAAAAGAGCGGATAAAAATAAAATAAAATCTATTCCATATTATCTCACCAAAAAAAATATATATATTTTTTCTGAAAATTGTTGTTGCTCCGGTATTTATAACAGTTTTATATTGTACATAATTTATTTGATGCAAATTTTTTAATTATATTTTTATGAGCAAAAAATTTCTAAGAAAAAAAATATATATATTAAAAAAAATGTAAAGAGTTGATCAAATCTCACGCCATATCATCACAAATGGAAATGAAAATATTTCAAATCAGCCCCACTTTATACATTTTTTTTTTTTTTTGTAGGCTCCGTTCAATTGTTGTTCTAATTTTATTCTCCAAGCCCTCGTTTGGATACGAAAATAAGGGGAATAATCTCCTTATCTCCGTTATTATATCTAAACGAGATTTTGTGGGATGAAAATTACTAACCCACCCTTTAGCGGGTTATTCTGGAATAACCCGCTAAGGGGTGGGTTTAGCTATTCCCACCCCCAGACGGAATAGCAGAATAAATATTTAATATTTAATATTAATATTAAATATATTTAATATTAATATTTAATATTAATATTAAATATTAATATTTATCTAAATATTAATATTATATTAAATATTAATATTACAATTTAATATTTAATTGTAAATATTATTTGAATTTTTTAATATTTATCTAAATTAAATATAAGATTTATTAATAACATAAATTTATTTAATTTTAAATTATATCATAAAGGGCAAAATAGTAAATAAAAATATTTATCCCCTCAATTCTTCTTATTCCTCTATACCCAACCAAACATAATTCTTTTTTATTTCTCTTATTCTTCTTATTCCTATATAATTTACCAAACACAATTTTCTTTAAACCCGGTATAACTTTTAAACCCAGCTAAACAGAAATTTACACTAATTCCTACTAATACCATAACTTATACCTATCCCTGGTATAACTAAATTTTTCTTATTTCCGAACCAAACGCAGCCCAAACGTATTTGGTTATGAATAGAAACATCAATTTCGTCTTTCTAAAATAACTAGTATAAACCTAAAACTATTATTCCTGCTTTTTTTTTGAAATAAGACTTGTTTCCATTTGAGAATAAGGTTAAGTAAAATAAATATAAATTTAAGTATTGTTGTAACTTTTTAATTAATTTAATTATTTTATTAACTAATTATTTAAGTATTTAGATTATTAAATTATTAAATTATTTGTAGTTAATTAAATTATTTATTATTGTTAATACTTATTATTGTTAATTATTTTATCAATTAATTAAGAATAAACTTAATTAAAGTAAATATAATTTTAATTATTGTATTAACTTTGTAATTAATCTAATATTTTAACTAATCTAATTATTTTATTAACTAATTATTTAAGTATTTAGATAATTAAATAATTAAATTATTAACTTATTAAATTATTTGTTTCCCTCTAATGAATCGGATGTCGACTTTCTGAGTCTCCAGGCTCCGTTCGCGGAAGACGAGGTCAGAAGTGCCATTTTCTCTTATGCGCCGGAAAAATCCTCTGGGCTCGACGGCTTCTCAATGGTGTTCTTTCACCGTTTTTGGCACGTGCTCAAAGCTGATATTTTGGAGCTCTTTTCCAATTTCCATAACGGATGTCTGGACCTCAGTGGGATCAATACTAGCTGGTTATGCCTCATTCCTAAGAAAAGTGAGGTTCAATCTGCTAGCGATTTTAGACCTATTTGCCTCGAGAACAGCCTGGTCAAAATTATTTCTAAAGTTCTGGCTACTAGACTTCAGCGCTCTTGGGCAATCTTATCAACCCTTTTCAGACGGCTTTTATTAAAGGGAGATCGCTGCTAGACAACTTTTTCTGTGCCCACATCTTACTCCACCACCTCCACTCTTCTAAGCAACAAGCGGCGCTTCTTAAGATCGACTTCGAAAGAGCCTTTGATCATGTCGATTGGGTCTTCTTGCACGACCTCCTTCTGGCTAGGGGTTTCGGTTCCAGGTGGATTGGGTGGATTATGGACCTCTTACAATCTTCCAGTGCGGCCGTCTTGCTTAACGGCATTCCGGGCATCTCCTTCCCTTGCAAACGCGGGCTGCGCCAGGGCGACCCTCTGTCCCCTCTTCCATTCAACCTTTGCATCGATATTTTATTCAGAATGCTGCAGGCGATCCCTACTACCCACGTTCCTCCAGTGGGCATCGGCAACTTTAGAGTCCACACCCTCCAATTCGCTGATGATCTTCTTATCTTTTTCGACGGCTCCGAGGGATCGGCAAGGGCTATCAAAGTTGTTTTAGAGGCTTTCACGGAGATCTCCGGCCTTAAAATTAATTACGGCAAAAGCTCTCTCTCTTCGGTTAATCTACCGAGCTCCACCGCCGAAGCTTTGGCTTCTCTCTTCGGCTGTCTTACTCGAAGCTTTCCCCTACAGTACTTGGGCTTACCGTTATCACCTGTGGCGTTGCGTAAATCTGACTTTTTCCCTATTATCGAGAAAGTAGATAAGCGTCTTGCTGGGTGGAAGGGCCTCCTACTTTCTAGAGGGGGCCGCTTGGTGCTCTTAAACTCGGTTCTGTCCTCGATTCCGTCCTTCTTTTGCTCGGCCTTCTCTCTCCCTTGTTGGGTTATTAAATCGATCGACAAGATCCGACGGGACTTCTTTTGGAAGGGGGAAAAGACTAAACAGCAGTTTCCATTGTTTGGTCAGGTGGGAACATTTATGTCGTCCTAAATCTTTAGGAGGCTTGGGTATTCGCAACCTCCGCCACGCAAATTCAGCTCTCCTTTTGAAAGGTTTATGGTCTTTTCATGTTTCTAAGACGCTCCCTTGGGTGCGATTGCTGACGTTCAAGCACTACACCCATCGGCCACCTCTATCGGTCGTGGCGATGCCGGCTGGCTGTTGCCCGATTTGGAAGGGTATGTTATCTTTTGCTCCTTTCTTCATCTCTTCCTCCACTGTCGCAATCGGAAACGGTAAGTCGACGTCTTTCTGGAACGCCCGTTGGAACGGCGACTCGTCTTTGCGCTTTAATTTCCCTCGTTTATTTGCGGCGGCATCACTTAAACACCTTTCGGTTTTTAATTGGCTTCGTCGATTCGGATCCCTAACCGATTCGGGATTTCAAGGGATTGTCTGTCCGGAGACTAGGCGAGAACTGATTTCCATGCAGGCATTTATTAACTCGGTGCAGATATCGAACACTGAAGACCGAATTTTTTGGAGATGGAGCAACAATGGGACCTTCTCTACCAAGACGGCCTACACTATTATTTCCTTCGACGGGGTTAATGACAACAAGATTCCTTTTCTGTGGGATATTCGGATACCGCTCAAGACTAAAATCTTTCTTTGGATCGCAGCCAGATATAGGCTACTCACCGCGGAACTCCTCATTAAAAGAGGATGGTTAGGCCCTTCCATTTGTATGACTTGTCTTGCCGGAGACGAAAATCTCGATCACCTCTTCTTTTATTGCAATTTTGCGAGGGCCCTTTGGGAGGAGCTTCTTCAGTTTTGGCCGACCACTTGCCACTGTTTACTTAATTACTCGGGGGATTTGGCGAGTAGATGGAGATGCGCGAGGATGACCCTGAAGGGTCGGAACAAAGTGCACTTCGATCTCCTATTCGCTGCAACTTGTTGGGAACTTTGGACCGAACGCAACAGGCGCCTCTTCACTGGTAGCTCATCACAAAGTTCCACCTGTGCTCGAAGAATCTACGATTGCCTCAATCTATGGATCTTTGTTCTTGGGTGAGGATCGTGCTTCCCCGAGCAGCCGTTTTAGACTTCAAGGATGTTCATCTCCTACCTTCAGCGGGTTTCCTAAACTTCCTAGACAACGTCTCGTCTGATCTTGAGTTGTTGCTCGATAATGGTGAGTGTGGGTGGTTCTGGGCGTTTTTTCCCTAGTTGTTGCATTCTAGCTTGCAAGATGGAATTGGCTACTCTTATTCTGGTTCCGAGTACTAGCTGTAATCCCCCTGCTTACAAGGCAGTGCGATATTTGGTCAAGGCTACGGATCTTATCCTGATTTGGGTTCTTATTCTGCTTTGTCTGAATCTTCAACTGCTATCGACTGGTGCAGGGTGTGCCCCTCTTGCGTTAAGATTTCGACTTTTTTCAGTAGCAGTCTGGGGAGAGGCCGGTGTACGAGCTTGAGCTCATTTGCGCTTTCCGACGACATTACTGCTTGCCCCTCTATTCTCCTGCTCTTCTCAACAGCAGTTACTCTTGTTTCTTACCGATTCTTGCATTGGGTTTTGGCCTCTGTCAGTCTTGGCACTTTCGAAGATTATTTTGCTTCACCTTGTATCGACATCTTTTGCGCACCGTTCGAATGTGATGGTTTGGTAAGTTGGGGACTCATAGGAAGGACTCTTTCAGTTAGAAGATGGCCTCAGAGATAAATCGATTCGACTGAGTTCTTTTGAATCTTCAGCACGTAGACTTTCCAGGGTAAGAGGAGTGGGCCTGCCTTGCACTTGGTTTTCATTACTCCTTCGCTTCGATTGTCTACTGGCCGCTGACATTATACTGGGCCGATTCTGCGATGAGGTCTTGGTCTTTCTGCAATTACGGAAGCCCTGTGTCTCTATTCCCTTATTACGCTGTTTCGAGATTACTAGGCATTCTCCTCTTTTTGGTATGATCAGGGCTACCCTTCTGATTCTGTGGAGTCTCCCCTGAATTGGCTTCTTACTTCGCTTTTGTCATTTAAGTTACAGAGTTGGAGTTTGTTGTGTTGCTTCTTTCATTTATATCCGGACTTAACAATTTTGACTGCGCCTATTAGCATTTATTGTTGGTTTTCCTCTTGACTGTTACTGTGGGAGCTCCGTTGGAAAAGTAGATTCGATATGGTATTAGAGGCGCTGATGCTGGCGAGGATGGTCCCTTTCCACTGCCCAGTTGCTTCACATGGAATCGACTTCGATCCGTATGAACTGTGTGCTACCTCACATCACATTGGGCGGGGGGTGACTTGACGGACTGGGAGCTGTGCGGCAATTTTCACCTACCTATAATAAGTTGGCTCGGGGCTTGTGCTTTGGTGCTGATTGATCGGAAGACTATACCCCCAGTGAAGGCGGGAGCTCCTTTTGGTCTGATTTTTTTTCTTCTTGTGTTTGATTATTTGGAAGGGTCGGTCACTTCCTTGCCTAATTAACCTGGCGTTTCGACCCCTTTTGTTGCTCCCGTGTGCCGGGCAGTTTTTGCATACCTAGATGGAGATAGTCAAGATCATGTTAGGGGTGTTCGCCATCTTGGTGAATTGGGCTGTTGTGATGGGAGGAGGAGCAATTGATAACGAGACTTCGAGTCGAGTTACCTTTAGTTGGAAGCAAAAGATAGTCTTTAAAAGTAGTAATTGCCTCATCTCGATTTGCACTTGTTCCGCTCAACACAGCAATTTGCTCAAGGACTGAAGGTTCATGCTCCTGGAGTCCTTTTATTCCAAGTATCTTAAATGGCTTTTGGCCATCCTTACTTTTTCACCAATTGGGGGACAAGAAGACAAGGGGAAACCACTTTGCTTAACTGATGTAGGTTTCTTGACCCGGATAATTAAGATTGTGGATTACTTCTCACTATAGCTTTGGTAGCCTGGGAGCTTTTCCCTTTTACAAATTGGAGGAGGCCTTGCTTTAGCGTCTTCCGCTGTGTCCGAGTCTGATGCAGTGCTCTCCCTTTGTGGGTTTGCTCTCATTTGTGGTGTTGCTCTCATTTGTGGTGTTCTCTTTAGCGTCTAGCTTTCGTTAGTTTTAATTATGCAGTTATGTTGTTTTGCGTTTCTGTTGTATCCATCTTGTTGATGGCGTCTCGGTGTTGTGTACTGTTCCAGCATTCTGGGTTGTTTCCGTTCACTATTTTGTACTCTTGTACTCAAATAGGGTTTCACCCTGTTTAATAAAAAAAAAATTATGTGTAGTTAATTAAATTATTAATTATTTATAATACTCATTATTGTTAATTATTTTATCAATTATAAGCTTAATTAAAGTAAATATAATTTTAATTATTATATTACTTTTTAATTAATCTAATATTTTTACTATTCTAATTATTTTATTAACTAATTATCTAACTATTAGATAATTAGCCAATTAATTTATTAAATTATTTATAATTAATTAAATTATTTATTAATAATATTTATTATTATTAATTATTTTATCAATTAATATTCAGAATTATCCGATAATAATTAATTAAATAAGTTAAATTATTATTTAATTAATATTTTATATTAATTATTTAGATAAAATATTATTATTTTAAAATTATAATTAATTTCATTCTCACTATCCAATAATCTAACTATTCAAACATTATTTTTTTTATTTCTAGAAACAACCCAATTTTCATCTTAAACATAAAATTGATCTTGTTCCTATTTGTTATTGAACTTATACCTATTCTTAAAATAAACTGTTTTAATTTATACCTGCATCAAACGCAGCCTTAAAGTATTAAAAGAAAATTATATAAAGATCCACTGAAATATAGCTCTGTCGCAATTGGACACACAAACATCCTATTTCCTAAAAATTAGATTTCTTAAACGTTTGGTAGAAATATAGAAAACTTATCGGAACTAGTGGTAATTTTGATTCCCCTATCTAATCTTCTAAAATTTTAATTTCAGTCCGGAACTTTTTAATTTATTTAATTTAAATAATTTAATAATTTTTCAGATACAACATTTAAACTAATTATTTATTTTAATAAATTTATATAAATTATATAAATTGTACTAACTAAACTCTCAAAAATAAACGTTGCATTCGTAAGTTTTATACATAAAAATATGAAGCAACTAAGACTTCAAACTCGAGTCTCGAATATCAATCACCAAACTCTTTACCACTTGCACTTAGATACCATCTAAACTTTACATAGTTGTTGAATGATCTCTTCCTTTAATTAGAGATATTAATTAAATTGTCATTTTGATTGTATGTCTTATATATAATATTATAAAGTTTTAAAATACGAATAAAAAAAATTTATAAAGTAACATATAAAAATATAATAAAAATCATATATTCATTTTATTCTTTAATCCTCATATTTAATTATCAAAATTGAAAGAGAAATAAATAGATTTTATTATATTTTAAAATTTTGTAAGACTATATATGTGCACGATATCTAATCAAAACAGTAGCTTATGGAAAGATCAAAAGCATGTTTGCAAAAGAGTTGTTTTTTCCAAGTTTTAATTTTTTTTTTTTTTTTCTTCAGTACAAAGTGTGCATGGTAAGCATTTCTTTGTAATTAATTTAAGTAATAAATAATGGTCAATCCTATCCATTATCTGATGATCATCTAAAACGCGTTTGGTTTGGATGGGAACAGTAGTTCTCGTCCATCTCAAATAAGATGGTATAAGACTGAAACTATTGTTTCAGTTTTTTTTTTCAGGAACAAACTTGTTCTTACTTAAAAATAAGCTTAATTAAAATAAATATAATTTTAATTATTGTTCAAACTCTTTAATTAATTTAATATTTTGCCTAATATAATTATTTTATTAACTAATTATTTACCTATTAGATAATTAACTAATTAATTTATTAATTTATTAAATTATTTGTAGTTAATGAAATTATTTATTAACAATAGTTATTATTGTTAATTATTTTATCAATTAATATTTAGAGTTATTTAACAATAATTAATAAAATAAATTAAATTATTATTTAATTAATTATATATAATATTATTATTTTAAAATTATAATTTTTTCATTCTCACTATTCCAATCTAACTATCCAAACACTATTTTTTTTTATTTTTAGCAATAACTCAATTATCATCCAAATACAAAATTAATCTTATTCCTGTTTATTTCTGAACTTATACCTATCACTGAAATAAACAGTTCTAATTTATATCTAAACTAAATGTAAAAAAAAAAAAATGTTAGGAATGTTACCGGATTCGGAGCAGATTTTCAAAACTTCGAACTTGACAACTAAATCCAAAATTTGAGCATGTATCCAAATCTAACGATTTTGAAAATACATATACAAAATCGAATCCGAAACAATAATTTTTTTTACCATATTTCAAAATATATTATAATAAATTTTAAATTTTTAAAATATAAATTCAAATATAACATCTAACATTCAGATATATTATATAATGAAAAATTTATTCAAAGTTTGGATCAAGTTCGGGCTTACGTCAGGTACATACAAAATCTATATCCATACCATAATCATTTAGTACCAAATCTATATCCATACCATAATCATTTAGTACGAGATAATTGAATCCATTCCATTCAAATCCGAATTTAGATAAAAATTCGGTATAAATACTTATTGACATCCTAAAAATTATTTTAGGCTTTTGTAGCTTAAGTACAAATGGACTTCACATCCAAGAATATTCGAATCTATATGGTTTATCCAATATTTATATTATTTTATGTGTATATTAAGTCATATATATGGTGGTCAAATGATTGGGATATATGTTAGGTTGAGATAAATGTTTTGGCTTCAAATTCGAGTTTGAATTCGGGTTCTGAATATTTGGATAAATATGTAAAAACTCAAACTTTTTAATAAAATAATATAATTAAAATTATATACCGCATCGAAAATGAAGGGATTTTGTTTGGTGATAAAAATTGAAAATAAAAATTCCAAAAAAAGAAAACATATGAGGCTCATTGTGCATGATGTGAAGCATCTATTTAGCTTTGATCTTCTACGGTAATAAGTAATTATTTCTTGTTGAAAATATATATATATATATATATATATATATATATATATATATATATTTAGCTAGCAAAATACTATTTAATTAGATTTTTTATTTATGGGACTTAAAACACGCTTCAGCTTCTCGCCACCGTATAACTTTTAAAACTTTTTCAAAAATGTTCATGAAATAGATAAGTTGTCAAATATTTGAGAAGCTAGCTAAGCCAAAAGGGTGTACTAAAAGATGCAAGACGATGAAATGGGTCGATCATCGTAACGTACGTAGAGGATCGAATACGAGCCGCTAGCTTCAACTCAATTTTGGATGTTCAATTGAAAACACGGCGAACAAATGTTAAACGAAATCAAACGAACAACCACGCATCTCTTAAATATATATGTGAATGAAAAATATGTGTGTATATATCGACATTTTGGTAACCTCTCTCATGAATTCAAAAGATCTATCAGAATTACTTGGCTCGTTCGGAAGATCAAGATCTCACACGATCGATAAGAGCCACTATGAATAGCCAAGAAGACTAGCCCATGAAACCCCAATAAGTCTTAACTATTCTACATGTATATATTTCAACACCTATGTTATAGTACTGCGTTCAACTATTTGGTGAATTGTATTCTCTATAGAATATATTCTAAAAATTGTGCTTGTTCGCATTCATATTCATATGAAATAATCTCTATTCTTTTGTTGAAAGATAGGTTTTGCTATAAATAAGTCAATTGTATTTTCTATGCTCTATTAAAGCACTTTATTAATTTGAAGAAATTTTGCTTTTTTCTCTAAGTTTTTCACTAGGCTATTGGGTAATCCTAAGTGTAGATAAAGTTTCAAATAGATATTATTATGAAATTTTACATGATCATAAGTTTCTTCATGAATACATTATTCTATTTTAAGGTCACCCAAAAGTCAACATGACTCACTAAAACAATGCTTTGATTCTCTCCTACTTGGTGTTTGACTAGCTTTTTTTTGAGTCCATTTACATTATTATGCTCAAGTACAAATGGAATAAAGCTGTTATCTTAGCAGCTTTTCCAGAACCAAGTCAACTTGTGAGAAAGTCAACTTGTTAAATAAAGGGAATAAGGAGTTGTTATTAAAGAAGAGGAGTCATAGATCTATAATACACATGATGATATATGTTGTTTTGTTGGGAGAGAGCTTTTCTAGTAAGAATGAAACATATGCTTTTTGCAAATAGCCTTTTGTGCAATAATTTGATTCCTTGTCATTTCTTATCAGAATGTTGAGTGTCTTTTTGGCTCACCTCGAGTTTCTATTGTAAGTAATATTTAAAAAGATTGGTTCTGAAAAACTTCAGCAGTTTTTCTCATTACAGTCTTCCTATTAATTATTTTTTCTTAGAACCTAAAATACACCTACAAATTTCTTTTTACTACAAGTCAAAGCCAAAAAAAAACTTCATATTGAAATTTAAGCTTAATTATTGCTTAACAGGCATTCGCGCGAATATAATGGATATAAAAGTTGAAGTAAAATTGAAAAATAAGGTAAGATATGATGATTTAACTCATTGCAGTTTATTTCGAGAGTTTAACCTATTAAATGTACTCGGTAAGGATGAACCGATAATCTCATGCAGTTGGACCTATTTAGACTAAAAAGAGTTGACACAAAAATCATGTTTTTACTTGAAAATGAGTTTGAAGTAGTCTTAACACCAGCATTCACGTGCTTGGTTAAACAAGTCTGCAGCTGAGAAGCGTGTTTCAAACAAATCTACGATTTTTCTCCGAGGCCCTGCACACATTTCTATCACCCTACTGGTGAAGTGCTATATAAACCTCTGAACCATATGTACCAAATTATATAGAGCCAGTTCTCTTTCAGGTTCTACAGTTTTTTTAACAGTTAACCAAGACAGAACCAACCCGATCAAACAAAACAGAACCAAATTCAAATTCACGGTTTAGCTCGAATGGCCAATCCATTAGTTTAGAATAACCAGCATGTAAAGTTATGAAAATGCATTTGTAATCTTCACCTTTACTATGAATTGGATAAATCATACGCAGGTTATTGAATAATTTCAATTCTTATTGAATTCCTGGAGCATTCTCACAGTAGCTAACAAAAGTAACCCAACTTACACAGGATACATCCTCCCCAACAAATGTTACATAATTCGAATAATTACCTCAGCTACAAAGCAAAATTTTGATCTTAAGATTTAATAAGAGGGAAAGAGGAACAAAAAGAGATTTTGTCCACAAAAATTTAGAGCATTTTTACATGAGGATTCCGGCAACATTATCGAGTGCCCTCTTCACAATCTTGAATTTGCTGGCCAAAGGCTTTTCCATGCTTGCGGCGACAACATACTGCTTCATGAAGAAGACGAGGCTTCCCCTCAGCATCTCAAGCTCTGGGAGTGCAGCTATGCGGGTGAAGACGTTCCATACGAGGGCGTCGTCGCTGTTTTCGAAGATGGACTCGAACAGCATTCGGAAATGCATGATCCTTTTAGGGGTCAGATTCGCGGGGTTGGCTAGATCTACCGTCTTCAGGATAGCAAGGGAGAGCGAGAAGCTCGCGAGCATCTCCGCGACGAATCTCGCGAGGTTCATGGAATGGTTCAGCTCCATTGTGTCGAGTTCTTTAAAGTGATCCCATAGGCAATACTGAAGTAATAGAACAGAGAGAGAACAGATGAGAAACTGTGGAACAAGCAGCTAAATATTATTTCTAGCATCTTCTATTTCTTGAAAAGAACCAGCGAACGTGGTTTGGTTCAATAATCTATGTAGATGCTATTCTGGCCTTAACGTACAGCAAAAAGGGACGGGGGGAACTCCTCTTAGATGTTCATGTGAGGATGTTCCACATGCCGCGAAAAAAATATCAACCCACCCCATTTTCATTATATTTTTCTCATTGATGGTTAGGTAGGTTGCTTCATTGAAAGCATAAATCGGATGAAGAGCTCTAACACCTCGTCATAGTATATCTTGCACATCATACAACAAACTCTACAACAAAAAATGGATATAATCTCATCTACAAAAGAAGAAAAAAAAAAAAAAAAAAAAAAAAATCATCTCACCTGTAAGCTGAACTTGTGATTTTTGTCATGACTACATAACTTAGAAGCCAATACGGTATAGTACTTGTTAAACATCTTTTCGTGCAAACAGCAATCGACAAGGACCCTCATAATTTCCCGATCCTGTGTTCCGACAAAAAAGAAATTAGAGGCACAATACCAATAGAGTGAATAACCGACAAGGGTTGATTATAAGGGGAAAAAAATTAAAAGAAAAAAGTGCATATATACCTGCTTCCCAGAAAGATCCAGTCTCAGGAGCTTCTCGAAAGCATCGACATAGTCTTCTCCGCTCATAATTATGCAAAAGATTGCCCGTCGTAGGTCGGTATTCATCCTCTGAGCGGCTGCAAGCTGAACCAACTTTTGTGCTTCCAAAACCTCCATGTTGATTGTAGTTGCCATATCATCGATATTTTCCGTCGTGGGAGCTACATCCCCGGACAACCACCACTGCCCTTTCTTCTCTGGGTCGAGGAGTTTGCTCCACTTGAGCCCGCGCAAGAGGATATCTTCTGCTCTTAGCTGCAGAAACCGAAAGAATCATTGTAGTGTTTTTGCCCTAAAGATGAAATTTCACATCCACCTAGTTCTAGAAGAGGCTGCACAGTATTATTCTAGACCATTAATTTGCGCTAAAAATGGTATCAAGTACCTAAAAGTTGTACTTCAAGAGTTCGAGCAACATTTTGAAAAATAAAAAATAAAAAAAAGTGGGCCAGAAGCAAAATATGAAGAATTGGACTCGGATTTACTTGGACTATTCATGATACAGTGAAAAGAAATTTAAGATGAAAAGTAACAAATTATTGATCGCATGGACCTTTTGTAGCCATTTCTTCAACCGTGTATGATGCGAGGGGTCCTCTTTAGGCCTTCTTTTGTTGTTCTTAATATCACAAATTGTCTCGAGCATGAATTCCATCTGCACATAAGTTAAGCCAGAAAATTATGAACAAGTTCGAGAGAAGCAGCAGTTTGAAAAAGGGAGTAGAGATATAAGGAGATTACTCTTTTACTATTTATGTTCAGATTCCCGTCTTGTTTGCCTTCAGAATAAGATTTCAACACATTTACTCTATTCTGATTGCTAAGGACAAAATCTTTCATGGCACTAGGATCATCACCCCTGAGTTTCATTCCGCAACCTGTTCAGGTCAAAAGAAAACTATTTACAGCCTTTACAAGTCTAGTTTAGGTTATATCAAGAGGAGATCATAACCAATACTGAAATTTCAAGTTACAGCGACAATCGTGAACCAAAGTTATCAAGAACATACACTGTAAGATAGTCACGATTGTAGCGACATCCAACTCCGTCAACCGCTCGCTCAACTCCGAAAGGAGGTCATATATAAGATCACTGCACACAAGGCCAAAGGGATGTTAGAAAAGGGAAAAGGAAAAGGATAGCTCAAATATCACATATTCAAAAGCAAAGAATCTAGTTGTACCGAGTACAACCGATATTGATTCCTCGCGAGTAGGCATACGGACATATAACTAAAAAATAGGCAGCCAAAGAAAAATAGTAGTTGTGTCGTCAAACCTCGAACAAGCACCAAATATGCACAAATATGACAATAGTAAGGTGAGATTCCGCAAAGATAGGCTGTCTTCCTTCGAGTATTCATCCTAAAAGACAAATGGAAGAGCGAATCAGGAAAAGTTCGAAACTTATTTTTTCGAAAAACCATTGAAATTCATAATAGCTATAAATACTCAAAACAGAGGTTGATGATTATCATGGTACGTTTCAGCTATACCTCGAATGATTTAGCAAGGGAAGCAAGGAGCTTCGCGCTGAAGTCAACCCCGACTAAACATGCCATACCTGAAACAAAAGCTGCAAATACAGCAGCGTACCTACAGAGAGAAAAAAGTATCCGTGTTATTGCTATGATTGCAAACTGGGTATTCTAGCTACTAGTCTGGTAAGAAATACTTGATACAATGAATAGAAGCATTTCCTCGTGAATGAAAGAAAAATCATATCATCTAATAATTTGATCAAAGAGATTTAGTGACTCGTGTAATTATTAAATAACTTTATGATTAAATAAAAAAAACCAGACCAATACACAAATTATATGAACAATATCAACAGATTACATCTTGAATCACTTTGGTAATCTAGCACCACACTTTAGAAGACGCTAAGGTTGTAAACAGAAAACTAGATTAACACATGCAACACTCCAAATAAAGGATGGTACGGGGCCTCAGAGGTTGCAAAAACAAAAGATGGTGTGTTCTGAGTATTTTAAAGCATGCATTCTATCCAAATAACGGATATTTTCCTCTACTTCTATACAAAGTACATAAAACTTTGCTTACAAAACAAGTTTGTAAGGTGATTATCTTCTACACCAGAAATACCTACAGAATGCATGAGTACTTGAAAAAAAGTCATAGAAAGAATTATCAAGATCTTAAGCACAATGCAACCCCAATAAGCAGCTAGAGGTTCAAAGTTCAAGTTCCTTTCACATATTCTGCATTTCCGAGGTAGGATTAACAACAAATTACGTTCGGGAAAGTAGGTTTCCAAACTGCAGATAAGAACGCTAAGATCCAGTAAACCATTTAGAAGCCACAATGTTCAAAATAGCACCTAAATTGCTACATGATTGCTAACGCGCTGTTATCTCTAACAGTACTTCTTCAAGTGAAAGCTAAATCAAGAATTTTCAGATGATGTTTCCGTGACGTGAGACTAGAACATGTAAAAACAATAAAGCTTTGAATTTCAGGCAATAATAAGAAGATAGAAGAGCTCTCTCACTGTTCATTGCCACGGGGTCCGCCAGAACAAGAAGCGACAACCTCATCGCCAATTACCTGACAGCCAACACTGCGAGAAACTGACTGTAGAAAAATCAACAGCAATGCAACAAGTGGATAAAGCCTAAAAGAAAACAATCAGAAGCAGGACGATCGATTTTTACTCGAAAAATTGTAGCAACTTCTTCTGTGATAGATTCCACATTCGACTCGGAGAGCCTGTTCAGAAGCCCTGCAATGAATCATACAATTGCAACAACTCAGACACACCAAATTAATCAAGGGACAAGGATCGAAAGGAGCTGCGAGAGACGCGAAACCTCTAACTCTCCGGCGAATTTGAGAAATCTCTTCCGACTCGGCGTTCGCACAAGCTCGCAAATGCGGGGCCACATACTTCACCTTCCCCTCCACCGCGCGAGGCACTTCGATAATCTCCGCGTCCGACGCTCCGGCAATCACCTCGTCAGCAATCTCGCTCTCTCGCCGCTTCTTCTTTTTCTTCAATTTCATCTTCTTATCCGACCTAAGAAGCTTCTCACCGCCACCATCATCTTCTACGCCGTCGGCGTTATCGACGGAGTCCTCAGCCGGATCGAGATCTTCGAAGAGCAGGTTTAGCCCATCGTCCAGACCGCCCAATCTCCCATCCTTCACCTTGAGCTTCTTCGCCAGCCTCCTCTCCAATTCAACATCCTCCTCCGCGCCGCCTGCTGCCCGCCCCATATCCATTCTCAGAAACTCCTGAAACTTGGAATTTGATTTACTCTCCACAACATTCTTCCTCCTCTTCTTCTTCTTCAAAGAATCCGGTTTTCTTCTGAAAAATTTCATCTCCGCAACACGGCAATTCGGATCGTTCTTCTTACTCCCCTAATTTGCAAGCAATTTCATCAGATCACGAAAGATACAAGAAGAAAAAAAAAAAAAAAAGGAAATTTGAGAACCTGGTGGTGCTGAATCCAAGAGAGAAATCGATTCCTGCACTTCTCCGAACGCGCCTCCTTCCGCTTCTCCCTGCGAGATTTTGCTTCGACTTTTTCTGGGACAGAAAATGTTCGATAGCCTAATCAGATCAGAAAAAAACGAAAGATTTATATATCTTTTGCAGCGATTGCATACCCATGATTGAAACTTCAGCTTAATCACGCAGCTTCTGATTGCTAGAAAACGAATTGAATTCCCCGCATAAACCCTAGAAAAGATATGATGAATCACTCAAAAAAAAAAAATAAAAAAAAATAAGGGAAAAAAATTCAAAAGAAAAGCTGATTAAATCTACTAAAATTACCCAAAAATGATAATGATATAAGAAGAAAAATTAGGATGGAAAAATTAGGATGCGACAAGGAATCGTAGTCTAAATCGATTTGGGCTTTAGGGTTTTAAACTTGTGGGCTGCAATTGAATTGGGCCGGTTACGTTTGGGATGCTGGATTAGGCTAAACGGGTATGATATTTTTTCGGTGTTTTTTTTTGTCCATACCCGAAAATGGAACACAAATATATATATATATATATATATATATATATATATATATATATATATATATATATATATAGTTCTACTGGAATACTATTAATAGTATCAAATTATTTGTGATATTAAGTTTTTAATTTTTGGATTAAAAAATGTGTGGTTGAGATGATAGTAGACTTCTTGGGTTTAATAGATGGTTAGAAAAATAGTAAAATTTAATGGATGAAAATAATTAAAAAGATTAATCTAATAATAGAAAACTTGATAGTACCAATGATTTGGTACTAAACTCTATATATAATAATAAAAATCGATAAAAATTCACAACGAAATCTAAAAAGAACATAAGAAAACTAAATTTTACATATATTTTTTTCTCTAATGAATAATATTTTTTTTGTTTATTAAATATTAATATATTAATATATTATATATTTTCAAATTATTTTAAATTAAAAAAAATAATTTTTAAAAATAAAATTTATATCACTAATAATTATTTAAAATAATAACTAAATTTGAATTAAAAATAAATTGAAAGAAATCAAATGTGGATTCATGTCCACAAACATCCACAACACTCTAGGGCAGCGTTTGGTTGGGGGATAAAGGGGGAATAACCCGCTTTATCCCCCAATTCTTGCCAAACACCAGGCAAAAAAGACGGGATAATTTTTTTTTTTATCCCCTTCTTAACGGGTTATCCTAGGATAACCCGTTAAGAATTATCCCTCCACCCCCCTGGAATAGGGGTTATCCCTGGGGGGGCAGTGAATGGGAATTTACTTTTCCCACCCACTGCCCTCCCATCTCCTCTCCCCTCCCATCTCCTCCATAGCTAGCATCCTCTTCTCTCTACTCCCTCCATCGACGAGCTCGGCATTGAATGGGATGGGATTTACTTTTCCCACCCAACTCCTCTCCCATCTCCTCGAATCCTTCGTCTTCCTCCTCTCACCCTCTCCCTCTCAGCCGCTCCCTCAACCGACGCTGGGCAGTGAATGGGATTTATGGTTCCCACCCACCGCCCTTCCTATCTCCTCGAAACCTTCGTCTTCCACATCCTCTTCTTCTCCCCTCACCTTCTCCCTCAAGCGGTGCTAAGCCATCAATGACCCTGCTCAACCGGTGCTAAGCCATCATGATGGAGATCCTACGATGAGATCCGAGGCACCCACCTTTGGCTTTGGTGTCGCTTCGATTGCGCCGTCGACTCTGCCCTTTTGTGTCACTTCGATTCTGCCCTTTTTGTGTCGCTTGGATGAGATCCGAGGCACTCTCCTCTCAACTCCTCCCTCTATAAAGTGATCGGTGGATTTTGGAAGATCTCTCACACTACAACAAAAACGGTATATAGCGACACTTTTAAGTGACGGTATATGTCAAAAAAAGTGCTGCTGGCTAACTTACCAACACTTTTAAAAAGTGTTGCTATATGTGGGGTCGCTAGGTATATAGCGACAGTTTTTAAGAGTGTCGGTATAATCTAAAATGAGTGCTGCTAAATTACCGACACTTGTTTAAGCTTTTAGCAGCACATAAAAATAAAATGAGTGCTGCTAAATTACCGACACTTGTTTAAGCTTTTAGCGGCACATAAAAATGCTACAAAATTATAATCTAGCAACACTTTTTTTTTTTATTTCAGTGACACTTAATAAATGTCCCATTTTTAAAAAAATTATTCTATTTTTTCTTGATACGTAATATTTTTTAAAATATAATACCAGTCTATGATAACTTATTATCATTAAGCATACTTAGCATATATTTAATTTGATTTGTCTTGATTTTAATTAACAAAAGAAAATATAAAAGAAATTTTATAGTTATACTAATTAACATCAAAATATCTCAAAATAGTATATGCATATCTTTAAATGAGTATTTAGTCACTAAATCACAGTACCATCAAATGCAAGTTTTTTAATCCAGGAGAAAGACAAATGATAACAAAAAGTAAAAATATCATATCAGATCTAGTCTTAACGAGCTCCGCAATTAAGATGTTGAACCTACAAATTCAATAATACTCAATTTAATAATAGATTAGTCAAATAATTTTTTAATATAAAAATTAATTAAGATAAGTTTAATGTTTACCAGATGGGCAATGAGATTGTGGATGAATATTATGAGCGCTAGATGCGTCTGAAACCTAAAAGAATATATTTTCTAGTATTAGATTATCATTTCATCCTAAAAAAATGGCATTACTTGATAATGAACAAGATAGGTAATAAACCTTACAGATCATGCAATAAAGGTTTTCCAAATCTAAGACATAAACATTTAAGGTTTTAACACAAAAAATGAACTTGGTATCCTTTACAATGGTATAAGAGGATTCAATTCATGAAAGGATAGTTGTTATCTGATAAGAGTGGAGAACAGGGTATTGTAAACTATGCATTTATCCAAATCAACCAAGCATTTGCAAAGCTAAAATATTCAAGCAGTGATAGCCCGGAGAACATCTAATCATATAATTAACCGACCAATTTCGCAAGAAAATTACCTGTGATAGTCCATAGTTCGCAATAAACACATACAAAACATAACAAAGTAATGGATTAGAAACCGCAAAACCGAAATAACATTTTCCTAATGAGAACTTCATCCATTTAACTTTAGCTAACTTATTCCTCATTTCAAATTAAATAAGTGATAATTAAACTGATCACTTATATTGGAGGTTGCTAATGTTTCATCTACTGCTAAGTGCACTTTCATATAGTAAACAAGAAAAGATATATATGTAGAACAAACTACTAATCCACTTATAATCTGAAATATCTGCAACAAATTATAGCTAGCAAAACTGATATTTCAAGACAAATAGAGTCAAAGAATAGGATGAATGACAGCAATCCAATTCATGAGTAAGTATGTGAATGTCTTTCCTAAATGTGTGTGTATGTGTTCAATCCCTATCATACTAGTAAATTTGAGCATAGGAAAACTAATTTTTGTTTCAGATGCCGAGAATAACTTCCACTGTTTTGACAAGAACATCTCAACTGCTCTTGCATACTGAGAAAAGGACCAAACTCCTCTTGTTTCAACAAAAAAAAAAAAACAAGATACGTAAAGATGATTGTGATAGAGATAATTTGGATAAGTATAAGCTTCCATAATTTGTGTAAATGTTTGAAAGTTGTGTAAATTCTTAAAGATCTCATGCTAGAAGGCTTATAGAAGAATTTTAATCTTTTCTAATTTGTTAGATTAGACCCCATCAGGTATTTTGATACTTTTAACACAAAGTACGAATTGAAGATTCTGCCCGGCTAATAGAACAGAACAGCTATTTTAGAACTCAGATCAAAGAGGAAAGGAATGGATGACTAGTAGAAGTTATTGCACCATCAAAGGAACAGTACTTTTTTCATGTTACCTGTGTTAGACTTTTTAAAAAATATTTAGTGCCCTTTGTTTAGGTACGAAGCAGATTTCATCACACTAATAATATACTTTTTGTTTATCAGACATATTGTATGGCCTTGCTTTTCTACTGAGATCATCACACTAATAAAATCTCAGTTAACACAGTTAGATTTGCTTTTCTACTGAGATCATCCACAACGAATTAAAATCTAGTAAATGATATAATCACAATCAAGCAAAAATATAGAGATTGGATTCATATGCTACAATATAATCACAAATGAGGCATCATAGATAGTGAATTTTGAAGAGAGAAAGAGTGAATATAGGATGAATTCACCTGTCAGAAAGGGCAGCACCAATAGCAAGCTTCCGAAAGTCTTGAGCGCGGCCTTGAGCGAGATGAATCGAGATGTCAATATGAAGCAATCGAGATGAATCGAGAGAATACGATCGAGATTTCACCCTAAATGGCCTTGAGCGCGGCCTCCTGCGGCGAGCCCTGCTCGTCGGGGTTGGGCACCAGCGACGACGAGCAGCGCAAGGGAGCGGCCGTGGCAGCGGAGTGGGGGCGCGGAACACTAACCCTAGATCGTCGTCGGAGGAGGAGGAGGAGGAGGAGGAGGCGAGCTCGGGTGGGGGGAGATCGCCAGGGGAGGGGCGAGAGGGGGCGAGCTCGGGATGGGATCGGGGGAGAGGGGAGAGGGGAGAGGGGGGAGAGGGGGCGAGCTCGGGTGGGGGGGTGATCGCCAGGGTAGGGTTGGGTTTGGGTGGGTTGGGTTTAGGTTAGGATAAGAATTGATAATTGGAGATTTAAAAATTAAACATATAATTTTAATTTTTAAATTTTAAATTTTAAGAAGTTTAAATTTTATTTTAAAATATAAAATATAAAATTTAATATTTAATATTTAATTTTAAAAATTTTTACTTTGAGATTTTTAAATTTTAATTTTAAAAATCAAAATTATTTTTTAAATAATCTATTGAGCCAAAATTATTATTTGTTTTTGTCCAAAATCACTTTTCAAAAGTATGCTTAATTTTTAATATGATATAAAATTTTAATAAAAATATAATTAAATTTATTGATAAATTATTATTTAAAATTAGAATAAATTTGATATTAATAAATTTATATGGAATAGAATTTATGTTTACATTCATTTTTTATATATATATTTAGATTCAACAAGCTATTTTGGTAAAATTATTTTTCTTTTCATTTTAAAATTTTTATTTTTTAAATTAAAATAATATTTTTTGAGCCAACTCTATTGTTTATGATGGGTAGAGGTGGAGTGGTGGGTGGTAGGTTGGATTTAAATTTGGGTCTTAATGGATTACTTTTTAAAAATTTATATATAAATGGGACACTTGTATAAAAGTGTCCCAACAATGTGTCACTATAACCTTATTGTGTTGTAGTGTCAACTGCAGCCACCATTGTGCAAGATCTCTTCCAGATCTTGCTTCCGCGTGAGTTCGCCCCTCTCTCCCTCTGTTAACCAGCAGTAATATTACCTTATTACTACTCCTAGCTCTCTACTGTCTTTATTGTGTTGTCTTCTTGGTATTTACTGCGAGTTTGGGTTGTTTATTTTAAAAGTATCAGATACCATTTTCTCCCCTCTATATATTGATATGAACTAGTAGTGAAAATCTCATGTGTTAAGTCTGTGTTGGCTGGTGGCTGTTATCTGATATTTGTTGGCTTTCTTTGAAGTTGCTGTGGCTTTGAGCAGATTGAGGTATTATCTCTAATTTCAATTACTTTTTTTAGATGCCTCTGTCATGTTTGAGGTATATTACAATATATTACAATATTGTAATATATTGTATAGTTGGATAGTTTTCACATAGCCTCAGGTTCATATAGCCTCAGATTATTCTCAGATTGGAAGGTAAGGTAAAGAAAATGGGAAAAAAAAGTTTACTTAGCTACAGGTTGGAAGTTAAGTTGCAAACATAATAAATCAGAGTTCACATATATATTTTAATATATGTTAACTTAGAGGCAGTGAATGAAATTTCTTTTATAAGATGGTTCCAGCATGTGGTCAGACAGATCACATAGCCGCTGGTTGGAATTAAAGATGCAGCTACCAGATTTTTTGGAAAATAGTTGCATTCGGCTAGATTGGAATGGGCAAAAAAAAAATTAAAATGTGGTGATGATGTAGGGGCAGGATATTATTTAATATCCATGGCAGGGTGGCATGTTTTTAAAAATGTTGTTGCCGTTATGAATGTCTTGTTGATCCTACCCCCTGAGCCTTCAAAAGAACAATCTCTTTACTTGACATTGTAGTGAAACAAGTGTTATTTAATTATTTTATATATCTAATATTTGTCCTATGCAACCTAGATGGCTCATTCAAAAGCAACTTTGAATCCTTTTGGTAAGAACAAAGGCCCTATTATTGATGTCCCCTCGGGTGATAGCCAAAGTATTGATTGCCCTACGAAAGAGTCTGTGAAAAGTAGAGTATGTTCTTCTACCTGGAGTGAAATAATGGACTCTATAATGTTGAACATAATGACAGAGGAGCATACTCTTGGAAACTTCGTGAATGGAAGTTTTACCCCTTTGGCATGGATTAGGATGGTTCATGAGTTTAACGAGAGGACTCATTTGAGATTTACCAAAGTTCATTTGCAAAATCGTTTGAAAGTTTTGAAACGTCAGTTTGTGATTTATCAAACTTTAGCGAGCAAAAGCGGATGGGGGTGGGACTACACACGGAATATTTGTCACGCCCCGTAACCCGGGCTCGTCTACAGATCCGCCGTGCACACGAAATTTTCCGCGTACACGAAGCGCTGGTAACCTGCTCAGATATAATCTAACAATAAAAGAGCATAATACAGAGCTGAAATAGAAGAACCACATAGTATCTCAGACTGGGACTACAAACACATCAGTAATAAATACAATAATCTCCCAGCAACCAGAATAGTACAACCAGCTGGCTAACGCCAGACCCCAAAATGAAAGGAGAATATCACAGTCTGAGTGGAGGGTACAATATCTGTCTAATAGCTCTCAGCCTCACAGGAGATCTATCTATTCAGCGATCCCCTTACCTCGATCAGCTGCCGATGGTCTAGCAGCTCCCGCAGATGACTCTGCAAAATAAAGGAGAAGAAAGAAACAGAAAATAACAATGGGGGTGAGAACTACCAGATAAACCAATAGCCTCCCCTAGTGGGTAAAAACCTCAACTCTGACGCACCCACTAGGACTACTAGAGGCAAAAGGGGAAAAGGGGAAGTGGTAAGATAAGTAAGGTACTGAAACAGTAAAACTACCACTACTATGCCTCTACTGCGGTACTGGCTATCAAAACTGTATGCATGCATCAGTAACCAGAACTGTCCAAAATAACCCAATCCGTCATCTGATCCACGATCGGTACTGCCTGCTCCGCTCTCATCATCGGGCAAAAATCCGCGCCGACGTGATAGCAAAACTGTCAATAACTGTCTGGCCCCAGCCTCTAGAGTGGAACTCGAGGGGAGCGACCCACACGAGTAAAGCACCACCGGGCAACAACCGCGCCGGTATGATAAGTCTCAAAAGCAGGACTGGATCATGACTATGATCAAAGTGGAAAAAGCCATCCACTAAAGAAAAGCCTGATCTAATGCCATAGTGCTCAATAAGTGGGAAACATCATCCACTAGAGGAAACCCAATCCCCAGCTAATGCAAAATAAACCAAACTCAACCCCAATCTGATGCAAGGATAAACATCTGGTCAACCGCCTACTGTCCGCGGTCACCGCAATACCCCACAAATCCACAATCTAGCACAACCTTGGCTACACTATCCCAAACCCCTGCTCATACTTGAGCAACAAACATCTGGATGCAAAGGACAACAATGAAACATGTTCAAATCCCAATATGATAGTGTAGCAATAAATAGTGGCCTTACCTGATGTCCGGGCATGCATGTAACTGTCTTTATTTTTAAAAGTTGTAAAATAGTGTCAAAAGTTTAAAACAATTGATTTACTGAATAAAAGTCATTTGCATGCGAGATCATAGCCTTTGTCTTAATCACAGTGTCCCAATATAAGTCATCATATCTTTTGTGGGGTTATATTAAGTTTTAGGGGAGTTTGTCCCAGTGGTCCTTGTCATTTGTCATATTAATTTGTCCCAATGGTTCTCATTAATTGTCCTGTTAGTTGTCCTGTTAGTAGTCCTGTTAGTAGTCCTGTTAGTTTGTCCCAATGGTTCTCATTAATTGTCATATTTGTATGTCCCAATGGTTCTCATTAATTGTCACATTATTTTAGGGGATTTCTAGTAATCCCAGTGAGCTTGTCAAAAATGAGGTAAGCAACAACCGCCCACCTCGAGCAGCTCAAAATACACCCCAGGTAGTCTCCTGGTTGTCCACAGTCCTCAAATCCTGCAAATCAACGCTCCCGGTATAAATACAAATCTCAAAAAGCACAATATTTGCTGTTTTTCAAACAGCACGGGAAAAGAGGAATTTTTCACCTCTAAAATTAGCTCCTAAAATCCCAGAAAAATTACGGTTGCGTTCCTCGCGAAGAGTAGATCAAAATCGACTCTTAAAACGCCTCGATCTGACGCTCCTACGTCAAGATAAAAATCGGAGAAGTCGGTGCTGTCCAAAAACCATCACAGTAAAAAGGGGGGTCAAAGAGGACTCGGGAAACGTGCCAAAAGTACGAAACGAAGCAAAATGATCAACACGGAAATCGAAGCCCTACCTCTTACGGTCACGCTGTCGCAAAAATTGTCCAAAAATTCCACCTGGTTAGCCCGCAGTGAATTTTCGACGGAACTGCGACGGGAAATGGGCCTAAAAGGAAAATCGTCGCAGTGCGCCGCGTCGCAGATATCTCACTATCTGTAACTCCTAAAATCCTGAGATTGTAGAGAGAGAGAGAGGAGAGAGAGAGAGGAAAAACTTTTGTATAGAACACTTTCTCTGATTCTCTCTCTTCGGCGCGCAAAACGAGGTGGGAATGAGAGGGGGTGGGGTTCCCTATTTATAATGGGCCAAAGGGAATATTCCCACACGGGATCGGATCCGAACAGGAAACACCGAAACGGGCCAACCGTATTGCGCCACGCGTTGCCCAAACAGGAAACAGCCGGTGCAAGGGCCACTGGGATTCTGCCACGTGTCCACGTGGTGCACGTGGTTGCTCCGCGCTCCGGGTTTTCCGGAAAATGTCGGCCCATAGGATGCTGCCACGTGTCAACCATCCAGAAGCTTCTAGAAACCGGCCAGCCAATGGGGAACTGCCACGTGGCAGCTGGAACTTTCGGTGCACCCGGTGCACGAGCAGCCGTGGACCGCGCATCAGCGCCCCCTGCCCGAGCCTGCCCGCGCCTGCCCGCCCTGCCCGCGCCGCGCGCCTCCGCGCTCCGCCGCTGCCCCGCCGCCGTGCGCCGCCGCCCGCCGCCGCTCGCCGGCGGCCGCCGCCGGCCGGAACAGTAATTCCGGCCGGCGGTTACTGTTCCGGTGAACAGTACCAAGTGCCGAAAAAAATAAAGCGAATATACCGTTTCGACCGTTTTCGCGCGCTAAGTCCAAATACGACATCCGTTTCGCCAAATTCTCATCCGAAATTTTGCCGAAAGCTCCCGGAAATTCCCGTTTGCTCCGATTTTCGCGCAGAGTCTATTAAAAATATCCAATTTCAATTCTACAAGCTCCGATGCACTGTACAAGCTCCCCGCAGTCACTGTTTAGTGTTGTACAGTTCCTGCGGGAGTCCGGATCATCACAATATTCCAACTGCCGGCGACCAAAGTGATTGGGATGCGATCATAGCTGTATGTATAAATTCGAAGAAATGTATTTCGAAATCTACTTTTATGTTTATAGTTCAACTGTTACTTACTATTTTGTTTGTTGACTCTATATTAGGACAATCCGGTATATAAAAAATGCAAAGATAAGCCATTTCCCTCCTACCAAGCAATCGAGTTCTTATCCGGCAAGGCAACTGCAACCGGAAGGCATGGCTTTACTTCTCAAATTGCTGCCGGCGATGCTCGTTCCACTTCTTCATCTTCTCCGGTTAGACACCGGCTTGATATGGAAAGCTTAGGCAAAAATTTGGAGGATGTGAATGATGCAAATTCAACTTCCCCCACTCCAACTCCAATTAAATTAACAATACAGTGCACCGATAGTGCCTCCGAACCAACTTCATCGATGAAAAGGGTTCGCGTGTCACCACCAAATTCCACCCCGACTTCAAACCGTCGAAGGAAATTATTATTTAAATTTTTTTATTTGCTAAATACTTATTCAAAACACTATATGGTAGTGTTTGGGTATGGGGATAAAGGAGGATAAGGGGTTATTCTCCACTTTATCCCCAAACATGATTTTGCTAAATTTTCGTAACTAAAAAATTTAATTAAAAAAATAAATAAATAAGCAACAGGTGGAACCGTTGTTCCACCTCCTTAAACCGGATAACTTGGTATGGAAGGAAACAGCTGTTTTCCTTATCCAAAATCATATTTGGATATAAGAAGGAGAATAACCCCTTATACCCAATACCAAACACTAGTGTAAAAAAAAATTAAAAGCGGGAATAAACTGACACATAATATCAGAACAAAAATATGCGTAATTTAGTTTACGAATTTTTTTCATCTGAATATTTAAATCTCTAAGGCTCCGTTTGGTTCGGGTTTAAGCGGGTTTTAGTTATACCGGGGATAGGTATAAATTGTGGTTTAAGCCGGAACTAGAGTAAATTTGCGTTTGGTTCGGTTTAAGAGTAATACCGGGTTTAAGAAAAATTGTGTTTGGTAAGTTAAAGAGGAATAAGAAGAATAAGACGAATAAGAGAAAATTCTGTTTGGTTGGGAATAGTGGAATAAGAGGAATTGAGGGATTAAATATTTTAATTTACTAATTTACTCTTTATAATATAAATAAATATTAAATGAATTTATAATTTTATTCCTTTTTTTAATTTTAGTTACATTTTAAAAATTTATATAAAAATTAACAATTTAATTTATATATTTTAAAAAATTAAAAAATGATAGAAAATTTATTATAAGGAGAAGATACGAAGAATGCAACCAAATAAATTTCATACAAATAAATAGCATTAGAAGTTCAACCACCACCCATTTCTCTCAAACAAGATGGCACTATTATTTCAACCAAAACTCATTTCTCTCAAACAAGATGGCACTATTATTTCAACCAAAACCCATTTCTCTCAAACAAGATGGCACTATTATTTCAACCAAAACTCATTTCTCTCAAACAAGATGGCACTATTATTTCAACCAAAATCCATTTCTCTCAAACAAGATGACACTATTATTTCAACCAAAACCCATTTCTCTCAAACAAGATGGTGTAAGGAAAGCGGATGCGCATGCATGCGCATTTAATGCAGCGGAAATAAATTTTATGATCATATATATGATCTAATCATATATGCCTTAACATCATAACATTTATGATATTACTGTATATATATAAATATGTTACAAGATCATCTCGTGAGACACACAAAAATTATTATTCTAATCTAATTAGAAGAAGGGTTAGAATTTCAACCTTTGTTGATTACCGAAATTATTTGTCGGTTGATATTGGATCTGAACTTCCGGTCCTTTGAGCCGCACAACTGTCCGACCTCTATGTGTATCCACACAAGGCTGCTCCGGGATCTGTGCTTCACACAATATAATCTCGAAACTCCTTTCGTGATTTCTTGTATCAATGTGGAGAATAATTAATTCTCAAATTGTGCTAGCAATTTCAAGAGAATTAACTATAATATAGAGACCAATGATTGTGGAAGACTTCTCTCTAATGATTAAAGAGAACTCTAAATGATTAAGAGAACTCTATATGATTACTTCATATGATTTCTCATATGATTCTCATATAATTCTCTTTTATGATTACTATATGATTACTCTCCTTTTTATTATGCATTTCTTTGAGGGAGATTACTCCTCTCTTTTATAGGCTTATGAGCCATAAATGAGAGGAGAGTAAACTCCTCTCATTCATTGGTAAAAGAAACGAAAACGAGAGAGAGAGAGAAACTTAAAGTTAATAAATGAAAACTCCTTTTTCATAACTTAATATCAATTAATAGGTGAAGAGTTTTCCTTCATTAATGAATTCATAGCATTTCAAATGTTTGCAACTTTTAGTTTTCGTTATATACATATACATATACATACATACATATATATATATATATATATATATATATATATATATATATATATATATATATATATATATTGCTAACTAGCTTAGCAAATAACAAATACTTTGTTATTTAAGCAAAATGGTCTCTATAAATTCTCTAAGCACAAATCACACGCAACCTTTATTGTGTGTGACCACATAGGTTCAATTCTACCTGGTTGTGAGATGTGACGCTAAACTCTTTTAGTGTCACCATCGAAACTCCTTTCGATGGATCAAAATATTTTTGACTCTCCCAATTGATTGTGATTAACTATCTTTAATCACTTATGTGGGTCCCACAATCCACGAGTGACACCTAGCAGTATGTCGCGGCAATCCAAGTAGAATGAAGAATAGACTAAACCTCTAGGTGTAGTTACCGTGTGATTAAATCCTTCTATCACTTGTCCTAATTGAGCCGAGGTTATGGATAACTCGTCAAACCCCATTACTCAATTATATATCTTATCTGATCATTATCCAATATATGAAAACTCCTTTTCATAAAATCACACTGCCTTGGCCAAGGGCTTTTATATCTTAAAGAACAGATAGTATAGGATAGTTACCTCTCTACCGAGGGTGATAGATTCCATCTTGACACACACCTATCTTTACGCATGACCCACTGTAGCCAACATATGTTGACTTTGACCCATGATTAGGGTATAAAGTATTTACACAGTCAAACTACAGTAACCCATACGTAAGATAACTGTGGTGCCTCAGGTCAAAGGATAACTCACACCACTACAGCATGGAACAATTCACTGACGAGTGAGTAGATATCCATGTGATTATTCATGATTGGTCACGCTCAGTGAAAATGTTCTCCAACATTCACCTGTATACTTGCTCTAGTGTCACCACACTAATGACTTAAGACTCGTCATCCCATAAGGAAAGCACAATATACACTGACCTAACCGGATTTATCACCGCCCTCGTGATAATCCTATGATCAGGAGCATTTAATAATTAATTACAAAAGAATACATGTCTTAAATTCCTAACATCTTAGGAATATGATTCTTTTACCATTAATTCTAAGGACGATTCATATATATATATACTTGACAATAATATGAATGAATAAATGTCAATTTATTAATTTAATAAAGATACAAACCCTATAGTTGTGTCATTGATTGGCTTATAGGGCATATAACTAACAATCTCCCACTTGCACTAAAGCCAATCACCCATATAGCGTAGGCCCATTTTCTCAAGATGGCTTTCTAGCTTTTGTTGAGTGAGTGCTTTGGTTAGTGGGTCTGCTACATTGTCAGCAGAAGCAACCTTTTTTATGAGTATTTCATTCCTTTCAATATAATCTCTGATTATATGATATTGCCGTCCAATATGCTTGGATTTCTGATGAGATCTTGGCTCCTTAGCTAATGCTATGGCGCTATTATTGTCACAGAAAAGTGGCATTGGTTCCTTAATTGCTGGAATCACACCGAGTTCTGCAACAAACTTTCTGATCCAAATACATTCCTTTGAGGCTTCTGATGCAGCAATATATTCTGCCTCCATGGTGGAATCGGCAGTCGTTGCTTGTTTGGAACTTTTCCAAATAATGGATCCTCCATTACATATGAATAAATACCCTGATGTAGATTTTCTATCATCAACATCTGACATAAAATCAGAATCTGTGAAGCCTTCTAGCTTCAACTCACCACCTCCAAAAACTAGGCACATATCCTTGGTTCTTCTTAAATACTTAAGGATATTTTTAACTGCAACCCAGTGTTCCATACCCGGGTTAGATTGATATCTACTTGTGACACTCACAGCTTGTGCGATATCAGGTCTCGTACATAGCATTGCATACATTAGACTCCCAATAGCTGAAGCATATGGAATTCTATTCATACATTCTCTTTCCTCAGGTGTTTTAGGACACATCTTCTTGGAAAGATAGATTCCATGTCTGAGAGGTAATAGACCTCTTTTGGAATTTTCCATACCGAATCTCTTCAGTACTTCCTCTATGTACATTCTTTGAGATAGGCCAAGCAACCGTCTAGACCTGTCTCTATAGACCTTTATACCTAAAATATAGGATGCATCGCCTAAGTCTTTCATGGAGAAATTCTGAGATAGCCACAATTTGACCGATGACATCATCCCAATGTCATTCCCAATTAAAAGTATATCATCCACATACAATATGAGAAATGTGACAGCACTCCCACTAGTCTTTTTGTACACACATGGTTCTTCCTCGTTTCTGGTGAAATCAAACGATTTGATTGCATCATTAAAACGAGTGTTCCAACTCCGAGATGCTTGCTTTAATCCATATATGGATCTCTGAAGCTTGCACACTTTATGATTATCATTGCTAGAGGTGAAACCTTGAGGCTGTTCCATATATATCTCTTCCTCAAGATATCCATTAAGAAAAGCAGTTTTCACATCCATCTGCCATATTTCATAATCATAATGTGCAGCTATAGCTAGTAAGGTTCGAATGGATTTTAACATGGCCACTGGCGAGAAGGTCTCCTGATAATCAATACCTTCTCGTTGACTATAACCTTTCGCCACAAGCCTTGCTTTATAGGTCTCTACCTTTCCATCTGAACCAATTTTTCTCTTGAAGATCCATTTACATCCAATAGGCACTATACCCACTGGTAAATCCTCTAGAGTCCAAACCTTGTTGGAATACATGGAGTCCATTTCAGACTTCATAGCTTCCTTCCATCTCTCAGAGTCGATGTCTAACATCGCCTCTTTATAGCTAGTAGGATCATGTCTATGATCTTTATCTCCCATTAAGAACATTTCTTTTACCTTCTCAACGACAAATCCTAAATATCTGTCTGGAGGTTGGGAAACTCTACTAGATCTTCGAAGTGGTTGTATGTACAATGGTTCTGATTGAGTAGAGATTTTTGGTCGATTATTATAGATTTGTTGCTCATCAGAGACATTCTCATTGAGCTCTATTTTCCTCCCACTACCTCCTTCTTGAATGAATAGTTTCTCAAGAAAAGAGGCATGCCGGCTCACAATAATATTTTGATCCTGGGGAAAATAGAAATAGTATCCCAATGATTCTTTGGGATAACCAATGAATCTACCTTTATCCGACCTTGCTTCCAATTTGTCTGTCTTCAGCTTCTTAACAAAAGCCGGACATCCCCAAATCTTGAGATGACCAAGAGTTGGCTTTCTACTATACCAAATCTCATATGGAGTGGTAGAAACAGATTTGGAAGGTACTCTATTTAAAATATATGCAGCAGTGAGGAGAGCATACCCCCAAAGTGACATAGGCAAATCAGTGAAACTCATCATGGATCGCACCATATCTAATAAAGTGCGATTCCTCCGTTCAGATACTCCATTAAGTTCCGGAGTGCCGGGAGGAGTCCATTGAGAGATAATGCCATTTTCCTTGAGGTAGTTTAGAAAGTCTGTACTTAAGTACTCTCCTCCTCGATCTGATCGAAGAATTTTTATAAACTTTCCAGTTTGTTTTTCAACTTCATGTCTAAACTCTTTGAACTTTTCAAAGGCTTCAGATTTTTGTCTCATCAAGTAGACATACCCATACCGTGAATAATCATCAGTAAATGTGATGAAGTAAACATAACCACCCCTGGCTTGCACATCAAATGGTCCGCATACATCAGTATGCACCAGGGCAAGTATATTAGTGGCTCTTTCTCCTTGTCCAATAAAGGGTAATTTGGTCATCTTTCCTTGAAGACATGATTCACAAGTCGGATATGGCTCGCAAGCCAATGAGCTCAAGAGCCCATCTTTCACCAATTTGTTAATCCTATCTTCACTGATATGACCTAATCTAAGATGCCACATATACTTGTGATCTACCTCTTCTCTAGGTCTTTTAGATCCTACGGCATTCATTTCCTGCTCAACTGTATTTACACTTGCATCCATATGTAAGTGATATAACTTGTCAATCATTGTTCCATAGCCTATCAATTTATTTCTCAAATAAATTAAGCAAGTATTTATTTTAAAAACAAATTTGTAACCAATCATTGATAATGAAGAAACAGAAATTAAGTTTCTACTAGCATTAGGAACATAAAGACAATCTTTTAATTCTAAAACTATGCCTGACGGTAATAGTATAGAGGTCCCTACGGCTAATGCAGCAACTTTTGCTCCATTACCCACTCGTAGGGTGATTTCTCATTCCTTCAGCCTTCTACTTTGTTTTAAACCCTGCATCGAGGTGCACAAGTGAGAAGTGCATGCAGAATCAATTATCCAAGTAGTAGTAGAACATACCGACAGACTAGTTTCAATAATGAGCAGGTTGGACTTACCTTCAGAAGGATTGTCCTTTGCCTTGTTCTTTAGGCTAGCAAGGTATTCGGGGCAGTTCCTTTTCCAATGGCCATCTTTATTACAGTGGAAACATTTTCCTGTAATGACCTTCTTAGAAACTTGTCTTTTGATATTACCCTTTGGCTTCTTGCTAGGTTTCTTATTTCTCCATTTAGACTTTCTCTTGGAGGAAGAAGCCCGTTCCATAGCCAAGATTGTCCCCTTGTTACCTTGTATTGTTCCCTCTGCTGTCACCAGCATATTCAAGAGCTCTGAGAGAGTGCACTGAATCTTATTCATTTGAAAGTTCATGACGAACTGCGAAAGTGAGTCAGGTAAGGATTGCAGAATTAAATCTGTCTGTAAGTCTGCATCCATCCGTAGGCCGAGCTTCTCAAGCTCCTCAATATCTTCAATCATTTTCAAACAATGATGATTAACTGATTGGCCTTCAGACATTCTTGCTCGAAATAACCGCTTTGATATCTCATATCGAGTAGAGCGGCTTTGTTCACTATACAGTTCCTGTAGGTGAAGTAGAATGGCTGATGCACTGTCCATGTGCTCATGTTGGCGTTGCAACTCGTTGCTCATCGATGCCAACATATAGCACCTGACTCTATTATCGTCATCTATCCATTTTTCATATGCAGCTCTCTGCTGCTCATTATCATCAGTTGGAAGTTCAGGAGCAGGAGTGGTCAAAATATAGGCAATTTTCTCGGAGTTGAGAACAATTCTCAAGTTCCGTAGCCAATCAGAAAAATTAGGACCGGTCAAGCGGTTGGCATCAAGAATTTTAGTGAGAGGGTTAGAGGCAGCCATATTCTGCAAAAGGTAAAGATATTCAATTAGTTATATATCTTTCATTATTCCATTTGATTATGGACTTTTAATCAAATGGTATCTCCCACTAAATTTTATGAATTTTTCACACTCCTTTAGTGAAGAAACAGAAACCTCTTAAATTGGTTTCTAGTGGGAATTGCGCTCTCACCGATTTTTGTAAATTACCTCACCTAACAGTTATTGGTAATTAGTAATTCGATGAGTGGACAACTCTTGCCCAATGTTTCAAAAACATATTGCAATCATTCTTTAGCCTCTAGGACATAAAAGCCTCACCTAACAGTTATTGGCCTCACATCCTAGTTAAGTTTGACCTACCGTTCAATATATGAATAAAATTAATATTAAACCCTCACCTAACAGTTATCGGGTACAATAATAATTTTACCATATAACATCAAATGTTGTTAAGGTGGTTACGCTTTCTTCGTGCAAGTAGCCCATGTAACCATGCGTACTACTCAACCCTAAGAAAAACGCCCACACCTTACAACGGTAGAAGGCTACGATAGAGTGTTCACAACACTCTTCGTTACAACTTAATATTATTTGTTATTATTCCAATCTCATCAGATCTTATTTTCAAATTGCATCCAATGCAATTATATTTTTCATCTAATATAAATTTATATTAAAAATTGATGATAAAATTAGTCCAAATTACATGATGAAATCTGATCATAGCATCTCATGCCCCATCATATGTAATTTCAATTAATATGTTAATATAACCTTAATATGTTAATTGATTAAGTTAAATGCAATTAAAACATTTCAATTAATTGCATATTAACTTAACTAATTAACCATCATAAGATTAAATAATAATAATAACAGTATATCAATTATATACATGTGTGATCCCAATTATTATTATCACAAATTATTTTCAAACATCATATGTATGAAATATAATTTTCAAAAAACTTGCATAGGCATTCGCATTAGGGTTAACTCATATAACCCTAAATCAAAATCAACAATAGGAATAATTTTTGTGGCTACACGAGGGTAGCTCTGATACCACTGTAAGGAAAGCGGATGCGCATGCATGCGCATTTAATGCAGCGGAAATAAATTTTATGATCATATATATGATCTAATCATATATGCCTTAACATCATAACATTTATGATATTACTGTATATATATAAATATGTTACAAGATCATCTCGTGAGACACACAAAAATTATTATTCTAATCTAATTAGAAGAAGGGTTAGAATTTCAACCTTTGTTGATTACCGAAATTATTTGTCGGTTGATATTGGATCTGAACTTCCGGTCCTTTGAGCCGCACAACTGTCCGACCTCTATGTGTATCCACACAAGGCTGCTCCGGGATCTGTGCTTCACACAATATAATCTCGAAACTCCTTTCGTGATTTCTTGTATCAATGTGGAGAATAATTAATTCTCAAATTGTGCTAGCAATTTCAAGAGAATTAACTATAATATAGAGACCAATGATTGTGGAAGACTTCTCTCTAATGATTAAAGAGAACTCTAAATGATTAAGAGAACTCTATATGATTACTTCATATGATTTCTCATATGATTCTCATATAATTCTCTTTTATGATTACTATATGATTACTCTCCTTTTTATTATGCATTTCTTTGAGGGAGATTACTCCTCTCTTTTATAGGCTTATGAGCCATAAATGAGAGGAGAGTAAACTCCTCTCATTCATTGGTAAAAGAAACGAAAAAGAGAGAAAGAGAGAGAAACTTAAAGTTAATAAATGAAAACTCCTTTTTCATAACTTAATATCAATTAATAGGTGAAGAGTTTTCCTTCATTAATGAATTCATAGCATTTCAAATGTTTGCAACTTTTAGTTTTCGTTATATACATATACATATACATACATACATACATACATACATACATACATATATATATATATATATATATATATATATATATATATATATATATATATATATATATATATATATTGCTAACTAGCTTAGCAAATAACAAATACTTTGTTATTTAAGCAAAATGGTCTCTATAAATTCTCTAAGCACAAATCACACGCAACCTTTATTGTGTGTGACCACATAGGTTCAATTCTACCTGGTTGTGAGATGTGACGCTAAACTCTTTTAGTGTCACCATCGAAACTCCTTTCGATGGATCAAAATATTTTTGACTCTCCCAATTGATTGTGATTAACTATCTTTAATCACTTATGTGGGTCCCACAATCCACGAGTGACACCTAGCAGTATGTCGCGGCAATCCAAGTAGAATGAAGAATAGACTAAACCTCTAGGTGTAGTTACCGTGTGATTAAATCCTTCTATCACTTGTCCTAATTGAGCCGAGGTTATGGATAACTCGTCAAACCCCATTACTCAATTATATATCTTATCTGATCATTATCCAATATATGAAAACTCCTTTTCATAAAATCACACTGCCTTGGCCAAGGGCTTTTATATCTTAAAGAACAGATAGTATAGGATAGTTACCTCTCTACCGAGGGTGATAGATTCCATCTTGACACACACCTATCTTTACGCATGACCCACTGTAGCCAACATATGTTGACTTTGACCCATGATTAGGGTATAAAGTATTTACACAGTCAAACTAAAGTAACCCATACGTAAGATAACTGTGGTGCCTCAGGTCAAAGGATAACTCACACCACTACAGCATGGAACAATTCACTGACGAGTGAGTAGATATCCATGTGATTATTCATGATTGGTCACGCTCAGTGAAAATGTTCTCCAACATTCACCTGTATACTTGCTCTAGTGTCACCACACTAATGACTTAAGACTCGTCATCCCATAAGGAAAGCACAATATACACTGACCTAACCGGATTTATCACCGCCCTCGTGATAATCCTATGATCAGGAGCATTTAATAATTAATTACAAAAGAATACATGTCTTAAATTCCTAACATCTTAGGAATATGATTCTTTTACCATTAATTCTAAGGACGATTCATATATATATATATATACTTGACAATAATATGAATGAATAAATGTCAATTTATTAATTTAATAAAGATACAAACCCTATAGTTGTGTCATTGATTGGCTTATAGGGCATATAACTAACAGATGGCACTATTATTTCAACCAAAACCCATTTCTCTCAAACAAGATGACAATATTTGTAGTGTCCCAGTTTTTCCCCTGTGTTTTTCCCCTGTTCGGGGTGTGGAACACCTAGTGTTGGTGTGTTGGGCCCCAACATGTCAAAGGGATGTGTTATTTGGACTCAGGGAGGATTTGGGATCAAGCCTGACCTTCGGCTGCCTTTGCCGAATTTTAGGAATAGAATCAGGCTAAACGGAGGCCGTATTTGGATTCAGCGCGGAAAAACGCTTGAAAATGGCTATTTACTTATTTAATTTGGAGTCCGGATGCCCAAAAAGGGACCCCCGGAAGTTTTCTGTGCAAAATGGTGCACGGGGGGACTCGTGGACCGGCCAGGGACACGTGGCGGCCTCTGATTGGGCCGGCGCGCCACTCCCGGTCCACGGCACGGGCCGCCGGTGCACGGTGCACCGGCGGGCCACGTGGCAGGCGCCGGTTGGTCCGGTCCAGGGCGCGCGGCGCACGGGAGGGTGCGCGGGCAGCGCGGGCAGGCCGGGCAGGCGCGGTGTGGGCGCGGTGCACGGTGCACCGGGGCGCGCCACGTGGCGGCCCCGGGTTGGTTGGCGCATGTGCGCGAGGTGCACCCGCGGGCGCGCACCTGCGGCCGTACGCACGCGCGGCGCAGGTGCGCAGGCGGCGCCCGGCGGGCGTGACGGGCGGGGAAGCGCCCGCCACGTGGCGCCCCGCCATTGGCGGGCGCCACCCACCCCGCCGCCCCGCAGGGGGACGCGTGGCGCGTCCCCGCTGGGCCCGCACGGCTACCACCTGTTTGGCGGACGCGTGGCGGGCCCAGGGCCGGGTTGGACAGGAGGTCGGACGGGCGGGGATCCCGTGTGCGGCCCGGGTTGGGCTGGGCCGCACTGTAGCCGCCCGAAAAAGGTTGGGCCGGGCCGCACTGTAGCAGCCCGAAATGTCCCCTGCGCCCGAAAGTGGGGACACAAGGGTCATTTTCCCAAAAGAATTTTTGGGCCTATAAATAGGCCTTCCTCCCCTCTCTCTTGGGCTTTTTCCGAGAGAAAGAGAGAGAACCAGGGAGAGGTCATTGAAGAGAAGTTGTTCCCCACTAATTTTTCTACCTCGTGGTGCGTTCCCAGATTTTCGGGAAGATCGACAGCGGCGTTCCGGATTTTACAGTGTGCCTCGGTTTTCCCCCATTTCGGCCCGTTATCGTCGCATTTCAGTCCGAGGAGTCCCCTGCGCAGTACAGAAGTCCGATTTCGACGATTTCTTCGCCAGTGTGTTCCTAAGAGGTAGGGCTTCGTTTTCCGTGTTGATGGTTTCTCCGGATTCCGATCCCTTGGCACGATTCCCGAGGTGATTTGACCCCCTATTTTGCTGTTTGGATTTTTGGACAGCGGCGACTTCGACGAATTGTTTCTCAGCGTAGGAGTATCGGATCGAGGTGATTCAAGAGTCGATTTTGGGCTATTTTTCGCGAGGAACGCAACCGTGATTTTTCTGGGATTTTAGGAGCTCGGGACAGAGGTGAAAATTCCTCGTTTTGCGTGCTGATTTTTAAAACAGCAATTATGTGTTTGGAACTTGTAGTTTTTACACCGTGTACACTTATGTGATGTTGTAGGATATTGTTGCAGCTGACGGTGTGTTTAGAGGACAGCGGGTATTTTCTGGGTGTTGTGTGCACGCTTTTCGAGGTGGGTGGTTGCGTTTCCCTCTTTGTTGACCTGCACACTAGGAATAAAAGAGTTTCCCAATTATACATGTGATAGATAACTTGTGGTATATAAACCTATTGTATTTGGCCCCTGAATTAATTTAGTAGCTTCTATGTGATAAATCTGGGACAAGAAAATTGGACAATTGCTATATCGTGAACCGCATGCAAATTGGTAACCCAACAATATTTTTAAAATAGTTCTAAAATTATTCTTCACATGAAACTTAGTTCCTTTCTAAATGTTTTTAAAAGAGAACACTTGCATGCTCATTGGACATCTAGTTAGGCCACTATCTTACTGCAGCACTATATTATGGGACTTGACTTAGGAGAAAACATGTGTTATTGTTATTCTTCTCTATCGATGCATGTTGCTCGAGTCTGAGCGGGATTTTGAGATAGTGGTGTCTGGACCTTGAGTTTGGGACAGTTGGGATTGTCTTAGGGGATTGTGGGGCATAGTGGCAACCGCGGATGATAGGCGGTTGACCAGATGTTTTTACTTTATCAGATTGGGGTCTATAGGTTCAGCGGTAACCGCGGATTTTGGGCGGTTGACCGGGTGTTATTATCACATCAGATTGGGGATCGGGGTTGCATTAGTGGATGGAGTATTCCCACTTTGATCACAGTCATGATCCAGTCCTGCTATTGTGAGACATTGGTTACAGAGATACTTTACTCGTGTGGGTCGCTCCCCTCGAGTGCCACTCCGGAGTAGGCTTTTAGACCGTGATGGGTGCCGGTCAGTTGGTGAGTTGTGAGTGATGACAGAGCAGGCAGTGCCAGTATTTCCTGGCCCTCTGATTGGGTTTTCTTTGGGCAGTCAGCTTTATAGTTGCATCTATACAGTCATCTTTTGGCACTGCATTTAGAGGCATAGTAGTGGTAGTTTCTTTTCAGCAGTCTTTATTGCATACCACTGTTCTTTCCTTTTTGCCTCTTTATTCCTAGTGGGTGCGTCAGCATCAGAGGTTTTACCCACTAGGGGAGGCTACTGGTTTATCTAGTAGTTCTCACCCCCATTATTGTTGTTTCTTGTCCTCTTTCCCCCTTTGTTTTGCAGAGTCGACTGTGGGAGCTGCTGGGCCTTCAGCGGCAGATCGAGGTAAGAGGATCGCCGACTAGCTAGATCGTCTACCCCGAGCGAGAGATTAGCTAGACTTTTACTGTACTCCCCTTTTGTATCTCAGACTATAGTAGTTTACTTTTGGGTCTGGCTGTGGCCAGCTGGTTGTATATTTATGGTGAGCTGGGAGTATATTGTACTTTTATTTCAGTTTACAGTTTAGTTCAGTCTGAGATTACTGTTAGTTCTATTAGTTCAGCTCTGTTTATGCTCTTCTATTGTATATTATCTATCTGAGCAGGTTACCAGCGCTTCGTGTACATGGAAAATTCTGTGTACACGGCGGATCTGTTGGCGGGCCCGGGTTCTGGTTACCCCCGGGGCGTGACAGATTAAGTTGGTATCAGAGCTTAGGGATAGGTCAGTTGGGACTTAGGAAACCCTAGGCTTTTGGCAGACCCTAGGATGATAGGGCGTGAGAGGCGTGACACTTCGCGAAAGTCGTTGATTTATTTATTGGACTCTTCCAGTGAGTGAAGAAGGATCGACATACCCAATTTCTGGTGGACCGTTATGTTGGCTGCAGACAACATAAAGTCGCAGAAATTGGGGGATGTCTTTGACTTTCGCTAGATTGGGTCGTGTGGGGTTATGTTACTGATTTGTGATTTCTTGTGGCAGGATGCCTCCCCGACGTCGGATCCCTACTCTGGGTGCCCCTACACCCCCTGTTGAGCCGGAGCAGACGGGATCCACTGAGATTGGTGAGCTGCGGGCCATGATGGCCCAATTGGCGGAGAGCCATCGTCAGCAGCAGCAGAGGATTGATCAGCTGCTCGCTCAGAGAGAGGCACCACCCCCAGCTGTTCCTGAGGCCTTTGTGCCTCCTGTTACACCTTTTGTGCCGTCAGCGCCATCTTCGAGTAGCGGGGCTCCTGGAGCTATTCAGCCTTTGACTGCGGAGGAGGAGCAGGATTTTGCTGACAAACTCTCCCAGTTTGTTAAGCGGGGACCACCTAGATTCTCAGGGCGGGATGCTCAGCCCTCGGCTGTTGGGAGATGGCTTTCTGCGATGGAAAAGCTTTTTCGGGACTTCTTCATCGACCCGAAGTATCGAGTGCACATGGCGGTGCACTGTTTGGACGGAGATGCTGATTTTTGGTGGCAGCGGGTAGAGCCCCTAGAGTTCCGGATTACTCGGCAGCTGCCTTGGGAGGAGTTCCGACGGATGGTGCTGGACACCTATTTTTCGACCAGTGTGAAAAAGAAGATGGAAGACGACTTGAAGAATCTGCAGCAGGGCGATCGATCGGCTCATGCCTATTTCCAGGAGTTCATGGAGTTGCTGAACTGCGTGCCCTTCGTCGCTCGTGACGGTCCGCACCAGGTTGAGCTGTTCGAGGGAGGCCTCCGTCCAGAGATTTACACACTGGTGCATGCTCAGAGATTTCAGACTCTGGAGGCAGCCGCAGAGCATGCACAGTGGGTGGAGAGAGGTGATCAGGTGATGGCCAGACAGAGGGCCGCGGTCGCACAGAGTTCCGACAGGAAGCGACCAGCCCAGGATGAGGGGGGACAGGCCAGTACTTGGAGGCCGCCCCGACCGCCACCGCCTCAGTTCCAGGGCCGTGGGCGTTCGGAGCGGCGAGGGCCTGGTGGATCCCAGAGGCCCCCGCAGCAGCAGCAGCAGCAGCAGAGATCGCAGTCGTCGCAGCGCGGGTCCCAGCGGCAGCCACAGCGACAGCGACAGTCTCAGCAGCAGCAGTCCCGACAGTCACGGGCCCCCAGCAGTTGTATTTTCTGTGGAGGTCCGCACTTCCCCGGCACCTGCGACCAGCGGTGGGGTCGCTGCTACGGATGTGGACAGCCTGGGCACATTCGAGCTGCGTGCCCCTTTTCGACCTCAGCCGCCCCTTCTTCAGCATCTGCCCCAGCATCATCGCAGCAGCGGTCGACGGCCCAGCGGCCTTATGCTCCAGCGAGCAGGCCATCTTCTTCCCATTCCACAGACTATCGCCCTCCAGCTCAGAGTGGGCGAGTGTATGCTGCACAGGTAGAGGATTCTTCAGCAGCGGACCATGTGGTAGCAGGTATCACCTTACTCTCTGGCATTAGGACTCGTACTTTATTCGATACTGGAGCATCGCATTCTTTCATTAGTAGATCTTTTGCATCATTACATGGGTTAGAGGTAGGACCTTTGCCACGTGCACGAGAGGTTCAGATTCCCGGTCACACTTTGCACGTGGAGGAGTGTTGTTGGTCCTGCCCGATGCGGATCGAGTCCTGGATTATGCCAGCAGACCTGTTGGTCTTGAGACAGCTGCGGGACTTTGATGTGGTTCTCGGGATGGACTGGCTGGCTCGATATTTTGCGACAATTAACTGTGCCGAGAGGACTGTCACTTTTAGAGAGCCAGGCCAGGAGGTGTGGATGTACCGGGGATGTCAGAGTGCTTTCTTTGCCTCTATGGTTTCGACTTCCCGAGCGAGGCGGATGATTCACCGAGGATGTGTAGCCTTTTTGGCTAGTGTTGTTGAGGGGCCTACGGCGGCACCGGGACTCGGGGATATTCCTATCGTCCGCGAGTTTTCGGATGTGTTTCCACCTGAGCTGACTAGTATGCCGCCCGACAGAGAGATCGAGTTTGTGATTGACGTAGTTCCAGGAACTGCGCCAATCTCTAAGGCTCCTTATCGGATGGCACCAGCTGAGCTGAGAGAGCTTAAAGCACAGTTGCAAGATTTGATGGACAAGGGTTTTATTAGACCCAGTGTGTCGCCCTGGGGAGCGCCGGTGCTATTCGTGAAAAAGAAAGATGGGTCACTTAGACTGTGTGTGGACTATAGGGAGCTGAATAAAGTGACCATCAAGAACAAGTACCCTCTGCCGCGCATCGATGATCTCTTTGATCAGCTGCAAGGGTCTTGTGTATTTTCCAAGATTGATCTGCAGTCTGGTTACCACCAATTGAAGGTGAAGGCCGAGGATATTCCTAAGACTGCTTTCAGATCACGGTACGGGCATTATGAGTTTACAGTTATGCCGTTTGGATTGACTAATGCCCCTGCCGCCTTTATGGACTTGATGAACAGGATATTTCGGCCATTTCTGGATCGCTTTGTGGTGGTGTTCATTGATGATATCCTGATTTACTCCCGAAGCGAGGCCGAGCATATGGAGCACTTGAGGACTGTGCTACAACTTCTACGGGAGAAGAAGTTGTACGCCAAGCTGACAAAGTGTGAGTTTTGGCTTCGGGAGGTAGCTTTCTTGGGCCATGTGATTTCCGCCGCCGGTGTAGCTGTAGACCCGGCGAAGATTGAGGCAGTTCGTGATTGGCCCCGACCGACGACTGTATCAGAGGTGCGCAGCTTCATGGGATTAGCTGGTTATTATCGTCGGTTTGTGGAAGGCTTTGCGAAGCTTTCCACACCCCTCACTCGGTTGACGCGTAAAGGGGTTAAGTTTATCTGGAGTGAGGACTGCCAGAAGAGCTTCGAGGAGCTGAAGGACAGACTGATGACTGCTCCTATCCTTTCCCTCCCTGTTATGGGGAAAGGATATGTGATCTACAGTGACGCATCACACAGTGGACTCGGTTGCGTGTTGATGCAGGATGGGAGGGTAATTGCTTATGCATCGAGACAGCTCAAGGATTACGAGAAGAATTACCCTACCCACGACTTAGAGCTCGCTGCCGTGGTGTTTGCACTGAAGCTTTGGCGCCATTACTTGTACGGGGAGCATTGTGAGATCTACACCGACCACAAGAGTTTAAAGTATCTGTTCACCCAGAAGGAGCTGAACTTGAGGCAGCGCAGGTGGTTAGAGCTATTAAAGGATTATGATGTGGACATCCTTTACCACCCAGGCAAGGCTAACGTGGTCGCTGATGCATTGAGCCGGAGAGCAGTACAGAGTTTGTCTATGTTGATCACAGACCAGGCGCCCCTATTGGAGGAGATGAGACGGCTCGAGATAGAGGTTGTGTCCCCTGGGGTCTCTGCTAGACTGACGTCATTAGTCGTGCAGCCCACTCTGCTAGACAGGATCAGGGAAAAACAGAGTGAGGACCCCCACTTGACCAGGATTCGAGATCAGCTTCCGAGTGATCAGTCAGGGGACTTTACAGTAGATGCTGCGGGAGTACTGAGGTACAGGGACCGAGCATGTGTGCCAGTGGATGCTGAGATCAGAGAGCAGATTTTGAAGGAGGCCCATTATACACCTTATACCCTTCATCCTGGGGGGACTAAGATGTATAAGGACCTCAAGGCACATTTCTGGTGGAATGGCATGAAGAGGGATGTCGGGAGATTTGTGGCCCAGTGTTTGACTTGTCAGCAGGTAAAAGCTGAGCATCGAGTGCCAGCTGGCAAGTTACAAAGTCTTCCAATCCCTGAGTGGAAATGGGACCACATCACGATGGATTTTGTGGTCGGATTACCGAGGGCACAGGGCGGAGCAGATGCTATCTGGGTAGTTGTGGATCGACTTACCAAGTCAGCGCACTTTTTGCCTATGCAGACTACTTGGCCACTCGATCGGCTAGCCCAGTTATACCTTGATGAGATTGTGAGGTTGCATGGAGTACCCGCCTCCATTGTGTCAGATAGAGATCCGAGGTTTGCCTCGCATTTTTGGGGGAGTTTGCAGGCCGCGATGGGGACTCGGCTCAGATTCAGTACAGCTTTTCATCCCCAGACTGATGGGCAGTCAGAGCGGACTATACAGATCTTGGAGGACATGCTGAGGGCTTGCGTCTTGGATTTCGGCGGAGGTTGGATTCGGCACTTATCCTTGGTTGAGTTTGCGTACAACAACAGCTTTCAAGCGAGCATACAGATGGCTCCGTTTGAAGCGTTGTATGGACGCAAGTGCCGATCACCACTTTATTGGAGTGACGTAGGCGAGAGACGGACCTTGGGGCCAGATATACTGCTAGAGGCAGAGGAGAAGGTCCGGGTGATTCGACAGCATCTTCAGACCGCTCAGAGCCGACAGAGGAGCTATGCTGATGTTCGGCGACGAGACTTAGAGTTTCAGGTTGGAGATCATGTATTTCTGAAAGTCTCGCCGTCCAAGGGGATTAGGAGGTTCGGCATTCGCGGGAAACTCAGCCCCCGATACATTGGACCATTCGAGGTGTTGGAGCGTATCGGGCCTGTTGCTTATCGACTTGCACTTCCCCCGAGACTGGCTGGTGTCCACGATGTTTTCCATGTTTCCACACTGAGGAGGTACGTCTTCGACCCGTCGCACGTCATCGACTTTGCACCCCTCGAGATCAGCGAGGATTTGAGATATGAGGAGCGCCCAGTACGGATTCTTGATCGGGAGGTGAAAGAATTGCGCAATCGGACCATCCCCTATGTGAAGATCCTTTGGAGCAATCATGATGAGCGCGAGGCGACGTGGGAGCCCGAGTCAGAGATGATGGACGCCTACCCCTACTTGTTCGAGGCTCTGGATTGAGGTATGATTTTAGTTTCGAGGACGAAACTTTTGTTAGTGGGGGAGGATGTAGTGTCCCAGTTTTTCCCCTGTGTTTTTCCCCTGTTCGGGGTGTGGAACACCTAGTGTTGGTGTGTTGGGCCCCAACATGTCAAAGGGATGTGTTGTTTGGACTCAGGGAGGATTTGGGATCAAGCCTGACCTTCGGCTGCCTTTGCCGAATTTTAGGAATGGAATCAGGCTAAACGGAGGCCGTATTTGGATTCAGCGCGGAAAAACGCTTGAAAACGGCTATTTACTTATTTAATTTGGAGTCCGGATGCCCAAAAACGGACCCCCGGAAGTTTTCTGTGCAAAATGGTGCACGGGGGGACTGTGGACCGGCCGGGACACGTGGCGGCCTCTGATTGGGCCGGCGCGCCACTCCCGGTCCACGGAACGGGCCGCCGGTGCACGGTGCACCGGCGGGCCACGTGGCAGGCGCCGGTTGGTCCGGTCCAGGGCGCGCGGCGCACGGGAGGGTGCGCGGGCAGCGCGGGCAGGCCGGGCAGGCGCGGTGTGGGCGCGGTGCACGGTGCACCGGGGCGCGCCACGTGGCGGCCCCGGGTTGGTTGGCGCATGTGCGCGAGGTGCACCCGCGGGCGCGCACCTGCGGCCGTACGCACGCGCGGCGCAGGTGCGCAGGCGGCGCCCGGCGGGCGTGACGGGCGGGGAAGCGCCCGCCACGTGGCGCCCCGCCATTGGCGGGCGCCACCCACCCCGCCGCCCCGCAGGGGGACGCGTGGCGCGTCCCCGCTGGGCCCGCACGGCTGCCGCCTGTTTGGCGGACGCGTGGCGGGCCCTGGGCCGGGTTGGACAGGAGGTCGGACGGGCGGGGATCCCGTGTGCGGCCCGGGTTGGGCTGGGCCGCACTGTAGCCGCCCGAAAAAGGTTGGGCCGGGCCGCACTGTAGCAGCCCGAAATGTCCCCTGCGCCCGAAAGTGGGGACACAAGGGTCATTTTCCCAAAGTTTTTGGGCCTATAAATAGGCCTTCCTCCCCTCTCTCTTGGGCTTTTTCCGAGAGAAAGAGAGAGAACCAGGGAGAGGTCATTGAAGAGAAGTTGTTCCCCACATTTTTCTACCTCGTGGTGCGTTCCCAGATTTTCGGGAAGATCGACAGCGGCGTTCCGGATTTTACAGTGTGCCTCGGTTTTCCCCCATTTCGGCCCGTTATCGTCGCATTTCAGTCCGAGGAGTCCCCTGCGCAGTACAGAAGTCCGATTTCGACGATTTCTTCGCCAGTGTGTTCCTAAGAGGTAGGGCTTCGTTTTCCGTGTTGATGGTTTCTCCGGATTCCGATTCCTTGGCACGATTCCCGAGGTGATTTGACCCCCTATTTTGCTGTTTGGATTTTTGGACAGCGGCGACTTCGACGAATTGTTTCTCAGCGTAGGAATATCGGATCGAGGTGATTCAAGAGTCGATTTTGGGCTATTTTTCGCGAGGAACGCAACCGTGATTTTTTTGGGATTTTAGGAGCTCGGGATAGAGGTGAAAATTCCTCGTTTTGCGTGCTGATTTTTAAAACAGCAATTATGTGTTTGGAACTTGTAGTTTTTACACCGTGTACACTTATGTGATGTTGTAGGATATTGTTGCAGCTGACGGTGTGTTTAGAGGACAGCGGGTATTTTCTGGGTGTTGTGTGCACGCTTTTCGAGGTGGGTGGTTGCGTTTCCCTCTTTGTTGACCTGCACACTAGGAATAAAAGAGTTTCCCACTTTTACATGTGATAGATAACTTGTGGTATATAAACCTATTGTATTTGGCCCCTGAATTAATTTAGTAGCTTCTATGTGATATATCTGGGACAAGAAAATTGGACAATTGCTATATCGTGAACCGCATGCAAATTGGTAACCCAACAATATTTTTAAAATAGTTCTAAAATTATTCTTCACATGAAACTTAGTTCCTTTCTAAATGTTTTTAAAAGAGAACACTTGCATGCTCATTGGACATCTAGTTAGGCCACTATCTTACTGCAGCACTATATTATGGGACTTGACTTAGGAGAAAACATGTGTTATTGTTATTCTTCTCTATCGATGCATGTTGCTCGAGTCTGAGCGGGATTTTGAGATAGTGGTGTCTGGACCTTGAGTTTGGGACAGTTGGGATTGTCTTAGGGGATTGTGGGGCATAGTGGCAACCGCGAATGATAGGCGGTTGACCAGATGTTTTTACTTTACCAGATTGGGGTCTATAGGTTCAGCGGTAACCGCGGATTTTGGGCGGTTGACCGGGTGTTATTATCACATCAGATTGGGGATCGGGGTTGCATTAGTGGATGGAGTATTCCCACTTTTGATCACAGTCATGATCCAGTCCTGCTATTGTGAGACATTGGTTACAGAGATACTTTACTCGTGTGGGTCGCTCCCCTCGAGTGCCACTCCGGAGTAGGCTTTTAGACCGTGATGGGTGCCGGTCAGTTGGTGAGTTGTGAGTGATGACAGAGCAGGCAGTGCCAGTATTTCCTGGCCCTCTGATTGGGTTTTCTTTGGGCAGTCAGCTTTATAGTTGCATCTATACAGTCATCTTTTGGCACTGCATTTAGAGGCATAGTAGTGGTAGTTTCTTTTCAGCAGTCTTTATTGCATACCACTGTTCTTTCCTTTTTGCCTCTTTATTCCTAGTGGGTGCGTCAGCATCAGAGGTTTTACCCACTAGGGGAGGCTACTGGTTTATCTAGTAGTTCTCACCCCCATTATTGTTGTTTCTTGTCCTCTTTCCCCCTTTGTTTTGCAGAGTCGACCGTGGGAGCTGCTGGGCCTTCAGCGGCAGATCGAGGTAAGAGGATCGCCGACTAGCTAGATCGTCTACCCCGAGCGAGAGATTAGCTAGACTTTTACTGTACTCCCCTTTTGTATCTCAGACTACAGTAGTTTACTTTTGGGTCTGGCTGTGGCCAGCTGGTTGTATATTTATGGTGAGCTGGGAGTATATTGTACTTTTATTTGAGTTTACAGTTTACTTCAGTCTGAGATTACTGTTAGTTCTACTAGTTCAGCTCTGTTTATGCTCTTCTATTGTATATTATCTATCTGAGCAGGTTACCAGCGCTTCGTGTACATGGAAAATTCTGTGTACACGGCGGATCTGTTGGCGGGCCCGGGTTCTGGTTACCCCCGGGGCGTGACAATATTAGTTCAACCAGCACAGATTTCTTACAATCAAGATGACGATTTTATTTCAACTAGCACACACTCCTCTCAAACAAGATGGCATTAGTAGTTCAAGCTTGACACATTCCTCTCAATCAAGACGGCACAATTAGTACAAGCAGCACACATACCTCTCAAACAAGATGACAATATTAGTACAAGCAGCACACATTCCTCTCAATCAAGACGTCACAATTAGTACAAGCAGCACACATACCTCTCAAACAAGATGACAATATTAGTACAAGTAGCACACATTCCTCTCAATCAAGACGGCACAATTAGTACAAGCAGCATACATACCTCTCAAACAAGATGACAATATTAGTACAAGCAGCACACATACCTCTCAAGCAATCCTTAATTTTCGTATAATACAATCCTTAATTTTCCTAAGTACGACTATTCCATAACTGGTTAGTTATAAATGTGCGCAACTCGTCGCCTCTCCGTGATTCTGTAGTCCCAGCATAATCACCCGTATCCTCGTCACCGAAATCCGTTGGTTGTTCCTCCAACTCTTCGTTAAAGATAGCATCTGCACCTTGGTGTCGTCGAATAAAATTGTGTATAACGCAACATGCCATCGCAATCTGACATTGGACTCTATATGGAAACGGTGTTGCAACAGTCAAAATCTTGAACCGTTTCTTTAAAATACCAAATGTTTTCTCCACGACATTTCTCAATTGAGCATGTCGATGATTATATAGGTCGCGTGGACTTCGATGAGTGCGGCCCCCTGTGTTTCCATCATATTGGCTAATGTGGTAACGCTCCCCTCGATATGGTGCAAGAAATTTTTCTGTATTTGCATAGCCTGAATCAACCAAATAATATTTTCCTATATATTTTACGAAACATGTACAATGTCAATTTATATATTCACAATGATTAAAATAATGAAAGAAAAATGGAGTATGTGTGATATACCTTCAGGCACAGTGAAACCTCCACTTTCGCAAGCCCATCGAAGTACTCGCATGTCAGCTGCTGATCCCTCCCAACCCGTGCAGACAAATAGAAAGTTTGTGGTCGAAGGATACTGCAGCCATCATGTTTTGTGAAGTAAATCCTTTGCGATTCCGGAATCTCGGTTGCTTGCTCTTGCTGACAACCACGGGAATATGTGTCCCATCAATCGCACCAATTGCATTCTACCAGTAAACATCAAAGTTAGTAAGTCAATTAATAAAATTTCAAAATGACCTATAAGTAAAATCAGAAATATAAAATCATGCATACCTTGAATGGATGAAAATTTGCATTATCTCTTATTCGAGAATGTACCGGAAGATTATTCGGCGGAAGTTTAATGTAATCGTCTTTCAACGTTACAATCGCCCGAAGGACATTGTTGAAATGTCGACTGATAGTTTTCACCCGAATGTTGAAATGTTTCAGCCATGACCCTATTAGCTACCCCATGTCCTATGCAAAACAAAAATATTCCTAACTGTTCCTCAATTGTCATATTGCGTGTGTTCTGTACCATTCCCTTTCGAAGTAGCTCATCGCGCAGTGCAATGAAAGTCGTGGTCGGCATTCGAAAATGGTCATACCCACGATCAGGATGACCATTCAATATATCACATATTAGTTGGTGCCCCTGTAAATGGACGGATACGACACGGTGTGCTTTTCGACGGTTTCCGTAAATGTGAGGTAACCTTGCTGAATCAACATTGCAAGTACATCATCCCATATGTCATCATCATCATCTAAAAGGTCCCGTAAGACGGTACTGATTGTGGAGGTAAACACATTACCATTATTCGAATCACCCATTTATGCTGTAAGTACAATATATATTGAACATTGACAATCGCAACATATGGGGTTAAAATACAACACAACTTCAAACATTACTGTTAATAAAGTCAATAATTACAAAGTACATCAACCATCATGCGAAATAAAGAAATAATTGTCTACGTAGCATAATACATAGAATGTCAACGGTCTAAATAAAAAAAACTAAAGCATAAACATTTTAAACGAAATCTACCCTCCAGGAAAGATTTGCCTATATAGTACATTTTGCATTGCGACTTGTCGGTCAATCCACATTACAGCTATGTCGTCTATCATGGTCATGAAGAGTTGACGATTATTTGGCTCTTTCAGGGCTTCGCCTGCATATAGCACCCTTTCTGGAGTACTAGATGGCATAGCATACACTCGGGCCATGCACTCCGGATGGTTGGAATAACAGGTCTGCTCGTCTTTTCGGACTGATAAATTTCAAGGGCAAGCTCAAGCTTTTGCCTGCCTATTTCAACCATCTCAGAGATTACAGCAAGCCCGGCGTCAGCTTTGCGCCGCCGCACCCCTGCAGTCGGGGTATTTTTGGGTCTAGGGTTTGTGGGATCTGGGGAGCGTGGACGTTTTCCCCAGAACCGCTACCACTAGCACTACCTCGGACAGTTGGGATTTCAGGAGTAGGGGTTGGAGAGTCCGAGAATTGCGTCCCCCTTGTATTTGCATATTGAGGCGCTTCTGAAGATTCTGCTTCAAATGGACTAGATGAGATATTGAAAGTCGACATTCGCACCCCAATAAGAGTATCATCCTCACCAGGGGAAGATGAGGATGAACTTTCAACATTTTGAGGTCCAGGCATAGTAGTAGTATAACCATATTGGCCAGTGGCCGTTGTTTTCTCGGTCAAGAAGGCCAGATCCTTATAAGCCGGAAATGGCCTACCTCGACATTTTGCATATGCCGGATTATCCTGGAGAAAGATTTAAATGAATGTCTAATGTCAATTATGTGAATAGTACGCGAGCCTTTACAAAAATCTTTATGATTGTAGGTTAAATTTACCGCAATGACTGCATCCCAGTCAGCTGGATCACCGACGGTCGGGATATTGTTTATAAAGTCCCAGCCCTAACCACTCTGGTTGACTAAAGAGTTATAAAGCATGAATGTACGCTTTAAAATTTTAAGCCGATTCTTAATTTGTTCTTTGCTCAAATGCAAGTTGGTCCTTGCATTGAATGCAGATATGATTCGAACCCAGGCTACACTGGTGAACGACCCATTAACGAAGTTCCCCAATGCATGCTCTTCAGTGAGCAAAGCCAAAAAAATTGAGTCCATCATTTCAGACCAATTCTGGGTTCGGGTATGCAGTTGGGCTGGCTGCCCAGAACTACCCTCCTGTGAAGCTACGATATTAGGGATGCCTTCGAATGCCACACTTTTTCTTGCTTGATGCTTTGTTTGTTTCTTGAATGGACGCATCTGGAATAAGGTGTTTGGTTGGCACAAAGATAGCAATAAGTTAAGTACAAATTAAAGTGAATTACTAGTACCACTCTCAATCATACAAGATGAAAAATGTGTAGTTGAAATCATTAGGAGCTATCTAATTAAAGGGTATTGCCGGGGAAATTCAACCATTAAAAAAACTTAGTATATTTAAATACTTAATTGACTCAATTGATTGCCAAAGGGTATAGGGGTGCAGTGGATTATAAATCCATGCCATCCATCAGATACTTCTAGCAACCGTCATCATCGTCGATATTTTCAACAATTATCCGACAAACCCACTTTTCCGACTGTATATATATGGCCATTTGATGGTTGTAGTGATATTGTCATATTGTTTGAGAGATATGTGTGTTGCTTGAACTAATTGTGCCATGTTGTTAGAGATAAATGTGTGCTGCTTGAACTAATAGTGCCATCTTGTTTGAGAGAAATGGGTGATGGTTGAACTTCTATTGCCATCTCTTTGCCTTAATATGCGCTGATTGTGTGTAGGCTGCCTATCACCCATGTTGCCTTCTTATATGCCAATTTGTGTGTATGCTGCCTATCAGCCGATTACATATTCTTTTTATTTAAAAAATTTGACTCAAATGATTGCCAAGTGGTATGGGGCTGCAGTGGATTGTAAATCCATGCCATCCATCTGATACTTATGGCAACCGTCATCATCGTCGATTTGTTTATCACATCTTAAACAAAATCTCCTTGAGCGCATACACACAAAAATCGCAAAAGAGGGCAACAGGGGATAGGAAGCATACACACATTCAGCACGGAACATGCCAATATTACACAATTATTAGTACACATTATGAGTGCAACCAGCACACATTTATCTCAAATAAGATGGCAATATTAGTTCAACCACCTCACATTATCACTCCAAGATGGCACTATTAGTTCAACCAGCACACATTTCTCTCAAACAAGAGGGCACTATTAAATCAACCAACTCAAATTTCGCTCAAATAAGATGACAATATTAGTTCAACCAGCACACAGTTCTATGAAACAAGATGGCACAATTAGTACAAGCAGCACACATTTCTCTCAAACAAGATGGCACAAATAGTTCAAGCATCACACATTTCTCTACTAACAACATGTCACAATTAGTACAATCAGCACAAATTATCTCTAACAATATGGCACAATTAGTACAAGCAGCACACATTCCTCTAACAACATGGCACATTTACTTCAAGCAGCACACATCTCTCTAACAACATGGCACAATTAGTTCAAGCATCACGCATATGTCTCTAATAACATGGCACAATTAGTTCAAGCATCACACATTTGCCTCTAAGATGGCACAATTATTTCAAGCAGCACACATTTGTCTCTAACAAGATGGCACAATTAGTACAATCAGCACGCATTTCTCTCAAACAACATGGCACAATTAGTACAAGCAGCACTAATTTATCTCTTAACAACATGGCAAAATTAGTACAAGCAACACAAATTTATCTCTAAGACATGGCACATTTACTTCAAGCAGCACACAGTTCTCACAAACAAGATGGCACAATTACTTCAAAAGCACACATTTGTCTCTAACAAGATGGCACAATTAGTATAATCAGCACACATTTCTCTCAAACAACATGGCACAATTAGTACAAGCAGCACTAATTTATCTCTTAACAACATGGCAAAATTAGTACAAGCAACACAATTTATCTCTAAGACATGGCACATTTACTTCAAGCAGCACACAGTTCTCACAAACAAGATGGCACAATTACTTCAAAAAGCACACATTTATCTGAAACAAGATGGCACAATTATTTACCTTTGTGAGGCTTTCCAAAAAGCTAGCTTAGTACGTTACCGTGGCGCGCCGCGGAAGCGGATCTCTCGGATCGACCAACAGGGGGAAAGAGGGGGTTGGTCCGAATGCCGAGATGGAGGCGGAGAGGGTTCCCGGGACGCAAGAGGCCACCGATCAACTTTACTCGGTTACCGTGCCGCGCTGGGAAAGATGATCGCTCGGATCGGACCAGCTAGGAGAAGGAT
>CM054954.1:3234251-3314697 GCA_029168755.2 Tillandsia fasciculata
GGGCTTTTAACCCTCTTCATCTCTTCGTTTCCGTTCCCTCTCATTTGGAGAGAGGTAAGGTAGGAATTTGTTACAGAGAGATAGAGAGGGGAGAGAACAAATCTTGGATTTCTTCTCCAACCCATCCCTCTACTTGGATTCTTCTTCAACCTCCTCTCTTCACACATTGAAGTCTTGCTACAAGAGCTTGGAGGAAGGCTTGAACTTGAAGGAGAAGGAAGTTTGGAGCTCTTGTGCCTATCCTTTGCTTTTCCAGGTGGGATTTGAGCAAAAAGATGTTTGGAACCCTTCTTTTTCCTTTCTTTTGGGATTTTTGAAGAAAAACCTAGGTTTTGGAAAACTAGGGTTTATTTTGGGGCTTTTTGATTTATAGCTTTTTGGGGTGGAATTGATGGTGTAGAAACCTCTTGTAGGTTTGGTTTGTGAAGCTTTTCTTTTCTTGGTTTGGATTTCAAGATTTAGCAAGATTTCTCAACCTAGGTATTTTTTCCACCTATTTTCCTTATGATTTTAAGGGATTTCATGATTAGGGTTTTGTGATGTTTTAACCTTTGGAAACTTCTCTTAGGGCATAAGAGGAAGTGTGGGCTTCTTGGTTGGAATCCTTCGCAAGGATTTGGCAACTATCCGGTGGGTCTTACCTCACCGAAAATGGTGTGAAACTCCCCTATGTCTTCTATAGACTTTTTAGGGTAGCATTGTATATTAAACATGCATTGTTTAATTTATCATGATTTATGATCTGCATTTGAACCCCTTCATGTGTAGAAAATTTATACTCTATTTAGTAGAGGTAAACATTGTAGGTGCATGGGCACTCTTGAGGGGATTGAATAGGAATTTTCGGTGAACTTAAGCTTTTGGATATGAATAAGAAATAACTATAAAGGGGGACATGTTATAGAATTATTGAGATATGTTATGCATATGATCATGAAGAAAATGGACATTACGACATTAGTGCCATCTAGTGTAGTGAGAACAAGTAGAAAACTTCTAAACTTGTACAAATCAAGATGAAATAGTTAGATTCCGTGTTTGAGACATGAGGATAACTTGTAAATGTTTTACTCTTTCATCATTATGCAAAATAATGTTAATATGGTACAATAAACATTGACACTTGAGATACTATACCCCGACCTAAAGGTGCGATGATGAGACTTTTTCCTTGTTTTTTTCCGTGTTTTAGACACGATGACTTGCTATTTCCGTGTTTCAGACACGATGATCGAGACTTCTTCCTTGCCTGTTGCCTTTGTGCTCATTCGCACGAGCTTGGTAGGGTCGCTCCCTCCAAGCCGGCACTCTCGGATTTGGCCATTTGCGATTGTGCATTTCGATCCGCTCGGCGGGATTGGGTGCCGATTGGGACGCCGTTGGATTGGCATAGCTCCTTGGGGGGTGCCACCACTTTGACCATGAGGCTGTCCTCAAGCTTAGACTCAAAGAAAGTCTTCAAGAGAAAAGGATTAAGTTAACCAAACTTAACATTGAATATCACATAGATGATACATTAATGGTAATTGGACATACATGATAGCAAACTTGACATTGACACCACATAAGTACTATACTACTCCGTTGTAGTTGGACATTATGATAGCATGATAGATTCATATCATCATCACCTTGTACATGAGCATGGAGAGGCATGATAGTAGTAGAGTACTTTACTTTACTTTACTTTACTTCAGTTGTTTATTTTCCTGCATTTCATTTCAGCAGTTTAACTATCTTATGCCTCAGTTGTACCTAGTGGTGTATTTCGCTTCTCTCTCGGCGGCTTACCCTACCATGGGAACTATGTTTAATAAATAGTTCTCACCCCATTGGGATGTTGTTTTCAGAGCCGTCTGCAGCGGGAGGGGCTCGGGACCGTGGCAAGGGGTTATCGCATAGCTAGCTAATCCCCGTCGCACCACTCGAGGTGTTACAGGACACCTTTTCTTTTGTTTTTGTTAGAGAGGTGTTGGTGTATTTTGGCATAGAAACCACCCATTTAATTTTGATAAGTTGTATTAAGGGAACTACATGTGTAATTTGGATTTTACTTCTTGTATGATAGTTGCTATCTACTTTCCTCTTTATGTATAGTTTAGTTTGTGTTGTGCTCTGATTACTAGTAGGATGTGTTATTGCCTTCTTCCGCTTGTTGTTTGTAGACGCCTTGTGTGTACCGGGGGGTACCTGGGCACACGGCGGGTCTGTGCACGTGCCGGGTAGTCTTCCGCTGGGGCCTGGGGCGTGACAAGGGCAATCAAAAACAGGTGTCCGACTGGACTAAAGCAACCAGAGGGCCAAAAAGCTAAAGCCCGGATCGAAGATAACCCACCTAAATGTAGGCGGTCCAACGACTCCAACAGAAGGCTCGTGGGCGGAGTCACACTACAGGGACCTGAACAGAAAGTAGAATCAGTAACCGACTCACTCGTACCCATCCCGACAACAGAACAATAGCATGTCGCTAACATGGGGAACTTAGCCGAAGCTAGGCTTAAACCGGAATTCCCGAACCACTGATCACTAGATATGACCCGCCAACGGTCTACAAATATCCGAAAGCTACAAAACTCCCTCTGCTGTCCCTAAACAACTTATTTTAGTTGTTCGGGCAGACAGGGACTCAATCGTAAATATCTGTGTCGAAATATTGCCATAATTACTTGCACGACTCCCGAAAAGCCGATTTTGGCTTCGGAGTCTCCCGACAGAAAACTAAAGTCGCTGGGCCAGCCAGGACAGTGTCGGGGATAACCAGGGGCAACTACAGACGACCAGATATCCATGTCGAATCACGAGACTCGCGCCGGAACCGTAAAACCGACAATTTTGCCAATTTACGGGACGGTATCCACTATCCGCTTAACCGGAGTCTACGGAAGTTAAGCAAAATGCCTAGTCGGTGTGTAATTACTGTCTGAAGACAGCCAGGATGTTACATTTGCATTTTAGTACCTAACATATCTTAAAATTGCATAAATACGCTAATTTAAACACCGTTTCGACTCGATCTCCCAATTCGGGAATCCAAAAGCGGTTCTGTAAATTCTGTCGCGTCCGTTTCGACGAGACGAAGCCCGTGCTCACGGGCTTGGGCTGACACGAAGTCCGAGGGCAAAGTTGGCCCATAATTTTTGTATATTGAAGCTTAATGTTGCAATAATTGTTCTTCAGTTGACTCTTTTCCACTTTTAATGTGAGCATCATGCTCAAGGGTCCTCAAATGTGTAGAGGCTCACCTCTGAGCCTCAGCAAATCCACCAAACACAAGTGAAGTAATAACATGATCAAACAAGGACTTGACTTTGGACATTTTATACATTCAGAATTTCTGGCAGCAATAAAGGTGAGCATCAACTTAGAGGACATCACAAAAACTCAAGGGCTCACCTGTGGAAGGTAGAAGCACTGTTGGTTTAATTCTTGGAGCAAGATGATCTCAACTTCACTTGATGGAGCTCAAGTTGGCCGAGCTTACAAGCCTCTCGGTCAATCTTCAATTAAAGGTGAGCACCACCTTTATTGGACCTCCAGTTGTGTAATGGACCTCAGCCACACAGCTTGGAAACTCCCTGTGTACCCCCAACCCGAGGAGAACATAATGGAGCTTTAATTAACCCATCAATGGCAACTTTGAACCAACTCAGCATGGCTTGCATGCAAGTGGTTTAAACACAAGCTTAAGGTGCCAGGAGACTTACCAGGGCTGGCCGGCGCCGGAGGAAGCGACGGCGGTGATGGGCGGCCAATACCAAGAACCCTCGAGTTAGGGTTCGCTCCCCCGCACTCCACACTGCACCAGAGCCTCCCAAACTTATTGGAGGATCTCCTGGGGACGAGCAGAACTTTTTGGTCAAGTTGGATCCAATGCCGGAGCCCCGGAGCAGCGCGTGCAATTTCCGGCCAAGAAACTAGGGTTCCGGCGACCCTTCTCCACCCGACGGCAACCGGATGTCGAGAGGCCGCGGCCCTACACCTGGAGCACCCTCGATGTCAGTAACCGACTGCAAGAGTCCAGGTTGTCGAAAAATCCATAAAGAAAAGGGATTCACCTTGCCGGACCCGAAGAAGAAAAGGAAATTGGCCCGGTGGCGCGCGGCGGTTCTGGGCGTCGGGGTTCTTGGATTTGGCTCACAGGTGGCTGAGGATAATCTCAGATGTGGATTGGAGGGATCCCAAACCTCCAAGTTGCTTCCTTCACAACTCACAAGAAATCAAGATCGGTTTCTTGCTTTTTCCGGCGAGAGGATGAGGCGGCCGGCAGCGTGCGACTTGGGAAAAACCCAGAGAAGGAGGATAGGTTGTTGGAGGAGGCGGCTAGGGCATAGGCTTCGGGGTTTAGGGTTTAGAGGAACCCTAACCCAAAATGCATAATATATAATGTATATATGCACAATTTCAATTTAGTCCTTTATCTCTTAATATTTTTACTTAAGTCCATTACTGTAGAACACATTTGCTATAAGGACCCTCCTCTACAAGTTTGGTGCAAATCTACACATAAAATATATCATCTTTACGCAAAATACTGCGATTTTTCTTCTATTTCACGCTTTTCGAGACAACCGGACTGTCAAACTGAAAATCTGACACCGCCACGACGTCCGGCTCGACGAAACCTATCAGGTAGCAATTTTGGTTCGCTAAAATTTAGCTCCATAATTTTTAAATTCCATCTTATACTGCACCGAAACACAGTTATCGCGCTTTTCGAGGCTCTAGGGCCGTCAAACAGAAATTCCGTCAGTGCCATTGCGTCCAGAATGATGAAACTGTTTAAAATGACTACCTGGATCACTATGTTCGGATTTCGGACAGTGAATCTGGTCAACATTGCATTCGTCGGAGTCCCGAAAATTGGGTTACTGTTCATCTACAGTATTCACTTAAGTGACACTGTGCGCATACACCGTTACATTGGTCGCGGCTATTTCGCCCGCTTCTTCATCGATTTCTGGAAGATCCGACCGTCAGATCGAAAAGTGCTGAATATGAATCTCGCTCAGTTCGACGAGACGATCACGACGGTCATCTCGGATTTCTAAGATCATGTTTGGATGAGAAGATAGCCTTTTTGTCTTGTGAATCGTGCGACTTACACACTGGTGATTGACCAAATAGGTCAACCAAGGTCTTTTGAATTCAAAACCAGCTCAAAATTCACCTTTACTCTATTTATTAAAATAAAATATTTCGAGTTTCTACATCACTTACAACTTAAAAGAAGTTTCGTCCCTGAAACTTACAACTTAAAAAAAAAGTTTTGTTCTCGAAGCTTCAACTTAACTAAACCACTATTAAGCCTCTAACAGGTTCGCAGTAGTGACAATCAGTCACCAAATATCGGCAACTCTCAGGCTACTCTTTTAGACCCCATCTGATACTCCCCATTAGGGCAGAGTATTTCCTCAGTTCTTTTGACAGTACGTTGTCTGCAGCCAACGTGCTTACCAAAAGAAAAGCGAAATACCATAGATCTGTCGCCAACAACTAGTTGAGGACACAACTCCCATCAGGAGGTATATCACATACCTCCCAACACAGTCTCAATGCTAATGACATAACCTTTATCAAGGATTACTATCACCTCGTGGTCATAATTATCACCCTGACTAACTCATAGGAGAGTCTACGTCGGTCCACAAAATCTGTGCAAAAGGTAGGGCCAATTTGAATCCATCCCAAAACAGGGTTACTATCGGGCCCATAGGCCACTGAATTATGACACGGGGATACTAAAGGATCAACAACTTGTTCGACCTCTGGGCAAACTGTGTGGCTGATGCAATAATAGCAGTCATCTGCTGCTGTGCCATCAGCTAGACGTTTACGACAAGAACGGTGGTCAATCCTTCAACCACAAGTACTGTAACTGATCTGAGCCCTCTGGCTCCACTGAAACATCAAGCCCATGACACATATCACGGCCATAGCTAACACTGCACCCACAACACCCCCAAAGCCCAGAGTGCGTGCGGACACCACAACAACGAGACTCAATAGTGCGTAAACACACCTGAGCTCCTAACCACTATACAAATACCCCGCGCTCTCACGTAGACCGTCAGTTATCCTAGGGTTCAATCCTAACCAAATACCTAGGCGTCGTGTACCTATTTCTCTGATACCATCTAATCTGTCACGCCCCGAGTTTTGAAAAGCAGGCTAAATTTTTTTTTTTTTTGATATAAATCAGAGTTTGCAAAACGGGCGTAACAGACCGCCACATGTATAGTAAATTCCCTGCCCAACTGGACAGAGCCTTTCCTATACATGCACGGCTAATCATAATCAGTTCATATCAGAGTAGTCTAAACTACGCATGCAAAACTAGTCAATCTATAATAAGTAAACTGAACTGCGGAAAATAAAATATACTGACTACATATGGGTCGATACTATCGCAATCGTCTCACCAACGTGTCCCGACATCCCATCACCCACGCGACCTGAAAAATGGTCACCCAGGGGGTGTGAGATACACTGTACATGTATCCCAGTGGGCACGACGAGCCGAGAAATAGCTAATCGTACCTACTGGATACAATAATCTGCGGATAGTAAGAATCATAGGGTAAAGCTGAACAATAAAGCAGATCTACTGATAATCAACAAAATCCACAGATAACTGAATAGGCAGGTAATCAAGGGTAATGAAACTGCGAGTAATAAATGCTAGAAATCAATGTAGAGCTATAATATCCAAGCACAATAACTGCAGGTAAGTGATGCAAGAAATCTGGATATAAATGAGCTAATCAAGCATACACTGAGCAGTAGAGGTACAGGGTAAGATATCTACCAATAATAGTGCAAGGTAAGAATAATGCGTCAACAACAGAACTCAAGTACCCAATCAATGCCAGTATTGGTCACGAGGACCTCAGGCTCATACCACCTATCTGGCACCTAGCTGGCTGACATAACCCCGCACCCACTGGTGCCTATCTGGGGGCTCATGGGTCCTTTCTCTAGACCACTTTACCGGTAAAGAACACTGTGACGGTGGCCAAACCGTCAGCTTACGTGACGTACAGCGTGCGTGGTAGTCATCATGCTATGCTCAAGCTCACGGTCTAATGATCGGGTAGTCGGCAATAAGCCGAGATCCCAACAGGGAAATCATCTATCATATCGATCAGAATCTATCATGCATATCGGAACATCAAGTAGTATCTATCAATCATGCATATCGGAACGTCGAGTAGTATCTATCAATCATGCATATCGGAATATCAACAATATATCGGATGACAGGAATCAACATGTATAACCAGATCATGCAAATCTATGTACTGGAATATAAAACTGATAAACAGGTACATATCATATGTCTCACGTAGATCAAGATCTATCAGGAATAATCATAGGGCATGTCAGTACAATCATCAGGGCTAATCTAGATAAAATCAGCAGGTATATATGACGAGTCTAAAAGAATCAATGTCTATCAAGAAGGATCACGTGGCATATAGATCAAATCATCAGGTATCCACAATAATCATGGCGCATGTATGCAATAATCAGGCTGATCGTGAACAAGTAATCTCAAGCACAGGTCTAATCAAGTCAGTGTCGATCAGTGGAATCATGATATGTCAAAGGGATCAGCATATGTCAAGATAGGTTATATATATAATCAGCAGGGCAATCAAAAACAGGTGTCCGACTGGACTAAAGCAACCAGAGGGCCAAAAAGCTAAAGCCCGGATCGAAGATAACCCACCTAAATGTAGGCGGTCCAACGACTCCAACAGAAGGCTCGTGGGCCGGAGTCACACTACAGGGACCTGAACAGAAAGTAGAATCAGTAACCGACTCACTCGTACCCATCCCGACAACAGAACAATAGCATGTCGCTAACATGGGGAACTTAGCCGAAACTAGGCTTAAACCGGAATTCCCGAACCACTGGATCACTAGATATGACCCGCCAACGGTCTACAAATATCCGAAAGCTACAAAACTCCCTCTGTTGTCCCTAAACAACTTATTTTAGTTGTTCGGGCAGACAGGGACTCAATCGTAAATATCTGTGTCGAAATATTGCCATAATTACTTGCACGACTCCCGAAAAGCCGATTTTGGCTTCGGAGTCTCCCGACAGAAAACTAAAGTCGCTGGGCCAGCCAGGACAGTGTCGGGGATAATCAGGGGCAACTACAGACGACCAGATATCCATGTCGAATCACGAGACTCGCGCCGGAACCGTAAAACCGACAATTTTGCCAATTTACGGGACGGTATCCACTATCCGCTTAACCGGAGTCTACGGAAGTTAAGCAAAATGCCTAGTCGGTGTGTAATTACTGTCTGAAGACAGCCAGGATGTTACATTTGCATTTTAGTACCTAACATATCTTAAAATTGCATAAATACGCTAATTTAAACACCGTTTTGACTCGATCTCCCAATTCGGGAATCCAAAAGCGGTTCTGTAAATTCTGTCTCGTCCGTTTCGACGAGACGAAGCCCGTGCTCACGGGCTTGGGCTGACACGAAGTCCGAGGGCAAAGTTGGCCCATAATTTTTGTATATTGAAGCTTAATGTTGCAATAATTGTTCTTCAGTTGATTCTTTTCCACTTTTAATGTGAGCATCATGCTCAGGGGTCCTCAAATGTGTAGAGGCTCACCTCTGAGCCTCAGCAAATCCACCAAACACAAGTGAAGTAATAACATGATCAAACAAGGACTTGACTTTGGACATTTTATACATTCAGAATTTCTGGCAGCAATAAAGGTGAGCATCAACTTAGAGGACATCACAAAAACTCAAGGGCTCACCTGTGGAAGGTAGAAGCACTGTTGGTTTAATTCTTGGAGCAAGATGATCTCAAACTTCACTTGATGGAGCTCAAGTTGGCCGAGCTTACAAGCCTCTCGGTCAATCTTCAATTACAGGTGAGCACCACCTTTATTGGACCTCCAGTTGTGTAATGGACCTCAGCCACACAGCTTGGAAACTCCCTGTGTACCCCCAACCCGAGGAGAACATAATGGAGCTTTAATTAACCCATCAATGGCAACTTTGAACCAACTCAGCATGGCTTGCATGCAAGTGGTTTAAACACAAGCTTAAGGTGCCAGGAGACTTACCAGGGCTGGCCGGCGCCGGAGGAAGCGACGGCGGTGATGGACGGCCAATACCAAGAACCCTCGAGTTAGGGTTCGCTCCCCCGCACTCCACACTGCACCAGAGCCTCCCAAACTTCTTGGAGGATCTCCTGGGGACGAGCAGAACTTTTTGGTCAAGTTGGATCCAATGCCGGAGCCCCGGAGCAGCGCGTGCAATTTCCGGCCAAGAAACTAGGGTTCCGGCGACCCTTCTCCACCCGACGGCAACCGGATGTCGAGAGGCCGCGGCCCTACACCTGGAGCACCCTCTGGATGTCAGTAACCGACTGCAAGAGTCCAGGTTGTCGAAAAATCCATAAAGAAAAGGGATTCACCTTGCCGGACCCGAAGAAGAAAAGGAAATTGGCCCGGTGGCGCGCAGCGGTTCTGGGCGTCGGGGTTCTTGGATTTGGCTCACAGGTGGCTGAGGATAATCTCAGATGTGGATTGGAGGGATCCCAAACCTCCAAGTTGCTTCCTTCACAACTCACAAGAAATCAAGATCGGTTTCTTGCTTTTTCCGGCGAGAGGATGAGGCGGCCGGCAGCGTGCGACTTGGGAAAAACCCAGAGAAGGAGGATAGGTTGTTGGAGGAGGCGGCTAGGGCATAGGCTTCGGGGTTTAGGGTTTAGAGGAACCCTAACCCAAAATGCATAATATATAATGTATATATGCACAATTTCAATTTAGTCCTTTATCTCTTAATATTTTTACTTAAGTCCATTACTGTAGAACACATTTGCTATAAGGACCCTCCTCTACAAGTTTGGTGCAAATCTACACATAAAATATATCATCTTTACGCAAAATACTGCGATTTTTTTTCTATTTCACGCTTTTCGAGACAACCGGACTGTCAAACTGAAAATCTGACACCGCCACGACGTCCGGCTCGACGAAACCTATCAGGTACCAATTTTGGTTCGCTAAAATTTAGCTCCATAATTTTTAAATTCCATCTTATACTGCACCGAAACACAGTTATCGCGCTTTTCGAGGCTCTAGGGCCGTCAAACAGAAATTCCGTCAGTGCCATTGCGTCCAGAATGATGAAACCGTTTAAAATGACTACCTGGATCACTATGTTCGGATTCCGGACAGTGAATCTGGTCAACATTGCATTCGTCGAAGTCCCAAAAATTGGGTTACTGTTCATCTACAGTATTCACTTGAGTGACACTGTGCGCATACACTGTTACATTGGTCGCGGCTATTTCGCCCGCTTCTTCATCGATTTCTGGAAGATCCGACCGTCAGATCGAAAAGTGCTGAATATGAATCTCGCTCAGTTCGACGAGACGATCACGACGGTCATCTCAGATTTCTAAGATCATGTCAGGATGAGAAGATAGCCTTTTTGTCTTGTGAATCGTGCGACTTACACACTGGTGATTGACCAAATAGGTCAACCAAGGTCTTTTGAATTCAAAACCAGCTCAAAATTCACCTTTACTCTATTTATTAAAATAAAATATTTCGAGTTTCTACACCCGACGATCTGCCCACCAAGACTACTAGAGGCAAAAGATAACGAATGCAGTAAAACTGAAAGAAGAAGCTGGAGACACTCTACAGCTACCATGCCTCTAACAAAAAGCTCACATGGGGAAACTCTGATAAATATATGCAACACTCGCACGCGATGTGCTCGAACGACCCAATCGAGCTGACTGCCACATCGGGTCCAGTCAAACTTGCGCCTACCTACAACCACCTCCCGCTGACGGGCAGGAATTACGTAGGGCGTCCAAACGGACTAGCTCGCTATCGAGTAATGGCTCATGCAGGCTATAGTCAAAATCCATGCCCTCTCCCTCAGAACAGATAGACTAAAGATCCACCACATCTCACACAACGGTCGAAGTACTCTCAACAACACGGGGTCACCGTCAACCCAAACGGCTCCCAACAACCCTAGCACCGATTTAAACACAACGGCCAGCCTCCACTCGTCCCCCCAGGCACGAGTGCAAAAGTAAAAGTATCCGCCTGGATAGACCCAATCGATGGACCAGTAAAACTGGCACTGCCTGCTAAACTCATCTGTGGGAGTACTGACCGACTCCTGCCCGGTACGGTCGTATCCCACGGTAAGTAACAGATCGGCCTCTGTCCGTCCGATCGCACACTAAAGTAGTAGTAGACCGGCTTCTATCCGTCCGGTCGCACACTCCGGAGTGGCACTCGAGGGGAGCGACCCACACGAGTAAAGTACCTCAGTAACCAGCATCATAAGTATCTCTGTAACAAGTCTCACGATATAGCAGGACTGGATCACGACTCTGATCAAAGTGGGAAAACTCATCCACTAAAGGGAAACCCGATCCCCAAACTGAAATAACTGTAAACAATAAGTGGAAAACTCAAACCACTAGAGAAGCCTGATACCCAATCTGATGCACGAACAATCTCCGGTCAACCGCCCAATGTCCGCGGCTGCCGCAATACCCCACGAACCACAACCTATCACAATCCGGCACAACCTGTCCCCGACACCAGGACCCCAGCTACACTATCCCAAATCCCTGCTCGAACCCGAGCAACGCGAATCTAGTATCTAGAAGGAAAGGAGAAAGAACAAACATGGTTTCTCCTAAGTCAGGTCCCAATATGAAAGTGTAGCAGTAAAAGTTGGCCTGTCTAGATGTCCATACAAGCATGCATTTGTCCTCAAAGCAAAATAAGGAAAAATAAATCTCATGCCAAAATTATCAATGACCATACCTGTCCATAATCCTATATCCATATGGCTCCTCAGAGCAGAACCTGCACATAACTACATAATGCTATCCCATTGCATAAACCGGCCTCATAAAAGGTTATGTGCTAATAAGGCATAATAATTAATCATATATGGTAACCTTGCCTTAGGTAGGCTTCCACTAATCATCAACATGAATATTTGATTTATACCATTGTCATACTATGAGTAATTCACTTGCAATTTCCATAAAATCCTCACTGTTAAACTTACCGATCAATCCCAGCTATTGTACCGTACACCTGCATGCAATGCTAACATATAACAATTTAGAGAACCGTCCACCGGTTCCGGAAATAAGTCACCCACCTGAAGTGCTAACTGTCCAAGTCCCAACAGCTGAAAATATCAGATAACTCTAATCCCTTGCTCCAATAAGTTCAGCACACCCGTAACTCTCCTGGCACAATACAAAGTCCACTATTACACATACATTCCAAAATCTGCTCTCACACACACATACAACAACAGTCCCAGAAATGCTTAATTTTCACCTGCAGAAAATGCCCAGAAAAATATCACAGCGATCCTCGCGTCGATACCTTCGAAACGGCTGCTTGCACGCCCAAATCTGAGTTCGGTAAGTCAAGATATAAATTCGGCAAGGGGGTACACTCATACAAAAATCTATGCTAAAAACTGTACACTGTTCACAGGGAAAAACAGGGATTTCACCTCGAAATAAATCTCTGGAAAATCCAAAAAAAATACAAGCGCGTTCCTTGCGATCCGTAGATGAAAAAGTTGTACAAGCACGTTTCCGTCTGACGCTCGTGCGCGAAGATACGGCCAAATCACTCTGCTGCTGTCACAGAAATCCACACAGAAAAAGGGGTCACTGTGTTGCCTCGGGATTTGTGCCAAAACCTCGAAACGGGAAAGTGCGATCAATACAAAAGATGAAGCCCTACCTCTTAGGAGTCTGTCGGCGCAAGAATCACAGAAAAAGGATCTCGGGGTAGCCCAGGGGAGCTAAAACACTGCTGCTGCGCCGAAGAAGAACACAGGTACCACAACGTCGCGCCGCGCCGTAAAATCCAGAATCTCGGAAAGCGTGCCCCTAAAATCCTAGAACTTGGCAGGAAAATCAAGAACTTAAAGGGGAACAATTCATCAATAGGAAGCTCGGGCAGAAGATGTGCGGTTTGGGAGAAAAGAGCCAAAGAAGAAGGCTCGGGCAGGTATTTATAGTGCTGGAGGAACAATTGGGAAAATTCCCATTTTGTCCCGAGATTCGGGCGCCCGAATCGTTCGGGCTGCTACAGTAATGGGCCCGGCCCATTACTGTGCAAGCCCGAAACGACCCAGGCCCGCCACGTGGCCCACTACACCGCTCCCCCGGGCCCCGCTGCACCCGGCGCCCCTGCGCCCGCCAGTGGCGTCGCGCCACGTGGCCCCGGCAACCGTGCACCGCGCACGTCGCACGCCGTGCACCGCGCACGTCGCGCCTGCCCAGCCGGTACGGCCACCTGCCTCGGTCAACTGCTCCACTCCTTGCGTGGACCGCGCGCACAACGCCGCACCAATAACTGTCTGCCACGTGTCCACCCGGTTCACCGTGCACCCGGGCCCAAGTTCCGTGGACCGTGCCTGCTGCGCCGGCCAACAGAAAAGCGCCACGTGGCCCGCTCCCGGCGCACGCCCTCCGCGGTGGACCGCGCACCTGCCCGCGCCCTCAGCGCCTGCCCGCGGCCGCTAGCTGCCTGCCCGAGCGCCCTCCGCCGCCTTCCGCCGCTGCCCGCCGCCGCCGGCCGCCGCCGACGATCGCCGAAAACACTGTTCCGGCGATGAACAGTAAAAAAACACTGTAGCAAGCTCCGAAAAATACAAGCAAATAGCCCATCTTGACCGTTTTCGCGCGCTGATTCCAAATCCGGCGTCCGTTTTGCCAAATTCCAATCCTATAAATTGCCGGAGGCTCCCGAAAAGGTATTTTTAATCCGAATTTCGCGCTGAGCCTAAATTTGATATCCATTCTGCGCGTAAACTCTTCTAAACATCCGACAGGGTCCCCCGATTACCCACGTGATCCATTTTAAGCCCCGAGTCCATCTCTTGTGTCCAAATTGGCGCGCAAACACCGCCGACATGCCACGTCGGCTTCCAGAAGCTGCTGGTCACACTGTAGAAGCCCTGCAAAGATCCGGGTCACCACACTCCATCTTCCCAACTCCCTCTCCTCCATCTTCCTAGCTCCTAACTACCCCCGGCCGCTTTTGCGCCCGATCCGAGCTTGCGTTCTCTCCCCCTCTCGCGGCACGCGGCCCGAGGCAGCTTCTTCCTCCGCCATTGTTGCTCCTTGGTTGAAGCTCTCAAGCTGTTACCCCTCCTCCCACCGTGCTCCCCCTCTTCTCTCCCCCTCCCGGCCGATTTTGCGCCCGATCCGAGTTTGCGTGCATCCCCCTATCGCGCCACGCGTCCCGAGGCATCTTCTTCCTCCACCATTGTTGCTCATTAGTTGAAGCTCTCAAGCTGTCACCCCTCCTCCCACCGTGCTCCCTCTCTCCTCTCCCTTCCCTCCCTCCGGCCGATTTTGCGCCCGATCTGTGCTTGCGTGCATCCCCTGTCGCGGCACGCGTCCCGAGGCATCTTCTTCCTCCGCCACCGCCGCCTCCCACCGTGCTCCCCCCACCCGGCCGATCGGTGCCGTGCTTGTGTGCATCCCTCCTCCTGTGGCACGCGTCCCGAGACATCCGCGGGCTTCGCCATTGTTGTTTGATTGAATCTCTCAATAATATGTGCGAACAATAATTGTGGTGTGCTCTTACCTGTTGTGTTGCTAGGCTCCTGTGATTCTTACTGTGACTCTGCCTCGAGCTCGGGCGTCGGATTTCGCGGTCCCTGTTGGCGACTGGGCACGTGCGTGGGCATCCGCGGACTGACTGTGGTTGTCCCGAACTTTGCCGTGAGCAGTCGTCCCGCCGACTGTCTTTGCCGATCTGTTGGGGTGATTTCATCATCTCACTTCCAACAGCAGGGTATTGATACTCACGCAATGTAAGTCCGGTCCATTCATCTCACTTCCATATGCTTGCTAAATATGATTGCTCTTCCCTATGATTGCTATAAGTGAGTGTTCATCCATATGATTGCAAATTGAAGTTAGAATTGCAAGTTGCCGCATGAAATGACCTAGCAAGGATGATTCTTTAAACCTTTTGCAATGATGATTGTTTCCATATTCATCAGTTGGATGGCAAGGATTTATAATCCATTGCAACCCCATGTGTAGTTGGAAACCAATTGAGCAAATTCTAAAAATTAAAACACTATCCCTTGACAAAAACAAAGGTTGAAGATCATCCTTTTTTGGGCAACATTTCCTATTTCATATCAATATTCATATTACTTTAGTTCATTAACACCTATGCCAAGTGTTGCATGATTTCTACCAATAACATATATTTCCATCAGATGCGTACTTGGAAGAGATTTTCTAAGTCTAGTCATAACATCGAACAAACCCAAAACTACCCCCAAACTGAAAATGTGCGGACAGAAGGTGGAAGTAGTTCGTGCGCACAAACGTGGTCGCGAACACCTAATTGGACAGAAATTATGGATAGCACCCTATTATCTTTTGCTAACAGAGGTGCACGCGCTAGGAAACAATATAAATGGTACTTTCACGAATCTTGCCTGGAACTGAGTCGTTAACGAGGTCAATTCTAGAAATAATACGGATCTAACGAAGGACCAAATAAAGAACCGACATAAAGTTCTAAAGAGAACTTTTGCATTATATAACTGTTTAGCAAACAAGAGCGGCTGGGGATGGGATTACGTGAACAACATTCCTACCGCCGGTGATAATGAAGACTGGCAAGCTGTAATTGTGGTAAAATTTATATTATTTGCGTTAAGGTTTCAAGTTAGGCAATATTTAAATTGGTCAAGCTATCCTAATTTTCGTGTCTTTGTTCAGGAGAATCCGGCCTACACAAAATGTAGGGATAATCCTTTCTCTCCTTATAAGGACCTTGAGTTCTTTACACAAAAAAATACGGCAACAGGTAGATACGGGTTCTCCTCCGTTATGGAACCTCTCGAAACCATTGATAGTTCATCTTCATCTTCTCCTGGTGAGAATGATACAGTTATACCACCCATGTATGAAAACATAAGGCCGGGTAATACATCACGATCGCCAAGTCTTGCTCCTCTAGGCCCAAATTTCGATGCTAGTGGCAGTGGATCGGGGCATAGCTCTGCGGGGAAAAGGCCTCGATCTCCACGCCGATCAACTAGCCAGCGTAGACATGCCCCATCATCTGGCGCCCGAAGGCAAAAGGATGAAGGCGCAAGTAACACCTTCGCAGAAATGGTGGAAATTGGGAAGCAAAAGATTGATCTAGTCCGCCAAATGTACAAGTTGAAATTACCAAACGAGGCAATATCGCGACAATCGAGGAGTGTATGGGCCAAGTATACTCTTTACATGGAATCACAAATGAGATGGTATTGGCAGCCGTAGAGGCATTAAAAGATGACAAGAATATGCAAGTATTCATAACAATGAACGACGAGCTTGCCATATTGTGGCTCGATCGGCAAGTTGCGAAAGAAAGTGTTTTGTTTAGACAGTTCTTCCCAGGAATATAATATTCTAGTAACTTTGTGGTACATTCCATTATGATGATAACTAGTATTCGGGCATGTAATATCTTAGTTAATTTGTGGTAATTGCTTTTATATTGAAAACTAGTGGCCAGAAATGTAATATTGTAGTAACTTTGTGATGCTTTATTTCATGTTAAAATTATGTATCTTGGAATGTAATATTGTAGTAATTTTCGGTGCTTTATTTGAAGATGAAAACTAGTATGGTTTATATTCGAGAGCTGTTATGTTGTATGTTGTATTATTATAGTGTTGTATTATTTTATGATGAAAATAATTAGATGTTGTTATCTCTACTATTAAACTGCTAGTAGTAGTTTGAAATAAGATTAAGTATTGTAGACAGATGATCAATGTTAATATATCGTTAATGTCAATGCTTGCGTTTACCAATGTTCTGTGCAGTTTATATTCAAATTACTTAAACGATACATTCAATTTAATTTACAACAATCTGCATTACACACTTGACGTATTTGTTTGTACTGTTTAGACAATGTCTATATACTGCGACATATTGCTTGAATACAATAATATCTTTGCAGCAATAATGGATGCTTCGTTTAATCCAAGGATTTAAGTGCCGTGGCACGGGGTCGTGCCGAAAACTTGCCGGCACGGTACGGCACGGTGCGTGCCGAGCCGTGCCGATGAGTGCCGGTCACAAAAAAATACATACGTGCCGACACATAATGGCATGAAATATTTAATTTCTTTAGCAACAAATTTTTTTAATTGCTTATTATGTATTTTTATCAAATATTTTTAATTTTATTAAGAAAATTACTTAGTAATTTTAAGAAAAAAGGGTTTTGAACTATGTCATCGGCACGAGAGTTGTATCGTGCCGGTATCTTGTTGGCACGGTACGGCACGGTAGATACGGCCCGTGCCGATGGATGCTTAAAACCTTGGTTTAATCGCACTATATTTTCGTCCGCAATCGTTGCAAATATACTGACGATATTAGATGAGGATGACGATTATTGGGAAGAAGTCTGTGCGATGCAATATGCTCAAGGTTATCTGACTGCTGTTAATCCAATCCCGAGACAACCATGTCGAACCAGACCATTTAGTGGGCTTCAATTTATTTGTGATATATTAAATGGTCATCCAGACCGTGGGTACCAGCATTTCAGAATGACGACTACCACATTCATTGCTTTAGGAGATGAGCTCGTTGGAAAGGAACTTATACGTAGCTCAAGAGATATCACAGTTGATGAACAGCTTGGAATATTTCTTTTTTTGTATTTGCCACGACGTTGCGAATAGGGTGCTCGCCGAAATATTCCAACATTCAGGGGAGTCAATTAGTAGATATTTTAATATGGTACTGCGGGCCATCGATATGTTAAAAGACGAATATATCACTCAACCGACAAGCAACACTCAAGTTCATCCGCGGATCTCAGATAATATAAATTTTCATCCTTTCAAGGTGATTTATTAATTTTATATGATTGGTATTTTATACGATTAATATTGAGTATTACCAAGGACGGTTTAAAAATGGAGTTATTGAATGTTCAATATACATTTGCAGAATGTAATCAGTGCGGTTGATGGGACCCATATTCCGGCGATTGTCAAGTTGAGCGAGCAAGCACGTTTTCGGTGTCGAAAATGGTTTACATCACAAAATGTGATGGCTGCGGTCAATTTTGATCAACAATTTCTTTTTGTTTGCACTGGGTGGGAAGGATCCGTCGTTGATATGCGAGTTCTCAGATGGGCGTGTGAAAGTGGCGGTTTCACAGTACCCGAACGTATAAAGAAAATCTGACAATTCACTATATTATAATTATCATTTTTAATACTTATAAAATTACAGTATAACTTCATATTATATTGGATCGTTAACAGAAAACTTTTACTTGGTTGATTCTGGGTACGCAAACACCGACAGATTTCTGGCGCCGTATAGAGGCGAGCGCTATCATATCAGCCAATTTGATAGTAACGCACGTAGTCGGGTACATCGCAGTCCGCGGGATCTTTATAATCATCGTCATGCCCAATTACGAAATATGGTGGAGAAAACATTCGTGATATTGAAAAGGCGATTTAAGATTTTAAATATTGCAACACCGTTCCCGTTTAGGGTGCAATGTCTTATTGCTATGGCTTGCTGCGTCATACATAATTTTATTCGTATAAATCAGGGTAGTGATAGATATTTCAACGATTCAGTTGACCAACCAGCTACCGTTGTGGAAGAGGATGACGAAGGTATTCAATTTCCTGGTGCTTCATTGCCTGGTGCATCAGACTCACGGCGGGGCGACGCCATTCGAACTGATATTACAGATCAATTGTGAAATAATAGAAATTAGTCCGGCGATAATTACTTTGAAAAAAAAAATATTGTTATAAACAGATGTGTGTTTATGACAGATGTATAAACATGTGAGTCTGTTACATTCGGTACTGGGATTAAATTTAAATTGTATATATTAGTAGGGAAGTAATATGAAATTTATAGCAAACAAATAGCATATGCCTTTTTCCATTAAACAAAATATTTTTCTAAAAATATGATGAATAATTTTTTTTAATAAAAAATTTAGAGCAAATGAAATTTTAAATTAAATATTATTTTCATAAAATTTAATTTAATTTTGATTATGATTTTATTTTAATTTTTGTAAGGCTTTAATCCATTAATTAAAACGAAAAAAATTAGATTTTACTAAGTTTTTATCACATAATAAAGTTTAAGGGCAAAAAGATAATTTATCCCAACTTAACCTCTTTATTCATCTTATTCCTCATTATCATACCAAACAAATCATCCTAAACGCTTTTTTACACTAGTTCCGTACTTTATACTTATCTCTGAATTAGCTAGTTCTGTCTTAACCCACTACCAAACGGCCCGAAAGTTATAAGCGTCCCTCCACAATAGGTTGTTTTTTTTTTCTTTTATTCTATCTAACAAGCCTCTATATATACTCTCTCTCTAAAGATTTTCATATATTTGTTTTCAAAAAATAGCCTAAAGCTAAATCACTTTTTTAATAATAGCATGCAAAAGATTAAACTTTCGATCTCTTAATCAACAATCGAAGTATATTTTAATCAACTATACTAGACAATAGTGGTGTCACGCTTCCAATTTTGGAAAGCGACCTTTTTTTTTTTTTTAGAAAAAAAAAATAAAGTTTCAAAACTGAAATTTTAGGACGTGAACAGATCGCCACGTGCATTGAGAATTCTCTATTCACTCAGACCGAGTTTTTCCTATACACGCACGGCTAGGTAGATACAATGAACATTCAATTGCAATAAGAGTTGACCACTAAACAATTTAAACAATTTAAACACTTACAAAGTAATCTGATAACATAAACATCATGATAGATTCCACTGCTAATAATAATCGAGAGGAACTAAATCCTGATCATAGTAAAAAAACACTGATAATAAATGGTATTGGCAAGCTATCTAGCTAGCATCAAGGGACAGCTCTATCACGAAATTCTCACATCACCGTCCCGACATCCCACCACCCGACGAACCTGAAAATGGTGTCACCAGAAGGTGTGAGATACAACTGAATGTATTCCAGTGGGTACAACGAGCCGGAGACGAACAAGTCGTACCTACTGGTATACAATAATCAAAAGGCGATAAAAATCAGTAAGAAATGCTAGTAAGGAAGCAATAACTGTAAGGCATATATTGTGATGATCCGGACTTCCGCAGGGACTTTTGCAACGTTAACAGTAACTATAGGAAGCTTACATGGTGTAACGGAGCTAGTAGTGTCGAAATTGGACCTCAGAAATGGACCCGGCGCGAAAATCGGATCAAGTGGGCTTTTCCGGGGGCTTTCGGTAAAATTTCGGATGAGAATTTGGCAAAACGGACAACGGATTTGGACTCAGCGCGCGAAAACGATCAAAATGGGTTATTTACTTATTTTCGGCGCCAAAATCACTGTTCACGCCGGAACAGTAACTCCGGCCGCCGAAAACACTGTTCCGGCAACCGGCGAGCGGCGGAGCAGGGCGGAGCGCAGCGTTGCAGCGGCGGAGCGCGGCCGCGGGCAGCGCGGGCAAGCGCGGGCAGGCACGCAAGCGGCTGGTCCACAGGAAAGGCGTGCACCGGGACCTTGGAGTTTTGGGTTTGCCACGTGGCGGCTTCTGATTGGTTGGGTTTCATCAATAGTGGCGGCGGGGGGCGGCGACACGTGGCAGCATCCTATTGGCCGACAAGATCCGGAAGACCCGGCACGTAAACCGGGCGCGTGCGCCCCGTGTGACACGTGGCCACTGTTCATTGGCGGGCGCAGAGCCGCCCACGTCCGCCAGGCGCGTGGAGCACGTGGGCGGCGGGTGACACGTGGCGCTTCCCGAATGGCCTTGCATGACTGTTTCGTATTTTGGGACACGTGGCGCGGCCTGGTTGGATAGTTTTGCTGTTTTCTGTTTTGGGCCCGGATTTGGTGTGGAGCCCGAATGAGTTTTGGCCCATTATATAAGCCACATCTCTCTCTCTTTGCCATTTTCGAATTCTAGAGAGAGAAAGTGAGCTTGTGGCCTATATGAGAGTTGTTCCCCTCTCTGTCCTCCATCTCCCCTAGAAGTTTCAAAATTTTTGGAGTTGCCGACAGCGAGTTATCTGCGACGCGGCGCGCTTCGACGTTTCCCTTTTTTCGGCCCGTTTCCGTCGCAGTTCAGTCGGAAAATTCCTGTGCTCTAACCGAGAGGAACTTTTGAGCGATTTCTACGGCAGCGCGTTCCTAAGAGGTAAGGCTTCGATTTTTGTGTTGATCACTTTGCTCCATTTTGCACTTTTGGCATGGTTCCCGAGGCACCTCTGACACCCCTTTTGCTGTGGTGTTTTTCTGGACAGTACTGGCTTGTTCGATTTATATCTTGGCCTAGGAGCATCGGATAAAGGCGTATAAGTATTCGATTTTGATCTACTCGTCGCAAGGAACGCAACCGTAATTTTTCTGGATTTTTTGGAGCACTGTACAAAGGTGAAAACTCCTCTTTTTCTGTACTATTTGGAAAACAACAAAAACTGTATTTTTGGGATTTGTATTTACGCCGGGTGCGTTGTTCTGTACAGTTGTGCATTGTTTTCGGTGAGTTGCGGGATTAGAGGACTGTGGACAGCGAGAAGGTTATTTGGGTGTGGATTGCACTTTCCGAGGTGGGTAGTTGTTGCTTACCTCACTTTTGACTTGCTCACTAGGATTATTAGAATTTCCCTAAATTAAATGTGACAATTGATATCCTATTTGAGAACCATACATGTTGACCCCACAGATTATATGACAGCTCATTTACGTTAAATTGGGACACTGTCGTTGGGACAAATGCTATATCATAATCTCGCATGCAAATGACTTATCATGTTGGTACAGTAAGATCAACTTTTTCAAAATAAATATCAGACACTTTTCTACAGTTTTAAAAGAGGACAATTGCATGCGTGTATGGACATCTAGTTATGCCACTATTTAATGCTATACTATCATATTGGACTTGACTTAGGAGAAACCATGCTTTATTGCTCTTCTTTTTATTCAGACGCATGTTGCTCGGTTTGAGCAGGGTTTTGGGGGTAGTGTAGTTGAGGCCATTGAGTCTGGGACAGGTTAGACTCGATTATGGGTTGTGGGGCATTGTGGTAACCGCGGACATCATGCGGTTGGCCGGATGTTGATTGCTTTATCAGGCTTTGGACTTATGGGGTATTGCGGCGACCGCGGACATTAGGCGGTTGACCGGATGTTTACTTGTGCATCAGATTGGGGATCGAGCTTTTTGCTAGTGGATGGAGTTTCCCACTTATTGAGTACTATTGCATCAGATTGAGTATCAGATTTCTTTAGTGGATGGTTTTTCCCACTTTGATCAGAGTCGTGATCCAGTCCTGCTGTTTTATGACACTTATGATACTTATTACTGAGATACTTTACTCGTGTGGGTCGCTCCCCTCGAGTGCCACTCCGGAGTGTGCGACAGACAGGCTTTGAGTCCTTGAGACTCCTTCTTTTCATCGGTGTTATGCGTCGGCCAGCATACCCGATACGGCAAGACACAGCAGGCAGTACCAGTTCTTACTGGTTCATTGATTGGGTTATTTCAGGCAGGCATGTTAGATGTTGATGCATACATTCAGTCACTTCGTTCGACATGGCATTTAGAGGCTTAGTAGTGGTAGTTTTCTGTTTATCAGCAGCCTTTATAGCTTACCACTGTTCTTTCTTTTTTGCCTCTAGTAGTTCTAGTGGGTCCGTCAGAGTTGAGGATTTACCCACTAGGGGGAGGCTACTGGTTTATTTAGTAGTTCTCACCCCCCATTGTTGTTTTCTATCTCTTTCCCTTTGTTTTGCAGAGTCGTCTGCGGGAGCTGCTAGGCCATCGGCAGCTGATCGAGGTAAAGGGATCGCTGAGTAGATAGATCTCCTATGAGACTGAGAGTTGTTGTTAGACAGATGTTGTACTCTTCACTCAGACTGTTGTATTTTCCTTTTATTTTGGGTCTGGCTTTAGCCAGCTGGTTGTACTATTTTGGTGAGCTGGGAGATTATTGTATTTATTACAGCTTTATTTTTAGTTCCAATCTGAGATACTATTGGTTCTTCTATTTTAGCTCTGTATTATGCTCTTTTATTGTTTATCTTATATCTGAGCAGATTACCAGCGCTTCGTGTACGCGAAAAATTTCGTGTGCATGGCGGATCTGTTGGCGAGCCCGGGTTCCGGTTTACACCCGGGGCGTGACATATATAGAGTGATAACTGTGAATCAAGCATGAATTAATAAATGTAAAACAAGTATGGAAGCAGTAAAGGTAAACATGCATCAACATAACTGATAAGCTAAAATATCCAATCATGTGCCACTGTTGGTCACGAGGATCTCAGACTAGTGCTGAACCAAGTATGGCATATACCCCACACCTGCTGACTAATAACAAAAATGAGCTCAATATCGCCCGGTTCCACAGGTGCAGCCATGTAAAACGGGCTCACGGGTCTCATAAACCACTCTACTGGTAAAGAACACTATTGTGGGAGATCAGCCCACTGTTAAAGAAATTATTTATTAACAATAGTTATTATTTTATCAATTAATATTTAGAGTTATTTAGCAATAATTAATTAAATAAATTAAATTATTATTTAATTAATTAGATATAATATTATTATTTTAAAATTATAATTTTTTCATTCTCACTATTCTAATCTAACTATCAAAACACTATTTTTTTTATTCTCAGCAATAACTCAATTATCTTCCAAATACAAAATTAATCTTATTCCTTCTGAACTTATATCTATCACTGAAATAAACAGTTCTAGCTTATATCTAAAACAAATGTAAAAAAAAGGAAAAAAAAAGAAGAAGTTAGGAATGTTAACAGATTCGAAGCAGATTTTTAAACCTTCGAACTTGACAATCAAATCCAAAATTTGAGCATGTATCCAAATCCGACGATTTTGAAAATACATATACAAAACCGAATCTGAAACAATAATTTTTTTTACCATATTTCAAAATATATTATAATAAATTTTAAAATTTTAAAATATAAATTCAAATATAACATCTAACATTCAGATATATTATATAATGTAAAATTTATTCAAATTTGGATCAAGTTCGGGCTTACGTCAGGTACATACAAAATCTATACCCATAGTCTAATATATCCATACCATAATCATTTAGTACCGGATAATTAAATCCATTCCATTCAAATCCGGATTTAGATAAAATTTCGGTATAAATACTTATTGACATCCTAAAAATTATTTTAGGCTTTTGTAGCTTAAGTACAAATGGATTTCACATCCAAGAATATTCGAATCTATATGGTTTATCCAATATTTATATTATTTTATGTGTATATTAAGTCATATGGTGGTCAAATGATTGGGATATATGTTAGGTTGAGATAAATGTTTTGGCTTCAAATTCGAGTTCGAATTCGGGTTCTCAATATTTAAGATAAATATGTAAAAACTCAAACTTTTTAATAAAATAATATAATTAAAATTATATACATATACGCATCGAAAATGAAGGGATTTTGTTTGGTGATAAAAATTGAAAATAAAAATTCCAAAAAAAGAAAGCATATGAGGCTCATTGTGCATGATGTTAAGCATCTATTTAGCTTTGATCTTCTACCGTAGTAATAAGTAATTACTTCTTGTTGAAATATATATATTTAGCTAGCAAAATTATTTAATTAGATTTTTTATTTATGGGACTTAAAACACGCTTCAGCTTCTCACCACCGTATAACTTTTAAAACTTTTTCAAAAATGTTCATGAAATAGATGAGTTGTCAAATATTTAAGAAGCTAGCTAAGCCAAAAGGGTGTACTAAAAGATGCAAGACGATGAAATGAGTCGATCATCGTAACATACGTAGAGGATCGAATACGAGCCGCTAGCTTCAACTCAATTTTGGATGTTCAATTGAAAACACGGCGAACAAATGTTAAACGAAATCAAACGAACAACCACGCATCTCTTAAATATATATATGTGAATGAAAAATATGTGTGTATATATCGACATTTGGTAACACCTCTCATATCAGAATTACTTGGCTCGTTCGGAAGATCAAGATCTCACACGATCGATAAGAACCACTATGAATAGCCAAGAAGACTAGCCCATGAAACCCCAATAAGTCTTTAACTATTCTACATGTATATATTTCAACACCTATGTTATAGTACTGCTTTCGACTATTTGGTGAATTGTATTCTCTATAGAATATATTCTTTTTTTGATTAAACAGGGATATACCCTATTTGAACAGTACAGGACAGGACTGAGATTACACAGATAAAGACCCCACACTACACCAAAAACAAGAAGTGAGCCCACTCCCGAACCAACAAAAGGGATCGAATCGCTAATACAACTCACGTGACCTCCCTCTTAACTCGTACCGAAGCAACAAGTCGACGAAGCCAATCACGTTATTTTCCAGGAGAACGAACCAATCAACATCGCCAGTTCAAGAGAGTAATCAAACTGGTGACCCAACACTGCCCCATCAAGTCTACAAATACGATCTCAAAGGCACCCGCTTACCAACTCAGAGAACAAGCAACAGATACCATAGTAGAAGAAGCTAGCCTTTTGCAAAAAAGACTTCAGTAAACGAAAAGTATTAATTTCCTTAATACTTTGTCTGAAGAACAGTAAGAACAAGTTCTCCGATGCCCCTAATATTAACTGAAAACATGACGTCCCCCGAGGCCCAAGTCGCCGACAGAGAACAGTAGGAAATTCCTAAAGAGCAGGTGATCAAGGAACCCGAAACTTCAAAACTCCAAACACCAAAAATCTGTAAAATGTACTACTCAGATGCTTGAATTGAGATCCTATTCCTTCTATAATCTTTGTAAAACCTCCTCCAGATTGATACGTTTGGTCTTGCTAAAGAACAGAAAACAAACGAGTAACGTTCAAAAATATTTCTACTGCAGAAGCATTACAGGGAGCCCCTTCAATCCATCCGGACCCTCTTTCAGCACTTTTGGGTACTGCAACAGCATAACAATAATACTATACCGAGGCAACGGTTCGACAAAACCGTCGTGATAGAAGCCAGATATAGAGATCAAACAACCCAAGCCTCTTCAATCAAGTAAACCAATTCAAGATCCAAACTCTATAGGACCCAATAGAAAACGATCATTTCAACTTGAGCAAACTTCAAGCAGCTGATTCCATCTACATTTACCTATATGATCAGTACTCGCCTTCAGACAATTGCAAAAAACAAAATTCTGGAAAGTGCATATAGACATATTCCCAAATCAGGACAGCTTTGCACATTTAGTAACTGGCACCCATGCATTCCGGCAAGGTACCCGACTGACAGACCAACTTCGAAAGCTTAGACAGGTGATGACCTTGTCCTCCGCCAATCGCAATTTCAGCGAAGCAATTAGGGAATACTGCAGATAAAACTATCCTGTGAGCATTCCCACCTTCCTCGACCCCACCTCGCAAATTCCTGCTAAATTGTGTTTTCGCATTCATATTCATATGAAATAATCTCTATTCTTTTGTTGAAAGATAGGTTTGGCTATAAATAAGTCAATTGTATTTTCTATGCTCTATTAAAGCACTTTATTAATTTGAAGAAATTTTGCTTTTTTCTCTAAGTTTTTCACTAGGCTATTGGGTAATCCTAAGTGTAGATAAAGTTTCAAATAGATATTATTATGAAATTTCTTCATGAATACATTATTCTATTTTAAGGTCACCCAAAAGTCAACATGACTCACTAAAACAATGCTTTGATTCTTCTCTCCTACTTGGTGTTTGACTTGCTTTTTTTTTTTGAGTCCATTTACATTATTGTTATCTTAGCAGCTTTTCCAGAACCAAGTCAACTTGTGAGAAAGTCAACTTGTTGAATAAAGGGAATAAGGAGTTGTTATTAAAGAAGAGGAGTCATAGATCTATAATACACATGATGGATGATATAGGTTGTTTTGTTGGGAGAGATTTGGAGAAGAGAATCAAAAGTGCTAGCTTTTCTAGTAAGAACGAAACATATGCTTTTTGCAAATATCCTTTTGCGCAATAATTTGATTCCTTGTCATTTCTTATCAGGATGTTGAGTAATATTTAAAAAGATTGGTTCTGAAAAACTTCAGCAGTTTTTCTCATTACAGTCTTCCTATTAATTATTTTTTCTTAGAACCTAAAATACACCAACAAATTTCTTTTTACTACAAGTCAAAGCAAAAAAAAAACTTCATATTGAAATTTAAGCTTAATTATTGCTTAACAGGCATTCGCGCGAATATAATGGATATAAAAGTTGAAGTAAAATTGAAAAATAAGGTAAGATATGATGATTTAACTCATTGCAGTTTATTTCAAGAGTTTAACCTATTAAATGTACTCGGTAAGGATGAACCGATAATCTCATGCAGTTGGACGGATTTAGACTAAAAAGAGTTGACACAAAAATCATGTTTTTACTTGAAAATGAGTTTAAAGTAGTCTTAACACCAGCATTCACGTGCTTGGTTAAACAAGTCTACAATTGAGAAGCGTGCTTCAAACAAATCTACGATTTTTCTCCGAGGCCCTGCACACATTTCTATCACCCTACTGGTGAAGTGCTATATAAACCTCTGAACCATATGTACCAAATTATATAGAGCCAGTTCTCTTCAGGTTGTACAGTTTTTTTAACAGTTAACCAAGACAGAACCAACCCGATCAAACAAAACAGAACCAAATTCAATTCACGGTTTAGCTCGAATGGCCAATCCATTAGTTTAGAATAACCAGCATGTAAAGTTATGAAAATGCATTTGTAATCTTCACCTTTACTATGAATTGGATAAATCATACGCAGGTTATTGAATAATTTCAATTCTTATTGAATTCCTGGAGCATTCTCACAGTAGCTAACAAAAGTAACCCAACTTACACAGGATACATCCTCCCCAACAAATGTTACATAATTCGAATAATTACCTCAGCTACAAAGCAAAATTTTGATCTTAAGATTTAATAAGAGGGAAAGAGGAACAAAAAGAGATTTTGTCCACAAAAATTTAGAGCATTTTTACATGAGGATTCCGGCAACATTATCGAGTGCCCTCTTCACAATCTTGAATTTGCTGGCCAAAGGCTTTTCCATGCTTGCGGCGACAACATACTGCTTCATGAAGAAGACGAGGCTTCCCCTCAGCATCTCAAGCTCTGGGAGTGCAGCTATGCGGGTGAAGACGTTCCATACGAGGGCGTCGTCGCTGTTTTCGAAGATGGACTCGAACAGCATTCGGAAATGCATGATCCTTTTAGGGGTCAGATTCGCGGGGTTGGCTAGATCTACCGTCTTCAGGATAGCAAGGGAGAGCGAGAAGCTCGCGAGCATCTCCGCGACGAATCTCGCGAGGTTCATGGAATGGTTCAGCTCCATTGTGTCGAGTTCTTTAAAGTGATCCCATAGGCAATACTGAAGTAATAGAACAGAGAGAGAACAGATGAGAAACTGTGGAACAAGCAGCTAAATATTATTTCTAGCATCTTCTATTTCTTGAAAAGAACCAGCGAACGTGGTTTGGTTCAATAATCTATGTAGATGCTATTCTGGCCTTAACGTACAGCAAAAAGGGACGGGGGGAACTCCTCTTAGATGTTCATGTGAGGATGTTCCACATGCCGCGAAAAAAATATCAACCCACCCCATTTTCATTATATTTTTCTCATTGATGGTTAGGTAGGTTGCTTCATTGAAAGCATAAATCAGATGAAGAGCTCTAACACCTCGTCATAGTATATCTTGCACATCATACAACAAACTCTACAACAAAAAATGGATATAATCTCATCTACAAAAGAAGAAAAAAAAAAAAAAAAAAAAAAAAATCATCTCACCTGTAAGCTGAACTTGTGATTTTTGTCATGACTACATAACTTAGAAGCCAATACGGTATAGTACTTGTTAAACATCTTTTCGTGCAAACAGCAATCGACAAGGACCCTCATAATTTCCCGATCCTGTGTTCCGACAAAAAAGAAATTAGAGGCACAATACCAATAGAGTGAATAACCGACAAGGGTTGATTATAAGGGGAAAAAAATTAAAAGAAAAAAGTGCATATATACCTGCTTCCCAGAAAGATCCAGTCTCAGGAGCTTCTCGAAAGCATCGACATAGTCTTCTCCGCTCATAATTATGCAAAAGATTGCCCGTCGTAGGTCGGTATTCATCCTCTGAGCGGCTGCAAGCTGAACCAACTTTTGTGCTTCCAAAACCTCCATGTTGATTGTAGTTGCCATATCATCGATATTTTCCGTCGTGGGAGCTACATTCCCGGACAACCACCACTGCCCTTTCTTCTCTGGGTCGAGGAGTTTGCTCCACTTGAGCCCGCGCAAGAGGATATCTTCTGCTCTTAGCTGCAGAAACCGAAAGAATCATTGTAGTGTTTTTGCCCTAAAGATGAAATTTCACATCCACCTAGTTCTAGAAGAGGCTGCACAGTATTATTCTAGACCATTAATTTGCGCTAAAAATGGTATCAAGTACCTAAAAGTTGTACTTCAAGAGTTCGAGCAACATTTTGAAAAAAAAAAATAAAAAAAAGCGGGCCAGAAGCAAAATATGAAGAATTGGACTCGGATTTACTTGGACTATTCATGATACAGTGAAAAGAAATTTAAGATGAAAAGTAACAAATTATTGATCGCATGGACCTTTTGTAGCCATTTCTTCAACCGTGTATGATGCGAGGGGTCCTCTTTAGGCCTTCTTTTGTTGTTCTTAATATCACAAATTGTCTCGAGCATGAATTCCATCTGCACATAAGTTAAGCCAGAAAATTATGAACAAGTTCGAGAGAAGCAGCAGTTTGAAAAAGGGAGTAGAGATATAAGGAGATTACTCTTTTACTATTTATGTTCAGATACCCGTCTTGTTTGCCTTCAGAATAAGATTTCAACACATTTACTCTATTCTGATTGCTAAGGACAAAATCTTTCATGGCACTAGGATCATCACCCCTGAGTTTCATTCCGCAACCTGTTCAGGTCAAAAGAAAACTATTTACAGCCTTTACAAGTCTAGTTTAGGTTATATCAAGAGGAGATCATAACCAATACTGAAATTTCAAGTTACAGCGACAATCGTGAACCAAAGTTATCAAGAACATACACTGTAAGATAGTCACGATTGTAGCGACATCCAACTCCGTCAACCGCTCGCTCAACTCCGAAAGGAGGTCATATATAAGATCACTGCACACAAGGCCAAAGGGATGTTAGAAAAGGGAAAAGGAAAAGGATAGCTCAAATATCACATATTCAAAAGCAAAGAATCTAGTTGTACCGAGTACAACCGATATTGATTCCTCGCGAGTAGGCATACGGACATATAACTAAAAAATAGGCAGCCAAAGAAAAATAGTAGTTGTGTCGTCAAACCTCGAACAAGCACCAAATATGCACAAATATGACAATAGTAAGGTGAGATTCCGCAAAGATAGGCTGTCTTCCTTCGAGTATTCATCCTAAAAGACAAATGGAAGAGCGAATCAGGAAAAGTTCGAAACTTATTTTTTCGAAAAACCATTGAAATTCATAATAGCTATAAATACTCAAAACAGAGGTTGATGATTATCATGGTACGTTTCAGCTATACCTCGAATGATTTAGCAAGGGAAGCAAGGAGCTTCGCGCTGAAGTCAACCCCGACTAAACATGCCATACCTGAAACAAAAGCTGCAAATACAGCAGCGTACCTACAGAGAGAAAAAAGTATCCGTGTTATTGCTATGATTGCAAACTGGGTATTCTAGCTACTAGTCTGGTAAGAAATACTTGATACAATGAATAGAAGCATTTCCTCGTGAATGAAAGAAAAATCATATCATCTAATAATTTGATCAAAGAGATTTAGTGACTCGTGTAATTATTAAATAACTTTATGATTAAATAAAAAAAACCAGACCAATACACAAATTATATGAACAATATCAACAGATTACATCTTGAATCACTTTGGTAATCTAGCACCACACTTTAGAAGACGCTAAGGTTGTAAACAGAAAACTAGATTAACACATGCAACACTCCAAATAAAGGATGGTACGGGGCCTCAGAGGTTGCAAAAACAAAAGATGGTGTGTTCTGAGTATTTTAAAGCATGCATTCTATCCAAATAACGGATATTTTCCTCTACTTCTATACAAAGTACATAAAACTTTGCTTACAAAACAAGTTTGTAAGGTGATTATCTTCTACACCAGAAATACCTACAGAATGCATGAGTACTTGAAAAAAAGTCATAGAAAGAATTATCAAGATCTTAAGCACAATGCAACCCCAATAAGCAGCTAGAGGTTCAAAGTTCAAGTTCCTTTCACATATTCTGCATTTCCGAGGTAGGATTAACAACAAATTACGTTCGGGAAAGTAGGTTTCCAAACTGCAGATAAGAACGCTAAGATCCAGTAAACCATTTAGAAGCCACAATGTTCAAAATAGCACCTAAATTGCTACATGATTGCTAACGCGCTGTTATCTCTAACAGTACTTCTTCAAGTGAAAGCTAAATCAAGAATTTTCAGATGATGTTTCCGTGACGTGAGACTAGAACATGTAAAAACAATAAAGCTTTGAATTTCAGGCAATAATAAGAAGATAGAAGAGCTCTCTCACTGTTCATTGCCACGGGGTCCGCCAGAACAAGAAGCGACAACCTCATCGCCAATTACCTGACAGCCAACACTGCGAGAAACTGACTGTAGAAAAATCAACAGCAATGCAACAAGTGGATAAAGCCTAAAAGAAAACAATCAGAAGCAGGACGATCGATTTTTACTCGAAAAATTGTAGCAACTTCTTCTGTGATAGATTCCACATTCGACTCGGAGAGCCTGTTCAGAAGCCCTGCAATGAATCATACAATTGCAACAACTCAGACACACCAAATTAATCAAGGGACAAGGATCGAAAGGAGCTGCGAGAGACGCGAAACCTCTAACTCTCCGGCGAATTTGAGAAATCTCTTCCGACTCGGCGTTCGCACAAGCTCGCAAATGCGGGGCCACATACTTCACCTTCCCCTCCACCGCGCGAGGCACTTCGATAATCTCCGCGTCCGACGCTCCGGCAATCACCTCGTCAGCAATCTCGCTCTCTCGCCGCTTCTTCTTTTTCTTCAATTTCATCTTCTTATCCGACCTAAGAAGCTTCTCACCGCCACCATCATCTTCTACGCCGTCGGCGTTATCGACGGAGTCCTCAGCCGGATCGAGATCTTCGAAGAGCAGGTTTAGCCCATCGTCCAGACCGCCCAATCTCCCATCCTTCACCTTGAGCTTCTTCGCCAGCCTCCTCTCCAATTCAACATCCTCCTCCGCGCCGCCTGCTGCCCGCCCCATATCCATTCTCAGAAACTCCTGAAACTTGGAATTTGATTTACTCTCCACAACATTCTTCCTCCTCTTCTTCTTCTTCAAAGAATCCGGTTTTCTTCTGAAAAATTTCATCTCCGCAACACGGCAATTCGGATCGTTCTTCTTACTCCCCTAATTTGCAAGCAATTTCATCAGATCACGAAAGATACAAGAAGAAAAAAAAAAAAAAAAGGAAATTTGAGAACCTGGTGGTGCTGAATCCAAGAGAGAAATCGATTCCTGCACTTCTCCGAACGCGCCTCCTTCCGCTTCTCCCTGCGAGATTTTGCTTCGACTTTTTCTGGGACAGAAAATGTTCGATAGCCTAATCAGATCAGAAAAAAACGAAAGATTTATATATCTTTTGCAGCGATTGCATACCCATGATTGAAACTTCAGCTTAATCACGCAGCTTCTGATTGCTAGAAAACGAATTGAATTCCCCGCATAAACCCTAGAAAAGATATGATGAATCACTCAAAAAAAAAAAAAAAAAAAAAAATAAGGGAAAAAAATTCAAAAGAAAAGCTGATTAAATCTACTAAAATTACCCAAAAATGATAATGATATAAGAAGAAAAATTAGGATGGAAAAATTAGGATGCGACAAGGAATCGTAGTCTAAATCGATTTGGGCTTTAGGGTTTTAAACTTGTGGGCTGCAATTGAATTGGGCCGGTTACGTTTGGGATGCTGGATTAGGCTAAACGGGTATGATATTTTTTCGATGTTTTTTTTTGTCCATACCCGAAAATGGAACACAAATATATATATATATATATATATATATATATATATATATATATATATATATATATATATAGTTCTACTGGAATACTATTAATAGTATCAAATTATTTGTGATATTAAGTTTTTAATTTTTGGATTAAAAAATGTGTGGTTGAGATGATAGTAGACTTCTTGGGTTTAATAGATGGTTAGAAAAATAGTAAAATTTAATGGATGAAAATAATTAAAAAGATTAATCTAATAATAGAAAACTTGATAGTACCAATGATTTGGTACTAAACTCTATATATAATAATAAAAATCAATAAAAATTCACAACGAAGTCTAAAAAGAACATAAGAAAACTAAATTTTACATATATTTTTTTCTCTAATGAATAATATTTTTTTTGTTTATTAAATATTAATATATTAATATATTATATATTTTCAAATTATTTTAAATTAAAAAAAATAATTTTTAAAAATAAAATTTATATCACTAATAATTATTTAAAATAATAACTAAATTTGAATTAAAAATAAATTGAAAGAAATCAAATGTGGATTCATGTCCACAAACATCCACAACACTCTAGGGCAGCGTTTGGTTGGGGAATAAAGGGGGAATAACCCGCTTTATCCCCCAATTCTTGCCAAACACCAGGCAAAAAAGACGGGATAAATTTTTTTTTTTATCCCCTTCTTAACGGGTTATCCTAGGATAACCCGTTAAGAATTATCCCTCCACCCCCCTGGAATAGGGGTTATCCCTGGGGGGGCAGTGAATGGGAATTTACTTTTCCCACCCACTGCCCTCCCATCTCCTCTCCCCTCCCATCTCCTCCATAGCTAGCATCCTCTTCTCTCTACTCCCTCCATCGACGAGCTCGGCATTGAATGGGATGGGATTTACTTTTCCCACCCAACTCCTCTCCCATCTCCTCGAATCCTTCGTCTTCCTCCTCTCACCCTCTCCCTCTCAGCCGCTCCCTCAACCGACGCTGGGCAGTGAATGGGATTTATGGTTCCCACCCACCGCCCTTCCATCTCCTCGAAACCTTCGTCTTCCACATCCTCTTCTTCTCCCCTCACCTTCTCCCTCAAGCGGTGCTAAGCCATCAATGACCCTGCTCAACCGGTGCTAAGCCATCATGATGGAGATCCTACGATGAGATCCGAGGCACCCACCTTTGGCTTTGGTGTCGCTTCGATTGCGCCGTCGACTCTGCCCTTTTGTGTCACTTCGATTCTGCCCTTTTTGTGTCGCTTGGATGAGATCCGAGGCACTCTCCTCTCAACTCCTCCCTCTATAAAGTGATCGGTGGATTTTGGAAGATCTCTCACACTACAACAAAAACGGTATATAGCGACACTTTTAAGTGACGGTATATGTCAAAAAAAGTGCTGCTGGCTAACTTACCAACACTTTTAAAAAGTGTTGCTATATGTGGGGTCGCTAGGTATATAGCGACAGTTTTTAAGAGTGTCGGTATAATCTAAAATGAGTGCTGCTAAATTACCGACACTTGTTTAAGCTTTTAGCAGCACATAAAAATAAAATGAGTGCTGCTAAATTACCGACACTTGTTTAAGCTTTTAGCAGCACATAAAAATAAAATGAGTGCTGCTAAATTACCGACACTTGTTTAAGCTTTTAGCGGCACATAAAAATGCTACAAAATTATAATCTAGCAACACTTTTTTTTTTTATTTCAGTGACACTTAATAAATGTCCCATTTTTAAAAAAATTATTCTATTTTTTCTTGATACGTAATATTTTTTAAAATATAATACCAGTCTATGATAACTTATTATCATTAAGCATACTTAGCATATATTTAATTTGATTTGTCTTGATTTTAATTAACAAAAGAAAATATAAAAGAAATTTTATAGTTATACTAATTAACATCAAAATATCTCAAAATAGTATATGCATATCTTTAAATGAGTATTTAGTCACTAAATCACAGTACCATCAAATGCAAGTTTTTTAATCCAGGAGAAAGACAAATGATAACAAAAAGTAAAAATATCATATCAGATCTAGTCTTAACGAGCTCCGCAATTAAGATGTTGAACCTACAAATTCAATAATACTCAATTTAATAATAGATTAGTCAAATAATTTTTTAATATAAAAATTAATTAAGATAAGTTTAATGTTTACCAGATGGGCAATGAGATTGTGGATGAATATTATGAGCGCTAGATGCGTCTGAAACCTAAAAGAATATATTTTCTAGTATTAGATTATCATTTCATCCTAAAAAAATGGCATTACTTGATAATGAACAAGATAGGTAATAAACCTTACAGATCATGCAATAAAGGTTTTCCAAATCTAAGACATAAACATTTAAGGTTTTAACACAAAAAATGAACTTGGTATCCTTTACAATGGTATAAGAGGATTCAATTCATGAAAGGATAGTTGTTATCTGATAAGAGTGGAGAACAGGGTATTGTAAACTATGCATTTATCCAAATCAACCAAGCATTTGCAAAGCTAAAATATTCAAGCAGTGATAGCCCGGAGAACATCTAATCATATAATTAACCGACCAATTTCGCAAGAAAATTACCTGTGATAGTCCATAGTTCGCAATAAACACATACAAAACATAACAAAGTAATGGATTAGAAACCGCAAAACCGAAATAACATTTTCCTAATGAGAACTTCATCCATTTAACTTTAGCTAACTTATTCCTCATTTCAAATTAAATAAGTGATAATTAAACTGATCACTTATATTGGAGGTTGCTAATGTTTCATCTACTGCTAAGTGCACTTTCATATAGTAAACAAGAAAAGATATATATGTAGAACAAACTACTAATCCACTTATAATCTGAAATATCTGCAACAAATTATAGCTAGCAAAACTGATATTTCAAGACAAATAGAGTCAAAGAATAGGATGAATGACAGCAATCCAATTCATGAGTAAGTATGTGAATGTCTTTCCTAAATGTGTGTGTATGTGTTCAATCCCTATCATACTAGTAAATTTGAGCATAGGAAAACTAATTTTTGTTTCAGATGCCGAGAATAACTTCCACTGTTTTGACAAGAACATCTCAACTGCTCTTGCATACTGAGAAAAGGACCAAACTCCTCTTGTTTCAACAAAAAAAAAAAAAACAAGATACGTAAAGATGATTGTGATAGAGATAATTTGGATAAGTATAAGCTTCCATAATTTGTGTAAATGTTTGAAAGTTGTGTAAATTCTTAAAGATCTCATGCTAGAAGGCTTATAGAAGAATTTTAATCTTTTCTAATTTGTTAGATTAGACCCCATCAGGTATTTTGATACTTTTAACACAAAGTACGAATTGAAGATTCTGCCCGGCTAATAGAACAGAACAGCTATTTTAGAACTCAGATCAAAGAGGAAAGGAATGGATGACTAGTAGAAGTTATTGCACCATCAAAGGAACAGTACTTTTTTCATGTTACCTGTGTTAGACTTTTTAAAAAATATTTAGTGCCCTTTGTTTAGGTACGAAGCAGATTTCATCACACTAATAATATACTTTTTGTTTATCAGACATATTGTATGGCCTTGCTTTTCTACTGAGATCATCACACTAATAAAATCTCAGTTAACACAGTTAGATTTGCTTTTCTACTGAGATCATCCACAACGAATTAAAATCTAGTAAATGATATAATCACAATCAAGCAAAAATATAGAGATTGGATTCATATGCTACAATATAATCACAAATGAGGCATCATAGATAGTGAATTTTGAAGAGAGAAAGAGTGAATATAGGATGAATTCACCTGTCAGAAAGGGCAGCACCAATAGCAAGCTTCCGAAAGTCTTGAGCGCGGCCTTGAGCGAGATGAATCGAGATGTCAATATGAAGCAATCGAGATGAATCGAGAGAATACGATCGAGATTTCACCCTAAATGGCCTTGAGCGCGGCCTCCTGCGGCGAGCCCTGCTCGTCGGGGTTGGGCACCAGCGACGACGAGCAGCGCAAGGGAGCGGCCGTGGCAGCGGAGTGGGGGCGCGGAACACTAACCCTAGATCGTCGTCGTCGTCGGAGGAGGAGGAGGAGGAGGAGGCGAGCTCGGGTGGGGGGAGATCGCCAGGGGAGGGGCGAGAGGGGGCGAGCTCGGGATGGGATCGGGGGGAGAGGGGAGAGGGGAGAGGGGGGAGAGGGGGCGAGCTCGGGTGGGGGGGTGATCGCCAGGGTAGGGTTGGGTTTGGGTGGGTTGGGTTTAGGTTAGGATAAGAATTGATAATTGGAGATTTAAAAATTAAACATATAATTTTAATTTTTAAATTTTAAATTTTAAGAAGTTTAAATTTTATTTTAAAATATAAAATATAAAATTTAATATTTAATATTTAATTTTAAAAATTTTTACTTTGAGATTTTTAAATTTTAATTTTAAAAATCAAAATTATTTTTTAAATAATCTATTGAGCCAAAATTATTATTTGTTTTTGTCCAAAATCACTTTTCAAAAGTATGCTTAATTTTTAATATGATATAAAATTTTAATAAAAATATAATTAAATTTATTGATAAATTATTATTTAAAATTAGAATAAATTTGATATTAATAAATTTATATGGAATAGAATTTATGTTTACATTCATTTTTTATATATATATTTAGATTCAACAAGCTATTTTGGTAAAATTATTTTTCTTTTCATTTTAAAATTTTATTTTTTAAATTAAAATAATATTTTTTGAGCCAACTCTATTGTTTATGATGGGTAGAGGTGGAGTGGTGGGTGGTAGGTTGGATTTAAATTTGGGTCTTAATGGATTACTTTTTAAAAAATTTATATATAAATGGGACACTTGTATAAAAGTGTCCCAACAATGTGTCACTATAACCTTATTGTGTTGTAGTGTCAACTGCAGCCACCATTGTGCAAGATCTCTTCCAGATCTTGCTTCCGCGTGAGTTCGCCCCTCTCTCCCTCTGTTAACCAGCAGTAATATTACCTTATTACTACTCCTAGCTCTCTACTGTCTTTATTGTGTTGTCTTCTTGGTATTTACTGCGAGTTTGGGTTGTTTATTTTAAAAGTATCAGATACCATTTTCTCCCCTCTATATATTGATATGAACTAGTAGTGAAAATCTCATGTGTTAAGTCTGTGTTGGCTGGTGGCTGTTATCTGATATTTGTTGGCTTTCTTTGAAGTTGCTGTGGCTTTGAGCAGATTGAGGTATTATCTCTAATTTCAATTACTTTTTTTAGATGCCTCTGTCATGTTTGAGGTATATTACAATATATTACAATATTGTAATATATTGTATAGTTGGATAGTTTTCACATAGCCTCAGGTTCATATAGCCTCAGTTTATTCTCAGATTGGAAGGTAAGGTAAAGAAAATGGGAAAAAAAAGTTTACTTAGCTACAGGTTGGAAGTTAAGTTGCAAACATAATAAATCAGAGTTCACATATATATTTTAATATATGTTAACTTAGAGGCAGTAAATGAAATTTCTTTTATAAGATGGTTCCAGCATGTGGTCAGACAGATCACATAGCCGCTGGTTGGAATTAAAGATGCAGCTACCAGATTTTTTGGAAAATAGTTGCATTCGGCTAGATTGGAATGGGCAAAAAAAAATTAAAATGTGGTGATGATGTAGGGGCAGGATATTATTTAATATCCATGGCAGGGTGGCATGTTTTTAAAAATGTTGTTGCCGTTATGAATGTCTTGTTGATCCTACCCCCTGAGCCTTCAAAAGAACAATCTCTTTACTTGACATTGTAGTGAAACAAGTGTTATTTAATTATTTTATATATCTAATATTTGTCCTATGCAACCTAGATGGCTCATTCAAAAGCAACTTTGAATCCTTTTGGTAAGAACAAAGGCCCTATTATTGATGTCCCCTCGGGTGATAGCCAAAGTATTGATTGCCCTACGAAAGAGTCTGTGAAAAGTAGAGTACGTTCTTCTACCTGGAGTGAAATAATGGACTCTATAATGTTGAACATAATGACAGAGGAGCATACTCTTGGAAACTTCATGAATGGAAGTTTTACCCTTTGGCATGGATTAGGATGGTTCATGAGTTTAACGAGAGGACTCATTTGAGATTTACCAAAGTTCATTTGCAAAATCGTTTGAAAGTTTTGAAACGTCAGTTTGTGATTTATCAAACTTTAGCGAGCAAAAGCGGATGGGGGTGGGACTACACACGGAATATTCCAACTGCCGGCGACCAAAGTGATTGGGATGCGATCATAGCTGTATGTATAAATTCGAAGAAATGTATTTCGAAATCTACTTTTATGTTTATAGTTCAACTGTTACTTACTATTTTGTTTGTTGACTCTATATTAGGACAATCCGGTATATAAAAAATGCAAAGATAAGCCATTTCCCTCCTACCAAGCAATCGAGTTCTTATCCGGCAAGGCAACTGCAACCGGAAGGCATGGCTTTACTTCTCAAATTGCTGCCGGCGATGCTCGTTCCACTTCTTCATCTTCTCCGGTTAGACACCGGCTTGATATGGAAAGATTAGGCAAAAATTTGGAGGATGTGAATGATGCAAATTCAACTTCCCCCACTCCAACTCCAATTAAATTAACAATACAGTGCACCGATAGTGCCTCCGAACCAACTTCATCGATGAAAAGGGTTCGCGTGTCACCACCAAATCCCACCCCGACTTCAAACCGTCGAAGGAAATTATTATTTAAATTTTTTTATTTGCTAAATACTTATTCAAAACACATATGGTAGTGTTTGGGTATGGGGATAAAGGAGGATAAGGGGTTATTCTCCACTTTATCCCCAAACATGATTTTGCTAAATTTTCGTAACTAAAAAATTTAATTAAAAAAATAAATAAATAAGCAACAGGTGGAACCGTTGTTCCACCTCCTTAAACCGGATAACTTGGTATGGAAGGAAACAACTGTTTTCCTTATCCAAAATCATATTTGGATATAAGAAGGAGAATAACCCCTTATACCCAATACCAAACACTAGTGTAAAAAAAAATTAAAAGCGGGAATAAACTGACACATAATATCAGAACAAAAATATGCGTAATTTAGTTTACGAATTTTTTTCATCTGAATATTTAAATCTCTAAGGCTCCGTTTGGTTCGGGTTTAAGCGGGTTTTAGTTATACCGGGGATAGGTATAAATTGTGGTTTAAGCCGGAACTAGAGTAAATTTGCGTTTGGTTCGGTTTAAGAGTAATACCGGGTTTAAGAAAAATTGTGTTTGGTAAGTTAAAGAGGAATAAGAAGAATAAGACGAATAAGAGAAAATTCTGTTTGGTTGGGAATAGTGGAATAAGAGGAATTGAGGGATTAAATATTTTAATTTACTAATTTACTCTTTATAATATAAATAAATATTAAATGAATTTATAATTTTATTCCTTTTTTTAATTTTAGTTACATTTTTAAAAATTTATATAAAAATTAACAATTTAATTTTATATATTTTAAAAAATTAAAAAATGATAGAAAATTTTATTATAAGGAGAAGATACGAAGAATGCAACCAAATAAATTTCATACAAATAAATAGCATTAGAAGTTCAACCACCACCCATTTCTCTCAAACAAGATGGCACTATTATTTCAACCAAAACTCATTTCTCTCAAACAAGATGGCACTATTATTTCAACCAAAACCCATTTCTCTCAAACAAGATGGCACTATTATTTCAACCAAAACCTATTTCTCTCAAACAAGATGGCACTATTATTTCAACCAAAACCCATTTCTCTCAAACAAGATGGCACTATTATTTCAACCAAAACCCATTTCTCTCAAACAAGATGGCACTATTATTTCAACTAAAACCCATTTCTCTCAAACAAGATGACAATATTAGTTCAACCAGCACAGATTTCTTACAATCAAGATGACGATTTTATTTCAACTAGCACACACTCCTCTCAAACAAGATGGCATTAGTAGTTCAAGCTTGACACATTCCTCTCAATCAAGACGGCACAATTAGTACAAGCAGCACACATACCTCTCAAACAAGATGACAATATTAGTACAAGCAGCACACATTCCTCTCAATCAAGACGTCACAATTAGTACAAGCAGCACACATACCTCTCAAACAAGATGACAATATTAGTACAAGCAGCACACATTCCTCTCAATCAAGACGGCACAATTAGTACAAGCAGCATACATACCTCTCAAACAAGATGACAATATTAGTACAAGCAGCACACATACCTCTCAAACAATCCTTAATTTTCGTATAATACAATCCTTAATTTTCCTAAGTACGACTATTCCATAACTGGTTAGTTATAAATGTGCGCAACTCGTCGCCTCTCCGTGATTCTGTAGTCCCAGCATAATCACCCGTATCCTCGTCACCGAAATCCGTTGGTTATTCCTCCAACTCTTCGTTAAAGATAGCATCTGCACCTTGGTGTCGTCGAATAAAATTGTGTATAACGCAACATGCCATCGCAATCTGACATTGGACTCTATATGGAAACGGTGTTGCAACAGTCAAAATCTTGAACCATTTCTTTAAAATACCAAATGTTTTCTCCACGACATTTCTCAATTGAGCATGTCGATGATTATATAGGTCGCGTGGACTTCGATGAGTGCGGCCCCCTGTGTTTCCATCATATTGGCTAATGTGGTAACGCTCCCCTCGATATGGTGCAAGAAATCTTTCTGTATTTGCATAGCCTGAATCAACCAAATAATATTTTCCTATATATTTTACGAAACATGTACAATGTCAATTTATATATTCACAATGATTAAAATAATGAAAGAAAAATGGAGTATGTGTGATATACCTTCAGGCACAGTGAAACCTCCACTTTCGCAAGCCCATCGAAGTACTCGCATGTCAGCTGCTGATCCCTCCCAACCCGTGCAGACAAATAGAAAGTTGTGGTCAAAGGATACTGCAGCCATCATGTTTTGTGAAGTAAATCCTTTGCGATTCCGGAATCTCGGTTGCTTGCTCTTGCTGACAACCACGGGAATATGTGTCCCATCAATCGCACCAATTGCATTCTACCAGTAAACATCAAAGTTAGTAAGTCAATTAATAAAATTTCAAAATGACCTATAAGTAAAATCAGAAATATAAAATCATGCATACCTTGAATGGATGAAAATTTGCATTATCTCTTATTCGAGAATGTACCGGAAGATTATTCGGCGGAAGTTTAATGTAATCGTCTTTCAACGTTACAATCGCCCGAAGGACATTGTTGAAATGTCGACTGATAGTTTCACCCGAATGTTGAAATGTTTCAGCCATGACCCTATTAGCTACCCCATGTCCTATGCAAAACAAAAATATTCCTAACTGTTCCTCAATTGTCATATTGCGTGTGTTCTGTACCATTCCCTTTCGGAGTAGCTCATCGCGCAGTGCAATGAAAGTCGTGGTCGGCATTCGAAAATGGTCATACCCACGATCAGGATGACCATTCAATATATCACATATTAGTTGGTGCCCCTGTAAATGGACGGGTACGACACGGTTGCTTTTCGACGGTTTCCGTAAATGTGAGGTAACCTTGCTGAATCAACATTGCAAGTACATCATCCCATATGTCATCATCATCATCTAAAAGGTCCCGTAAGACGGTACTGATTGTGGAGGTAAACACATTACCATTATTCGAATCACCCATTTATGCTGTAAGTACAATATATATTGAACATTGACAATCGCAACATATGGGGTTAAAATACAACACAACTTCAAACATTACTGTTAATAAAGTCAATAATTACAAAGTACATCAACCATCATGCGAAATAAAGAAATAATTGTCTACGTAGCATAATACATAGAATGTCAACGGTCTAAATAAAAAAAACTAAAGCATAAACATTTTAAACGAAATCTACCCTCCAGGAAAGATTTGCCTATATAGTACATTTTGCATTGCGACTTGTCGGTCAATCCACATTACAGCTATGTCGTCTATCATGGTCATGAAGAGTTGACGATTATTTGGCTCTTTCAGGGCTTCGCCTGCATATAGCACCCTTTCTGGAGTACTAGATGGCATAGCATACACTCGGGCCATGCACTCCTGGATGGTTGGAATAACAGGTCTGCTCGTCTTTTCGGACTGATAAATTTCAAGGGCAAGCTCAAGCTTTTGCCTGCCTATTTCAACCATCTCAGAGATTACAGCAAGCCCGGCGTCAGCTTTGCGCCGCCGCACCCCTGCAGTCGGGGTATTTTTGGGTCTAGGGTTTGTGGGATCTGGGGAGCGTGGACGTTTTCCCCAGAACCGCTACCACTAGCACTACCTCGGACAGTTGGGATTTCAGGAGTAGGGGTTGGAGAGTCCGAGAATTGCGTCCCCTTGTATTTGCATATTGAGGCGCTTCTGAAGATTCTGCTTCAAATGGACTAGATGAGATATTGAAAGTCGACATTCGCACCCCAATAAGAGTATCATCCTCACCAGGGGAAGATGAGGATGAACTTTCAACATTTTGAGGTCCAGGCATAGTAGTAGTATAACCATATTGGCCAGTGGCCGTTGTTTTCTCGGTCAAGAAGGCCAGATCCTTATAAGCCGGAAATGGCCTACCTCGACATTTTGCATATGCCGGATTATCCTGGAGAAAGATTTAAATGAATGTCTAATGTCAATTATGTGAATAGTACGCGAGCCTTTACAAAAATCTTTATGATTGTAGGTTAAATTTACCGCAATGACTGCATCCCAGTCAGCTGGATCACCGACGGTCGGGATATTGTTTATAAAGTCCCAGCCCCAACCACTCTGGTTGGCTAAAGAGTTATAAAGCATGAATGTACGCTTTAAAATTTTAAGCCGATTCTTAATTTGTTCTTTGCTCAAATGCAAGTTGGTCCTTGCATTGAATGCAGATATGATTCGAACCCAGGCTACACTGGTGAACGACCCATTAACGAAGTTCCCCAACGCATGCTCTTCAGTGAGCAAAGCCAAAAAAATTGAGTCCATCATTTCAGACCAATTCTGGGTTCGGGTATGCAGTTGGGCTGGCTGCCCAGAACTACCCTCCTGTGAAGCTACGATATTAGGGATGCCTTCGAATGCCACACTTTTTCTTGCTTGATGCTTTGTTTGTTTCTTGAATGGACGCATCTGGAATAAGGTGTTTGGTTGGCACAAAGATAGCAATAAGTTAAGTACAAATTAAAGTGAATTACTAGTACCACTCTCAATCATACAAGATGAAAAATGTGTAGTTGAAATCATTAGGAGCTATCTAATTAAACGGGTATTGCCGGGGAATTTCAACCATTAAAAAAACTTAGTATATTTAAATACTTAATTGACTCAATTGATTGCCAAAGGGTATAGGGGTGCAGTGGATTATAAATCCATGCCATCCATCAGATACTTCTAGCAACCGTCATCATCGTCGATATTTTCAACAATTATCCGACAAACCCACTTTCCGACTGTATATATATATGCCCATTTGATGGTTGTAGTGGTATTGTCATATTGTTTGAGAGAAATGTGTGTTGCTTGAACTAATTGTGCCATGTTGTTAGAGATAAATGTGTGCTGCTTGAACTAATAGTGCCATCTTGTTTGAGAGAAATGGGTGATGGTTGAACTTCTATTGCCATCTCTTTGCCTTAATATGCGCTGATTGTGTGTAGGCTGCCTATCACCCATGTTGCCTTCTATATGCCAATTTGTGTGTATGCTGCCTATCAGCCGATTACATATTTCTTTTTATTTAAAAAATTTGACTCAAATGATTGCCAAGTGGTATGGGACTGCAGTGGATTGTAAATCCATGCCATCCATCTGATACTTATGGCAACCGTCATCATCGTCGATTTGTTTATCACATCTTAAACAAAATCTCCTTGAGCGCATACACACAAAAATCGCAAAAGAGGGCAACAGGGGATAGGAAGCATACACACATTCAGCACGGAACATGCCAATATTACACAATTATTAGTACACATTATGAGTGCAACCAGCACACATTTATCTCAAATAAGATGGCAATATTAGTTCAACCACCTCACATTATCACTCCAAGATGGCACTATTAGTTCAACCAGCACACATTTCTCTCAAACAAGAGGGCACTATTAAATCAACCAACTCAAATTTCGCTCAAATAAGATGACAATATTAGTTCAACCAGCACACAGTTCTATGAAACAAGATGGCACAATTAGTACAAGCAGCACCCATTTCTCTCAAACAAGATGGCACAAATAGTTCAAGCATCACACATTTGTCTCTAACAACATGTCACAATTAGTACAATCAGCACAAATTTATCTCTAACAATATGGCACAATTAGTACAAGCAGCACACATTCCTCTAACAACATGGCACATTTACTTCAAGCAGCACACATTTCTCTCTAACAACATGGCACAATTAGTTCAAGCATCACGCATATGTCTCTAATAACATGGCACAATTAGTTCAAGCATCACACATTTGCCTCTAAGATGGCACAATTATTTCAAGCAGCACACATTTGTCTCTAACAAGATGGCACAATTAGTACAATCAGCACGCATTTCTCTCAAACAATATGGCACAATTAGTACAAGCAGCACTAATTTATCTCTTAACAACATGGCAAAATTAGTACAAGCAACACAAATTTATCTCTAAGACATGGCACATTTACTTCAAGCAGCACACAGTTCTCACAAACAAGATGGCACAATTACTTCAAAAAGCACACATTTGTCTCTAACAAGATGGCACAATTAGTATAATCAGCACACATTTCTCTCAAACAACATGGCATAATTAGTACAAGCAGCACTAATTTATCTCTTAACAACATGGCAAAATTAGTACAAGCAACACAATTTATCTCTAAGACATGGCACATTTACTTCAAGCAGCACACAGTTCTCACAAACAAGATGGCACAATTACTTCAAAAAGCACACATTTATCTGAAACAAGATGGCACAATTATTTACCTTTGTGAGGCTTTCCAAAAAGCTAGCTTAGTACGTTACCGTGGCGCGCCGCGGAAGCGGATCTCTCGGATCGGACCAACAGGGGGAAAGAGGGGGTTGGTCCGAATGCCGAGATGGAGGCGGAGAGGGTTCCCGGGACGCAAGAGGCCACCGATCAACTTTACCCGGTTACCGTGCCGCGCTGGGAAAGATGATCGCTCGGATCGGACCAGCTAGGAGAAGGATCGGAGCAGCGAGCTAGGAGAGGGATCGGAGCAATGGCTCGGAGCTAGGAGAGGGATCGGAGCAGCGAGCTAGAAAAATGGCTCGGAGCTAGGAGAGGGATCGAGCCAGCGAGCTAGAGAAATGGCTCGGAGCTACGAGAGGGATCGGAGCAACGAGCAAGATCTCGCGGTTGGGAAGACAACTGCTCGGCGAAGCTCGCAAGATCGACCGGTTGGGAGCAAGGAGCAGCTCGGAGCAAGGAGCAACAGCGAGCGGTTGGGAGCAAGGAGTTGCTAGGAGCAAGGAGCAAGAGGGAGAGAAGGCTCGGAGAAGGGAGGAAGAAGACAGCGGAGATCACGGGGTTCTCACCTCGGTAACCGCGCCAGAACCCAAAGCCCTTCTCAATTCGGCCTAAACCCGGGGGGTGGGGGGGGGGGGGAGGGGGAGGGGGATTCCTAAACCCCCCATAATTTTCTGTTTGGGAATAATTAAGGGGATAAGGGGGTTATTCCCCCCTTATCCCCTTAACCAAACGGGGGCTAAAATTTTTCATATATGCTGTAATCAGATCATCAACCATAACTTACTTCCTAAATCTATTTCCAGTACATTAAAATAAAAAAAAAAAAAAAAAAAAAAAGAGTTCGGTGGCCTTAGATTTTACCTTTTAAATTAATCAATTAGTTATGCAACTAATTTTTGGTAGGTTAAGATAATAGAAAATTAAAAAAACGTATTAAAAAAAAAAAAAAGTTGGTGTGGAGATATATATAAGCACGTGCGCGAGAAAAAAGAGGGTGTGATTGGGACAAGGCTAAAGTGATAAGGGTATTATTTTTTTAATGGGTCCACTTTGGAATAAAAATAATAAGAAATTTGAAAATTAAACAAAAAGAGACAATATTAATTTGGTTGATGGCTGGTCCAAAGGGACATTTCAACCGTAAAACAATTAATTAATTTGTGTAATAATTAAAATTATATTGTTAATTCAAATATTATTATTATTAGCAGTTAAAAAAGTTGTAGTTGTCATTTGGGATAGGAAGGTTGAGTTCTACTGCTATAATATATATATATATATATATATATATATATATATATATATATATATATATATATATATATATTTGATAAAGAGAAAAATAATGTGTTATTCGTTTCATTCAATAAAAAAGTGAATTAGGTTACAGCAGTAAGACATCACGGTCTCGGAGAGAGAGAGAAAAAAAAAAAAAAAAAAAGACCGTTGTGACTTCTACAAGCTAGCAATAATTGCACCATCTGATATGTCTCCTGATCTTCTTTCACTGTCTACTTAAACTAATGACCTAATTCACCGCGAGTTAGAGATCAGTAGAAGAATTTTAAAATATTATTTTGTTCCTAATTATTTAAATTTTCCATCAGATTGATAATAAAGTAGCAAAATTTTTGTTGGCTCGCTTGGACTCACCCCGAGTCACCTACCCAGCTACTGCTGTAAACTTAGCATGTTAATTTATTATTTGTCATTGTTTTGGTCCAACTTTTGAACCCAAAAGTAAAAGGGTTTGAAAATGATTGGATGGAATATAATATTTTAATTAAAATAGCTCAATAGACTACTAAATTAGAATAATTGAGCCGTGTAAGTTTGGCTTGAGAGCTTGATATGTAATGGCTCAAAATGGGCTCATGCTGTGTCTGGATGTTTCAAACATCTGTCCTTATTTATGTTGATATATTGTTGTTAATAGTTTGCTTCTAATGTTACATACCATTTAAATTATTTCATAATTATTCTAATACTAGTGAAGGTATCTGGGTGCCGCGACAGACCTATATTATTAAAATAAAATTTTTATGTACTCAAACAATTTTATAATAGTCAAAGATTAATTAATAGTGATGATTTTTTTGATCTATGAAATAATATAATAAAGACTAAAAATTAATATGATATTAATTTATTTTTTATTATAAACGACTCAACGGGGTTAGCTTTTATTCTAATAAAATTGTTCCGTCTATAATTCCTTTGGCTCTCTCTCTTATTCGGGGTCTTTACAACCTGCAACTGTAAACTTCAGGCTATGTGATTACATAGCATCAACAAATTATCCCTTTGCAATGTGATTTAGCATATTCTTTCAACTTCATGCTGTGTGAAGTAGAGGCTGTGTGAACTCTAAACTTGAGGTTATGTAAATATTTTCTGTCAACTTGTTCTTGCTTTGGCTTCCTTTAGAACCTGCAACTGTAAACTTGAGGCTATGTAATTACATAGCCTCAAGTTCAATGATAATGCAAAATCACAAAGCCTAAGGATAAAAGATAATGCAAAATCTTATAGCCTCAAGTTGAAAGTAAATCACATAGCCTCAAGTTCAAAGTAAATCACATAGCCTCAAGTTCAAAGATAAAGCAAAAATCACATAGCCTCAAGATCAAAGATAATGCAAAATTCACATAGCCGCAAGATCAAAGATAATGCAGTTACACATAGCCTCAAGTTCAAAGTAAATCACATAGCCTCAAAATCAAATATAATGCAGTTTCACATAGCCTCAGTATATGAACTTGACTCGTTGCGTCTCGAACAGGTTGCGCAAGTTGGCAATGATGACATCAAGAACGACAAGTCTGAATGGTATGGGAGGCAGCTAATATTATGGACCTGCAGCCACTATTTAGTCTTGCTACTCTTGACATCTGAGCCAACTCATCGGAAATCTTATTGCCTATTAAACTTCACTCGTCGCTTTGAACTGGTTGCCCAATTTGGCAATGATGACATCAAGAGCACCAAGTGTGAATGGTATGGGGGGCAGATACAATTATGTAGTTGCAGCCATCATTTATACATGCCACCCTTGACACCTAAGCCAACTGCAGCCACCATCCACCATGAGGCCTGTACGAACTGCTCATCACAAGAACTTTACTTCCAACCTGCAGCTATGTTACTTCCAACCTGTTTTTTTTTGTTCATACTTTACTGTTACTTCCAACCTGATATATTTGATATTACTTAACTGTTACTTCCAATCAACGGATATATGAACATTTATTTATTTTTTCTTGTTTTAGCTTACATTAGAACATGCAGCTATGCGAACTTTTACAATTTTCCTTACTAAAGATTTACTTCCAACATGACGCTATGTGAAGACTATAGTTATTTTATTGTTTTAGCTTTACTGCCAACCGACGCCTATAAAATCTGTGATGAAATGAATTGTAGATTTTCAATGACTACGGCAATCAACCAGCGAAATTTGTTCTCCCCACTCGTTGCCGAGCTCATGACATTCTTAGACGAGGAAGAAGACTATTGGGAAGACGTACAAGACTTGCTGTTTGATGAGGATGACTATTCATTCTCAAACACCATGTACAAACGACCATGTCGAACACGGCCATTCACTGGCCATCAACTTATTAATGACATGTTGAATGGACATCCTGATAGAGGTTACCAACATTTCAGGATGACAAATACAATGTTCATTAGGCTTCGGGATGAATTAGTAGGGAGGGGCTTAATAAAAGGCACTAGGTATTTAACGGTTGATGAACAACTTGGTATTTTCTTATTTGGTATAGGCCATAGCGTGGCAAACTGAGTCCTGTCTGAAACTTTTCAACATTCAGGAGAAACGATTAGCCGGCATTTTAACAATGTGTTGCGTGGGGTGGTGGAACTTAGACAGGATTATATCCAACCACCGCAAACAAACGTAAGAGTGCACCCACGAGTAAAAGATAATCCAATCTTTCATCCTTTCAAGGTTAATACTATAGTCATTTTCGACTTAACTGCTGTGATTTTTTACTTTATGACTTGAAGTTGTCTCATTCTATTTATGTTTTCTTCGAACACTTAAATATAGAATGCTATTGGTGCGGTCGATGGGACACACATACCGGTGGTTGTACGAAAGAATAAGCAACCAAGATATCGCTGTCGAAAAGGTTTTACATCTCAGAACATGATGGCAGCATGTTCATTCGACCACCAATTTCTTTTTGTGTGCACTGGTTGGGAGGGCTCTGCAGCAGATATGAGGGTGATGCGATGGTGTTGCGAGAGTGGTGGTTTTACAGTCCCAGAAGGTAACATAGTCTTCTAATACGATACATTTACTATGCGATTCATTGTCAATATTTAAATGAAATTTGTTTTATGTTCTTGTGTAGGAAAATTTTACTTAGTCGATTCAGGCTATGCCAACACTGATCGATTTCTTGCGCCCTATAGAGGGGAACGATACCACTTAAGCCAATTCGATGTTAATGCACATGCCCGAAGGCATCGAGGACCTAAAGATTTGTATAATCATCGCCATGCCCAATTGCGGAATGTTGTTGAGAAAGCTTTTGGGATACTCAAGAGGCGGTTCAAGGTCCTCCGCCAAGCAACACCTTTTCCTTACAAAGTGCAATGTCGTATTGCTCTTGCATGCTGTATGATACATAATTTCATCAAGAGACACCAAGGGGGTGATAGGTATTTCAACATGCAAATGGAACCAGACTTTGTTGATGAGCAAGATGATGATCCGATACATTTAGTTGGTCATGATGAGTCTCGTCGAGGCGACATCCTTCGCACAAAGATCACCGAGCAACTGTGGAATAGAAGATAGGAGAGCATATTCGAGATGATGTAAAAACTTTTTTTCATTTATTAAATTTGACGAATTTATATATGCTTTTTAAATTAATGTACTAATTAGAATTGTTAGAAAGTAACATTGAATGTGTGATGACTTTGTGACTATGTATTTCATTGCTTTACCTTTATTTCCAATCTAATGCTATGTGAAGTCTTGAATTTTTATGTTTGCACCTTTACTTCCAGCCTGTAGCTATGTGATTGACTTAGAACTTGAGGCTATGTGAAACTGCATTATCATTGAACTTGAGGCTATGTGAAACTGCATTATCTTTGATCTTGCGGCTATGTGATTTTCATTGAACTTGAGGCTATGTGACTTACTTTGAACTTGAGGCTATGTGATTTACTTTGAATTTGAGGCTATGTGAAACTGCATTATCTTTGATCTTTCGGGCTATGTGATTTTGCATTATCATTGAACTTGAGGCTATGTGACTTACTTTGAACTTGAGGCTATGTGATTGACTTTGAACTTTGAGGCTATGTGAAACTGCATTATCATTGAACTTGCGGTTATGTGATTTTCATTAAACTTCAGGCTATGTGACTTACTTTGAACTTGAGGATATGTGATTTACTTTGAACTAGAGGCTATGTGAAACTGCATTATCATTGAACTTGCGGCTATGTGATTCTCTGCATTATCTTTGATTTTGCGGCTATGTGATTTTCATTGAAGTAAAGACTATGTGACTTACTTTGAACTTGAGGATATGTGATTTACTTTGAACTACAGGATATGTGAAACTGCATTATCATTGAACTTGCGGCTATGTGATTTTCTGCATTATCTTTGATCTTGCGGCTATGTGATTATCATTGAACTTCAGGCTATATGAACTATGATTTTCTTCTAATTCCTGTTATGTGAACTCTGATTTTTAAAATTTGCACTTTCATTTCCAATCTATAGCTATCTAAAACTTGAATTTTGCATTTACTAAAATATACTATAAAATAAAAATTATTATTTTTTTAGGTAAGATATAATTTATTACTTATAATTAAATTGCTTCAAATTAAATATAATTTTTAAATTAATTTTCCTATAAAAAAAGATAAGGGCAAAGTTGGTATTTTGAAAAAATTTCTATCTTCTTTTTCTACTATCCTCCACTATTCCATAATTTTAACCAAACACAATTTTAGCTATTTCAGAGAATACCAACTTTTCAACCAAACGCAATTTAACTTTTATACTTCTTTATCCCGGAATAACAAGCTATCCCAGATATAAAAAAATTTATACCTCTTAAATTTATCCCCGAACCAAATGGGGCCTAGAAGTTTACACTTTTTGGTGTCTTTTTCCAAGTATACGTAATATGCAATTATTGCATATCGTTCTCATCCCACGTGTGTGTCCCACGTTGTGTCGATTAACAATCTATGTTTTTATCATTTTCACCTCTTACATTATTTAAAAAAAAAATTACTACTTGTATACTAAGGGCCCGTTTGTTTTGGAACGGAACCGGGATAGCGGGGATATCCCCTTTATTCTCCCAACGCTCTGGAACCGTCTGGTATGCCTTCCCAGAACAAGGAGAATAGCTGGTATAACAAATCCGTACATTAATATTTTTACTATTAAATTTTTTTACCTTAATAACCCTTTTGTCTCCTTTATCTCATCCCAACTATTATTTAATAAAACTCTTCTCACTCTCTTCGTATCTTCCTCCTTTCTTCTTCCAATACACTCTCATCATCACAAATCCTCTCTGATCTCTCCTTTTCCTTCATCAAACCTCCTTTCCTCTTCCAATAAATTCATCATCACAAATAAATATTATAAAATTTTAAATTTATTATTAAAATAAAATATATAAAATTTATTATTTAAAATAAATATTATAAAATTGTTAAATCTTAAAATTAAAATGTTGAAATTTTATATTTTAAATTAATTTTAATTTTAAAAAATAAATATTTAAATAAAATATTATTTTAAATAATATAATTTATTATGATTATAATTTTATTTTATTATTTTAAACTATTAATCCATAATTAAAAACGAAATAATTAGATTTTAACAATTTTATCACAATTTTTTAAACCATTAATCCATTAATTTTAATTGAAAAAGTTAACATTAAATTAAATGTAAATTTTTTTTTTTAAATATAACATTAAATTATGATTATAAATTTATTTTTATTTTTTTAAACCAATAATTAATTAATTTAAAATAAAGAGAAAAACGAGTTTAGAATTTTAATGACATAATAAAGCTCGTGGGTACAAATTTACAAATATTATCAAATATAGAATTTTGTGAATTTTAAATAAAAAGTAAAGTTAAAAATTAATTTTTTAAATTAAAATTATATAATTGTAAATTTCAAATTAAATGTTGAAATTTTATATTTTAAATTTCATAATTTTAAGTGAAAAAATAAATATAAATTAAATATATTATTTTTTAAATATATATTTTAATTACGATTATAATTTTATTTTAATTTTTTAAACTATTATCCATTAATCAAACAAGAAAAACGAGTTTTTAATATTTTATGACATAATAAACTCCTGGGCGGAAAATTACAAATATTTAGCAAATATATAAATTGCGAAATTTTAAAAGGTATTTTATTCAAAAGATTAAGTAGTTAAAATTAATATTATAAAATGTAAATTTTCAAATTAAAATCTTTGAAATTTTAAATTTAAATTAAATTTTAAGTTGAAAAATTAAATAATAAATTAAATATATTATTTTAAATTATATATTTTAATTACCGATTATAATTTTACTTTATTTTTTTAAACTATTCATCCATTAATAAAAGAACTAATCAATTTTTAACAACTTTTATCACATAATAACTATTGGGGGCAAAAAGGTAATTTATCCATCTTATCCTCTTTATCGCTCTATTCCTCATTATTACACCAAACACGAATTGCCTTATCCCTGGAAACATCCCAAACGAGTTTAACCTCATAATTCCTACTTATCATTATCCCCAGAATAGCCAATTCCAGCCTATCCCGATTCCAAACGCAGCCTAAAGGAGATATATATCTCACATCTTATTCATCCAATGGATGGAGTGTGATGAGAGGTCACTTCACGAATTTGTGAAGTGACCTTCCTATCTTTAGATGAGTGAATGTAGAATCTACACCCCCTTTTGGAGCGTACATGTAGTATTGCTCTTATTTTAAATTTTTAATTATTTATTAAACTCTAAGTTGTACATGATACTAATATAAATAAAAATTATTTATTTTAAAAATAAATATAAGTTTAAAAAAAAAAAAATTAGTATAATTTTATATTTGGATGACTATTAGAATTATACTAGATATAAAAAAAAAATTATATTTGATTTGATAAAATAAAATAAAAAAAATAAAAATAAGTAAATATTTTTAATTAAAAAAATTCCTTTTTAAAAAAAATTATTTTAAAAAAATTAATTATAATTTGTACTATTTAAATTTAGGTTTTGTATATAAAAACTTTAATTTATTAAAAAATTTATAAATTTATAAATTAATAAAATTTACAAATTTGTATATAAAAATTTGTATAAATTTTAAACATTTATAATTTTTTAAATATATTAAAAATTAAAGTTAAAATTTAAAAATTTAAAAAAATTTAACAATTTTAAAAATTTTAAAATTTTAAATTTTAATTATTTTGAAAAATGTGCAAAAAAGGTGCAAAAATTTTAACTTTTAAATTTGTATAAATTTAAAAATTTTATAAAAAAATTTAAAAATTTAAAAATTTGTACATAAAAAATTTATATAAATTTTAAAATTAATATATTTTAAAATTTTATAAATTTTTTAATTTATTAAAAATTAAAATTAAAAATTTTAAAATTTATAAAATTCAAAAAAAATAATTTTAAATTTTATAAATTTGAAAATTTAAAAATAAAAAAATAATAATTTTAATTTTAATTTAAAATAATAAAAAAATGGGTGGGGAACAAGTTGCTCCCACTCAACGCCTTGCTTTTTTTTTGGGGGGGGGGGGGGGGGGGGGGGGGGGGATAAAGAAGAAGGATAACCCTTTATCTCCCCCCACTTATCCCCAATTAAAACACTGCCTAGGACCCATTATCATCCTAACCACACATATTTTATTATAAAAACTAAAAATTTAATAGCACCAATGACTTGGTCTATCGAAAACATAATAGTCTATATATATATATATATATATAATATATATATATATATATATATATATATATAGGTCCGGCTACTATACTTTATGAGTAAAAATTTTTTTGCACTCATAAGTTTCATCCCTTGGATGAAAAAATGTGCGATTAGGATTATAGTAGTTCATAAGATTTTTACTATTTCTCCAACAAAACCTAGTAAACCCTAGGGTGACCACTATCATCCTAACCGCACATTCCTTCATCCAAGGGTGAAAAAATTATGAGTACAAAGGGGTTTATACTCATAAGAGTATAGTAGCCCTACGCTCTCTCTCTCTCTCTCTCTCTATCTCTCTCTCTCTCTCTCTTTCCCTCTTTCTCTCTCTCTCTATATATATATATATAGTCCGGCTGCTGTGCTTGTACAATTAAGCACCAAGCAATTGGTACTTATAAATTTTCTACCGTTAGATCTAACCTTTTGATTAATTCTACTCCTTAGATTATACTATTCCACCAACCACTCACTAAACCCAAGGGGCCCACCATCATCCTAATCACACATTTCTATATCAAAGGATAAAAAACTCACAAGCACAAATAACTCACAAGCACAAATAACTTGGTACTTTTACAAACATAGGAGTTCAATTTATATATATATATATATATATATATTATATATATATATACACTATACTATACTATACTATACTACCGATAGTACCAAGCATTTGGTGCTATCAAGTTTTCTACACTTATATCAACCCCTTTAATTATTTTCATCCGTTAAATTTTACTATTTTTCCAACCACCCATTAAACCCAAGGGGCCCACTATCATCTCAATCACATATTTTTTAACTCAACGGTTAAAACCTCAATAGCACCAATAACTTGGTATTATTAATAGTATTCCATCCTAGCTATATATTATATATATATTATATATATATCTATATATATTATATATATATATATATATATATATATCTATATATATATATATATATATATATATATATATATATATAGTCCGGCTAGTATACTATTGATAGTACCAAACATTTGGTGCTATCAAATTTTCTACCGTTAGATCAAGCCCTTTAATTATTTTCATCCGTTAGATTTTACTATTTTTCAACCATCGATTAAATCCAAAGGGCCCACTATCATCTCAATCACACATTTTTTAATTCAACGGTTGGTACTATTAATAGTATTCAAACATACCTATAATATAGATATATATATATATATATATATATATAAAGAGAGAGAGAGAGAGGGGAGAGAGAGGGATGGAGAAGAGGATGATAGGGGAGAGGGGCGAGAGAGAGAGTGAAGAGAGTGAGAGAGAGAGAGAGAGTCTGGCTAGTATACTATCGATAGTACCAAACATTTGGTGCTATCAAGTTTTCTATCGTTAGATCAAACCCTTTAATTATTTTCACCCGTTAGATTTTACTATTTCTCAACCACCCAATAACACAAGGGGCCCACTATCATCTAAACCACATATCTTTAATTCAACTGCCGGCTTAAAAATTAATAGTATCATGACTTGGTACTATTAATAGTATTCCAGCCTAAGTATAATATAATATATATATATATATATATATCTATATATATATATATTATAGATTTTTATATATATATATATATATAATATATACATATATATATATATATATATATATATATATATATATATATATATATATATATATGGTCCAGCTACTATACTCTTATGAGTAAAAAAATTTCGTTCTCATAAGTTTTCATCCCTTGGATGAAAAAATGTGCGGTTAGGATTATAGTAGTTTCTAATATTTTTACTATTTTTCCAATAACCTTGTAAACCCTAGGGGGACCACTATTATCCTAACAACACATTCCCTTCATCCAAGGGTAAAAAAGTTATAAATACAAAGAGATTTATACTCATAAGAGTATAGTAGCCCTATGCTATGTATATAAGAGTATAGTAGCCTACTATACTCTTATATATATAGCGTAGGGCTACTATACTTTTATGAGTAAAATCTTTTTGTACTCATAAGTTTTCATTCCTTGGATGAAGAAATGTGCGGTTAGGATTATAGTAGTCCCTAGAATTTAGACTATTTTTCCAACAACCTAGTAAATTCTAGGGGGACCACTATCATTCTAACCGCACATTCCTTCATCTAAGAGTAAAATGTTATGAATATAAAGGGGTTTATACTCATAAGAGTATAGTAGCCCTACGCTATATAATAGAGCTTATATGCTTTCAAAAGCACAAGACAATTCATATTTGTGAATTTTTTATCATTGAATTTGTATTGAGATTTGTGCTTTTTTACTTTAACTTTATCTCTCTTTAGTTGACTTTACAATAGCAGAAATTCCAATACAAATTTATTGGTAAAAAATTTACAAGTATGAATTCTCTTGTACTTTTAAAAGCATATAACCTCTACTTTTAAATAAACTTAGCTGGAAATGTGAAACAACTAGGCTTTGAACTCGGATCTCGGGTATCAACCACCAAGCCCTTTGCCACTTGCACTAGTGAGTGAGTGAGTGTTGTTGGTTATTTATTTATGGGTTATACAAATAGATTCACCTTTCTATTCCTTGACAATAGGTCAAGAAAACTTGCGGTCCACATTAGACCTAACGGTAAGATATCCAACAATAAACCTAACGTGCAAGCGAATTAAGTCCAGTCGAAATTTATGGGCGTTATATCTATGCGTTTTAAGTGAATTAGTTGAGTATTCCTAGTAGTTCGAGCTTTTAAAATTAATGGTTAGCGCCAAGGATTCGACATTTGTGACTGTTATTCTTCTATAAGAACAAAACTGTCTATAACTTAAAATTCGTTTTTGATGTCAGAAATTTCGAATCAACGACCGATTTTGTTAGGCTTGTTTTATAATATTTAAAGTACCTAAAAAATAAATTTTACGATTTTTCGATATCATTTGCTTAGTGATTGAAAGAATTTAAAATCGCGAAATGATATCATCTATTAAAGTTTAACATTATTAGAATATATCTGCACGGTTAAACTTGCAAATTAAATGGTTCACCACGACAATTAAAATTATTGATTTTGAGTCCCTTCAATCATAAAAAAATGATATCGTAAAATTAAAAATTTTTATTTTTTTACTGCTTCAAATTCTCTAAATCAAGTCTAATAAAGACGATCGTCGATTCGGGAGTGCATGCAAAAATATAATTTTATTGATAAATTTATATACATAAATATAAAAAAAATAAATTTTATTGATAAAAAAAAAATAGTAAAATACAATCATCTAAAATTTGTAGGAATACCATAATTTTATCCAAATTATTAATTGCTCTTCAGAGATGACAAAAAAAAAAAAAAAAAAAAAAAAAAAAAAAAAAAGCATTAGAAAATTTTCTCACCACCCCTCTAAACATTAATAATTTAACCCAGACCTTCGAACTTTAAAAATACCAAAACAGTACTTGTAATATATAGGATATGCCACAAATGTTAATTTTTACTAGCAATTATTATACTCACTTTAATTATTATAATATTATTTTTATATTAATAAAATATTAATATTTAATCAACTAAAACTGTGAAATTATAAAATTCAGAAAAATAAAATTAAAAATTATAAAAAATTAAAATTTAAGAACTTTCTTGCCATATTAAATCAAGCAAATTAAAAGAAAAAAACCAAAATTAAAAGTTTTAAATATGAGGGAGTCGGATAAAAAAAAAGTCATATTTTATATATTAAAATATTAAAAATCAAAACAAAAGGTACTGAGATGAAATTTCATCAGACTCTTAGCATAATTAATTTATTTCTATTTAATTCAAATTAATATTTTAGATTTATAATTCTATTTAATTCAAGTTAATATTTTAGATTTATAAAAATATCGAGCCCAGATATGAAAAAAGTGTTTAAAGAATTAAGCTCAGATGTGAGGGGAGTGCTGAAATATTAAAAGCACCGTTTTTTAATAGCTTAATTAAAATGTAGAGACCAATTTGCAATATGGGAATAGTAGAGAGACTATCCATACATTTTACATGTCTCTATTGCTCGTCTCATTTCCTCCTATAAATCCCACTCCCCCAACTCCACACAATTATGCGGATGATCCTTCTAGAGAGAGAGAGAGAGAGAGAGAGAAAGAGTTTTAGAGAGAGAAAGGGAGACAAAAAAAATGGGGGAGGTTGTGGGAGAGGAGAGGGGAAACAAGAAGGTGGTGCTAAAAAACTACGTTACGGGGATCCCCACGGAGGGGGATATGGAGGTGGCGACGGAGACCGTACGATTGAAGGCCCCCGAGGGATCGACGGCCATGATCGTCAAGAACCTGTATTTATCCTGCGACCCCTATATGCGGTCGCGGATGACCAAGCACGACGAGCCCTCCTACGTACCCGATTTCGTCTCCGGTGAGGTACCAAAATTTGTTATTTATTTATCTCTTTTTTCTTGGGCCTTTTTTAATAAAAGATTCACTAATTTTGCGACAACTTTAAATTTTTTTTAGACATATGGCTATGTTTTTCTTTGAGTAATAATTATTAAAATAAAAATTAGAATTAGAATTAATATTATAGAGCACCACCAAAATAGTACTGTACCAATAAACTCTTAAAACAATATATTACTGTACCAATAAACTCTTAAAACAATATATATATATATATATATATATATATATTATATATATATATATATATACTAGTTAAAGTACCCGCGCTTCGCGGCGGCCGAATAAATTAATATTTATAATTAATTTATAATTAATAATTATTAAGCAATGAATAATAAATTATTTAATATATTATAAAGTTTTCAAATTTATAAGTTAGGAAAAAAAAAAAGCACAAAAGTATAATTAATACATATAACAGTTGTTTTCTCATACAGCTGAGGAGGAAAAACATAATTCCTGCTGCGTCATTCTGCTCTCATTTGGTCTATTGAGCTACCCCAATCCCAAACCAAATTACATATATAGGAGCTCTGGTCTCTCTTGAATCAAGGGACTCACACCCAAAGTCAGAAAATTAAAATGCCAAATGCTGGAGAATTAGGTTTTGATTTGAAACCGCCCGATCATGTAAGAATTTGGTTTGGATTTGAGTTTTGAACTAAGTATATATCAAAAATGCAACTGTGACACAGCCAAACCTGCTAAGTTGGATCAAAACCCATTCGAAAACAATCCTGACAGAAAATCTTTTCGCTGACACAAAAGTATAATTACTACATATATTAATTGTTCATTAACTAATAGCATCATTTCAACTCCTTGGAGTATACTACATATATTAATTGTTCATTAAATAATAGCATCATTAAATCCTTGGAGTAAAAAAGTATAATTCTACAATATTAATTGTCATTAACAAAAGACTAATTATTTTCTGCTGGTCGAATCATAACAAAAAGACTAATTTTTGTAATTCTAATTTACCTTCCCCAGTGGTGTGATTGTTAGAATTTTCTCTACACAGCAGCAAAATGCTCAATTTTCCACAAAGAAAGCACTTCTCCTGTTGCCCTGGCATGGAGATCACCTGTGAAGTCAGTGCAAAGCTTTCTAGTCAAAGTCAATTTAGGAAGATGTGAAATTATTTCTTTGTGTGCAGGTGTTGATATAATTTGCAAACCTCTCGTAAAATGGAGAGAAGTGAACCTCATGGGTAGCCAAAGAAAGCATATCAGATCTGCATCCTATAGAAATGGAAAACAGCTTTGTATGTCAAAAACTTGAAATTGGAATAGAGTATTCCAGGAATAAGCAATACTACTCACCAAACCGTACAGACAATGGCGTGTGTTTGGATCAAAACCAGGAAGATTACGTTGTAATCGTATATATGCCATGATTTTGTGCTCACCTTCCCCAGGAACATTTGCATCAGAGCATTACCTTAAAATAATCAGAAGAAATACAACAACAATAAAAGTTATGCAAGAAAATCAATGTGAAAGAGGAAATAGAACAAACAATAATATCATTGTTTGTTAAGAACGATGTGTCTAGCGCAGATGTGATTGTTGATATAACAATATTAACACCTTAAGAGATTGCCATCCGGGAGTATGATTCAGTTCAAATGTATGTAGTATGGAGTGTGACTGAGAGAGCAGACATAAAATGCGTCCCTGGGGTTATGACATTTGAGTCAGATGTTTCCAACCTCTCCTTTGGAGACAAAGTCATTCCTTCAACTTCAAACTCCTTTCTCAATCTCTCCTCCTCAGCCCTGGATATCTACACCGTCAGCCATTAACTCTAAAATGTTCATAAGTGCTGCTAGGGGTTGTCAGCAATGAAGCAAACACATGCTTACTGCCTCGGCTGCATCTTAGCAGCTCTAAAACGTCGAGAGCGTTGTTGAACAAAACATATGGAATCAAAGTCCGTTGGGGCACCTCAGCACAACAATTTGGAAGGATCAGATAGGTACAACAATAATAATTAACTCAAAGCAAACCCCCCCTGCTCTACAATAGTAAATGAACTGAAATACATGTTAAAATGATCACAAAGAAGAGGTCAAGAGATAAGCTCCCACTGCATCTTCTCAACTAATTCACATTTTTTTTTAGCACAATCTGGCTAATGAAAATCTAGACGAAAAAAACCACAAGAAAGCCAACAGAACCTATTGGAAATAACCAAATTTGATAGGAAGCCGCAGACATATCTACAACAGAGAAAAGTACAAATGGCATACCTGAGGAAGTAGCTCATCAATTATAGAACTGTTTGTCCATTGAATAATTAACATAAATATGGTTTAGATATGATAAACTATTCATAACTGTAGGAATTTAACTACACAAATCCTCATATAGTTAGTGATCACCACATTGTCCACTCAGACATCTTGAATAAAATAGACTCAGAGAACCTTCAGAAGATGATTGTAAAGCTTAGCCTGGCACTTAGCGTTAAAATTTAAGAGTTAGTGCCAAAATGAAGGCAAATTAGGTGCTGCTTAGGTAAGGGTTTCCTTTTTAGTCCATGTTGTCCCAGCATAGAGAGAAAGCAGAAAAACTTCCCTGACTGAGGCCTCAAGTGCATGGTTCAGTCATGAGACCTCTGTAATTTAAAAGACAGAGTAAATTCATGAAAAAGTAGCATATGTGAAAGATAATTAACTTCTTCATGTATTTAACTCAACAGTTTGACTCAATTGAACATGCAGTGTGGCTCAATTTGCATCTAAGATGACAGCATCTTAAATGATCACGAAACTGTATATCTATGTATATACAACTGTTTAGTTGCATTTTAATCCAACCGTGTCGTTCCAATCTGCAGGCTGAGGGGAGTGTCCCCAGCAGACTGTATATATATAATTCAACAGTTCCCAAGCCGTAGAAAATAATATATATAATAGATTGAATGAGGAGTTTGGATAGTTGTTCCTTCTTACTTGGGATTTCCAGAGTTTGCATGATCTTTATTCGCAGAAAATGTATTAGTACTCTTCTCTCAGGTAGTTACTTTCAAAACAGCTCTGTTGTATATGTTGCCTATGATTGCTGATAAGGGAACGGGGAAAAATGCGTCGCCAAACAAAGCTTAGTCTGGCCACTTAGCGTTAAAAAATTAAGAGCTAGTGCAAAATGAAGGCAAATTAATTCAGCAAATGATCCAAAGTAGGTGTTGTGCCAGGGCAAACTGATGTAGCTAGCACCCAAAGCAAAACATTCGCAAACAACGGGAATAACAATATAATAAAGCAAATCAGGATGTTTTAGAAGAATCTGAAAGTAAATTTTGAATAACATACTAAATTAAGAGTTACCTGTGGGCCGCCAAGAGTTCATCGAACGGCAACTGCAGGTCCACTTCCCCAGCTTATAGTTTTTTTTCATACTCCCCTCAACAAATTAGTACTATTAAAGTAAGCTATGGAAAATCTCAGAACTCAACGTCTCTACTTATAAAATCACAGTAGGTCATTCTAAAAGTGCTTACAATGCAATGAATATACTCAAACATGCTTACAATGAAGTTCCAAGTGCAAATGATTGGAACAATATTTCGCAAAAAAAGTTGAGAGAAGAAGCACCACAAATGGGAATATGATTGTATGAAAAGTTCACAAAATATACGAAATATATAGCAGCAGACATTCGTTAGATTGAAGTCCTATTAGAGGAGGATGCTAAAAAGTATCACTGTATGAGTTATAAAAGTGCAGAATTCATGTAATGCATTTGAAAGAGCCAACAAATATAGAAAAGGTAGAGTATCCATTTCCCACATTTTCTACATCCATATCTACAGGATGGTCAGATAGCATTGAGAACCTCCCAGTTTCAGATGGTGAGACGGTTTCCATCAGCGCTTCTCCCTGTACTCTATTAATCAAAGAGATTTGACCAGTCATATGTACAGAATCTCCAGGACAGGCATGATCAGTAGCAGAAGTGGTAGGAGCTGAAGAGTTCTTCTACCATTTTTCTGCAAGCAGAGTTTCTCATCAGTGAGAACTACAAAGAATCCCAATTTAGCAAGCACACTATCCTAATTAACCATGGTAAAAACCTAGGAGGACCAGTATAAATCAGAGAAATAAAGAACTGACAGAGGAAAAAAGCAATCACCTTCAAATTTAGATGCAAAAAATATTCCAGGTTTGCAAGATTAAATAAGAAGATGCAATATTCTCTTTAGTTAGATGTAATATTCCACGCTTGCAAGATTCAACTCACCACTCAGCATCTATACCAAGTAAGGGAGAGAAGGGGAGAGATATATACCCGAATAAAGTAAGAGAGAGAAGGGGAGAGAGAGAGAGAGAGGAAGAGAAAGTCATGGATCGGGTATGGCGCAGGGGCATGCCGAGGCGGGCCACGGCAACTCCGCGGTCTGAGGAGTCGCCATGCCGCGGAGTGGGTTGGAGAAAAGGACTGAGCAGACCTTCCATGCCGGGGAGTGGGTGGGAGGCAGGTGCGAAACCTGCCGCGGCTTTGGGCATACGAGCAGGCTGAGGAGTCGCCATGCCGCGGATGTGGTGGGAGCCGGGGACAGTGGGTGGGAGGCAGGTGCGAAACCCCCCAAGAGCAGAGAGGGAGCGGGGAGAAGGGTAAAAGCTAAGTGTAGTGGTTCCGCAAAACAGCAACATCATCCTCTGCGGCGACAGGAGCAGGACAGCCTCCTTGGCGGGGATAGCCTCAGAGAAGAGGGAGAAATAGAGGGAGTTGGTGAGATAGAGGGAGTTGAGCAGAGGAAAAAAGCTGAGTTTTCTACTCGACCATACGGAAAAGTAACCGCGACGTAACGTCTCAGCGGCAAACGCGGGGAAGCCTCCATTCGGTTTAGGCTTCCCCCTTTAATGTATTGGTATAGATAGATATATAGTAGCCGGACTCATATATAGTGTAGGGCTACTATACTCTTATGAGTATAAACTCTTTTATACTCATAACTTTTTTATTTTTGGATGGAAAGATGTGCGGTTAAGACGATAGTGGTCCCCTAGGGTTTATTAGGTTGTTGGAAAAATAGTATAAATTATAGGGACTACTATAATCCTAACCGCACATTTCTTTATCAAAGGGATGAAAACTTATGAGTACAAAAAAATTTTACTCATAAGAGTATAGTAGCCGGACCCATATATAGCGTAGGGCTACTATGCTCCTATGAGTATAAACTCCTTTATACTTATAACTTTTTCACCTTTGGATGAAAGAATGTGCGGTTAGGATGATAGTGGTCCTCCTAGGATTTATTAGGTTGTTGGAGAAATAGTATAAATCCTAGAGACTACTATAATCCTAACCGCACATTCCTTCATCCAAGTGATGAAAACTTATGAGTACAAAAAAATTTTACTCATAAGAGTATAATGCCGGGACCATATATATATATTATAAAGATATATATATATATAGAGAGGGAGGAGAGAGGATGTAGGCGGCAGTAGGAATTTTTGCTCGACTTCACCAGAGACGCTAGTGCTAGGGGATGTGATCGGAGTTGGGACGTACGAGAGGAGAGGTGATTGGGACTCTCAGAAACCTTGGGGGAGGAGAGAGGATCCGAACCGGAGGAGAGGTCCTCAGGGGGTAGGCTCCAAGAGGATGAGGAGTTCGAAGTCAGGGCCAGACGATGGGGAGGTTTGGTGGAGGAAGGATATCGGGGAAGGACCTTTGGTAGTGCGACACTATACAAGGAAATGATTTTCGGAGGGCATGAGAGGTGAGGAAGGACAACACCCCCTTTCGAGCCGGGAGAGAGATTTGCAGTGAGAGAGGACGAGGTAGGGCAAGGAGAGACGGATGAGGTCGAGTGGACTGGGTGAGTTTGATGAGAGGGAGGGAGTGGCGGGGGGAGAGAGTGATGGAGATAGCAGAGACTTCTGGATTTTTGTGTACGTTGAAGGAGAGGCGGTTGTGGAGGAGAGAGAGCCGTAGGAGGGGAGCCCCGGTCGGAGGGGGAGAGGAGAGGAAGAGCTTAGGGAAGAGAGAGTCCGGCTACTATGTTTGTGTAAGCACCAAGTAATTTATACTTGTAAGTTTTCTATCCCTTAGATCTGTTCATTTTAACTAATTTTATCCCTTAGACCATGTTATTCTAACAACCATCCACTAAACCCAAGGGCCTGTTGGTTTTTAATAGGATCCACAAAGATCTAAATAGGTACTATCAAACAACTAGAGGGGGGGGTGAATAGGTGTAATATTCAAAAATCAATCTCAGTGCGGAAAATAAAAACAGCACACCGAGATTTACGTGGAAACTCCAATCCAGGAGAAAAACCACGGGACCAACACGCAATAACAATCCACTAAGAATTGAAGAATAACAAGGTGATTACCGACTCTACGGACTCAAACCCCTCCTTCAAATTCTTCGGATCTTGCGCTCCACCGATTGCACGTCCACTGCACACGTTCGAATCCACGAACGCCACTCGAATCCACGAGCACACGTTTCGAATCCACGAAACGCCTTCAACACACCGAATCCACGGTGCTACGTCGAATCCACGACGCAAACTCAGCCGATACAAAATATTGGCTTCGATGGTGATCCTTTGCTTAGAATATCATTGAAGAACCGTAGAAGGAATCTCTAAGCAAAGACTAGATTAATTCGACAAAAGATAGATCTTGGAAGAACCGTCGAATTGACCTAAAAGAGGCTAAAAAGAAGAACGATAAAACCTAGCCTCTAGGGTTGCTCTCGAGTGTTTCTGAATTGATCCATTATTATCGAGAAACCCTAAGTATCTATTTATAACCCTTGGAAACTAATTAGAGTCGGTTTAGTAATCTTATCACGATATGGCATTGTGTACCGGTACTCAAAGTTGGGTTCCGGTACTCAATGGTGCAAAACACAGATTTTTCTAATGTGTTCTGGTACGCCAAACTGTGTTCCGGTACTCAATGAAAAATACAGAAAATTCTGTGTCGGGTTTGAGGAACTCAAAGTGGGGTTCCGGTACTCAATGTAAAAACTAATTTTTCCAAGATAAGCTTTATCCAAAACAGACCAAGTACCGGAATCCAAACTTAAAATAAGTTGTGAGTTAAAACCCAAGTTCCTAAACCCATGTCTAAACCGGGTTTCAATTAATTCCAGATTCCAATGATTATAAATGTACTTAAATCACCATGATTGAATTAATCATACCTGAGTATCAACTTGAGCTCTTGTTGAATCTTCTTCGAGTCTTCTAAAGCTGATTGACAATTTGATCACTTTCAGACTCCGGCTCAACTCACGAAATATGCCAACACAAAAAGCCGTACCAATCTCCCTCTTTGGCAATTTCGTGACAAAACCCAAAAGTACATAAAAACGCTCAAGTTACTCATCTTAAACCAAAAAATCGAAACTCAATGTTATCATCAAAACATTGATTTTCTTTGCGTGAAAGATCCAATAAATACAAATTACATTTGAACCAAACAGTCCTAGAGCATACTCTATGACTTAGGACTTGGAGTCTTAAAGTGATGTAAATCCTGCAAAATAAAAACTCCAAACAAAATCAAACGTTAGTCGTTAGAATGTAAATCCCACATTTGATCCGTCCAGTTGGTTCTTTTGTTTGTCCGGCTCTTTTGTTTTTCGGCTCTTGTCATCAATCTCTTCCTTATTTCATCTCCCCCTGTCTTGAGCATTCTCCCCCCCTTTTTTTTTGATTCGCATTATTTCTGTTCTCCCCCTTTTTGTCACAAATTGTCAAACAGTGAATATAGACAAAAGAAAAATTACTAGGAGGATAAGTTCTTAGTTACATGAACATTAGATTTTTTGTTCATCAACAAGTGAAAAGAAACTGAAAACCAAAAACAAGAAAGAAAAGAAGTCACTCATCCTCATTTGAATCATCATCATCATCATGTGATGTTGGTCCATGTGATGTACTCGGTGCAGTTGCTCCAGTGACCACATCATCATGTTTGCACCCAAGGATATCGAAGATCTTCTTTAAACCATCCTCAAGTTTCTTGAAGCCTTGCTCCATTCTTTTCTTTAATGAGCGAACATCCCGATGCAATGTTTGAAGTGTTACTACCTCATCTGTTTCAGGAGATTCTTGGCGAGGTGGTGCACTCGGTGTCGCTTCACTTGCATAGCCTTTTGTATGCCCAAAAGTTTTCAGAGTGCTAATCGACTTGGCTAAAGTGATTCCATCAATTGCCCCCAAGCCGTAGTCATATTTGGCACACGAAATGTCAACTCCGTGATCTTCTAGAAAGCGAGTTATCAAAATTGGATACGGAAGAAGTTCACGTCGACTTGTTCCCTCAATGAAATGTACCATTTGCTGCCAAATAAGAAATGGAATGTTGACATTTGTCACGCCCCGGGTGCAAATCAGGACCCGGGCCCGTCTACAGATCCGCCGTGCACATGGGATTTCCCGCGTACACGAAGCGCTGGTAACCTGCTCAGATATAATGTACAATAAAAGAGCATAATACAGAGCTGAAATAGAAGAACCACATAGTATCTCAGACTGGAACTACAAATACAGCTGTAATATGTACAATAATCTCCCAGCTCACTAAAATAATACAACCAGCTGGCTAAGCCAGACCCAAAATAAAAGGAGAATTCCACAGTCTGAGTGAAGGGTACAGTGTCTATCTACAGCTCTCAGTCTCCAGGAGATCTATTCAGCGATCCCCTTACCTCGATCAGCTGCCGATGGCCTAGCAGCTCCCGCAGATGACTCTGCAAAATAAGGGAGAAGAAAGAAACAGAAAACAATAATGGGGGTGAGAACTACCAGATAAACCAGCAGCCTCCCCTAGTGGGTAAAACCTCAACTCTGACGCACCCACTAGGACTACTAGAGGCAAAAGGGAAAAGGGGAAGTGGTAAGATACATAAGATGCTGAAACAGGAAAACTACCACTATTATGCTGTCAAAACTGTATGCATGCATCAGAAATAGTATCTGTCCAAATAAACCCAATCTAGTCACCAGAAAACAACTGGTACTGCCTGCTCAGCGGAATCTGCACACACGGCTCGAAACCGCGGGATCGGCTCACACGGCTCGCATCCCAACATAAGTATCAGACCGGCACACACGGCTGGGTCCGAGAAAGCACACCTCCGGAGTGGCACTCGAGGGGAGCGACCCACACGAGTAAAATATCTCTGTCATCAGTATCACAAGTATCTCTGTAGCACATGTCTCAATATAGCAGGACTGGATCATAACCATGATCAAAGTGGGAAACTCCATCCACTAGAAACCCAATCCCCAACTGATGCAATAAATAAACCAAACTCAACCCCAATCTGATGCAAGGATAAACATCTGGTCAACCGCCTACTGTCCGCGGTCACCGCAATACCCCACAAGTCCACAATCTAGCACAACCTTGGCTACACTATCCCAAACCCCTGCTCACACTTGAGCAACAACATATGAATGCAAAGGACAACAATGAAACATGTTCAAATCCCAATATGATAGTGTAGCAATGAATAGTGGCCTTACCTGATGTCCGGGCATGCATGCAACTGTCTTTATTTTTAAAAGTTGTAAAATAGTGTCAAAGGTTTAAAAACAATTGATTTACTGAATAAAAGTCATTTGCATGCGAGATCATAGCCTTTGTCTCGATCACAGTGTCCCAATATAAGTCATCATATCATTTGTGGGGTTATATTAATTTTTAGGGGAGTTTGTCCCAGCGGTCCTTGTCATTTGTCATATTAATTTGTCCCAATGGTTCTCATTAATTGTCCTGTTAGTTGTCCTGTTAGTAGTCCTGTTAGTTGTCCTGTTAGTAGTCCTGTTAGTAGTCCCAATGGTTCTCATTAATTGTCATATTTTAGGGGATTTCTAGTAATCCCAGTGAGCTTGTCAAAAATGAGGTAAGCAACAACCGCCCACCTCAAGCAGCTCAAAAACACCCCAGGTAGTCTCCTGGTTGTCCACAGTCCTCAAATCCTGCAAATCAATGCTCCCGGTATAAATACAAATCCCAAAAAGTACAGTATTTGCTGTTTTTCAGACAGCACGGGAAAAGAGGAATTTTTCACCTCTAAAATGAGCTCCTAAAATCCCAGAAAAATCACGGTTGCGTTCCTCGCGAAGAGTAGATCAAAATCGACTCTTAAAACGCCTCGATCTGACGCTCCTACGTCAAGATAAAAATCGGAGAAGTCGGTGCTGTCCAAAAAACATCACAGTAAAAAGGGGGGTCAAAGAGGACTTGAAAACTGTGCCAAAAGTACGAAACGGAGCAAAATAATCAATACGGAAATCGAAGCCCTACCTCTTACGGTCGCGCTGTCGCAAAAATCGTCCAAAAATTCCACCCGGTTAGCCCGCAGTGAATTTTCGACGGAACTGCGACGGGAAATGGGCCTAAAAAGAAAATCGTCGCAGTGCGCCGCGTCGCAGATATCTCACTATCTGTAACTCCTAAATTCCTGAGATTGTAGAGAGAGAAAGAAGAGAGAGAGAGGACAACTTTGGTAGAGGGAAGTTTTTCTGATTCTCTCTCCTCGGCGCGCAAAACGAGGTGGGAAAATGAGAGGGGTGAGGGGCTCTTATATAGTGGGCCAAAAGGGATATTCCCACACGGGATCCTGATCCGAACACGAAACACCGAAACGGGCCAACCAGGAAGCGCCACGTGTCCACAGAACAGGAAACAGCCTGTGCAGGGCCAATCAGATTTCGCCACGTGGCCACGTGGTCCATGTGCTCGGTCCGCGCTCCGGGTCTTCCGGAAAATGTCGGCCTACAGGATGCTGCCACGTGTCACCATCCAGAAGCTTCTAGAAGCCGGCCAGCCAATCAGGAGCTGCCACGTGGCAAGGGAAGATTCGGTGCACCCGGTGCACGCCTGGCCCATGGACCGCGCACCGAGCCCCCTGCCCGCGCCTGCCCGCGCTGCCCGCGCCTGCCCGCGCCGCGCTCCTCCGCGCTCCGCCGCTGCCCCGCCGCTGCGCCGCTGCCCGCCGCCGTGCGCCGCCGCCTGCCGGTCGCCGCCGGCCGCCGGAACAGTAATTCCGGCGGCCGGAACAGTGTTCCGGCTGAACAGTAAAATGTGCCGAAAAATAAAGTGAATATACCGTTTCGACCGTTTTCGCGCGCTGAGTCCAAATACGACGTCCGTTTCGCCAAATTCTCATCCGAAATTTTGCCGAAAGCTCCCGGAAATTCCCGTTTGCTCCGATTTTCGCGCCAAGTCTATTTTAAATATCCAATTTCGATTCTACAAGCTCCGAAGCACTGTACAAGCTCCCCGCAGTCACTGTTTAATGTTGCACAGTTCCTGCGGGAGTCCGGATCATCACATCCTCCCCCACTAAAAAGAGTTTCGTCCTCGAAACGAGACTCAACAACAATCCTCAGTCCGATGTCTCGAATAAGTAGGGGTGGGCATCCCTCATCTCCGACTCGAGCTCCCATGTAGCCTCGCGCTCGTCATGATTGCTCCATTGGATTTCACATAGGGAATGGCCCGATTGCGCAATTCTCTCACCTCTCGATCCAGAATTCGCAGTGGGCGCTCCTCATACCTCAAATCCTCGCTGATCTCCAGCGGTGTGAAGTCGATGACGTGCGATGGGTCGAAGACATACTTCCTCAAAGTAGAGACATGAAATACATTATGGACACCAGCAAGCCTCGGAGGAAGTGCAAGTCGGTAGGCAACTGGCCCGATACGCTCCAATACCTCAAAGGGTCCAATATATCGGGGGCTAAGTTTCCCACGAATGCCGAACCTCCTGATTCCTTTGGACGGCGAGACTTTCAGGAATACATGATCACCAACCTGAAACTCTAAGTCTCGTCGCCGAACATCGGCATAACTCCTTTGTCGGCTTTGGGCGGTCTGAAGATGCTGTCGGATTACTCGGACCTTCTCTTCTGCCTCTATCAAGACATCTGGTCCCAAGGTCCGCCTCTCGCCCACGTCACTCCAATAAAGCGGTGATCGACACTTGCGTCCATACAATGCTTCAAACGGAGCCATCTGAATGCTCGCTTGAAAGCTATTGTTGTACGCGAACTCAGCTAAAGATAAGTGTCGAATCCACCCTCCGCCGAAATCCAGACGCAAGCCCTCAACATGTCCTCCAGGATTTGTATCGTCCGCTCAGATTGCCCATCCGTCTGCGGATGGAAAGCCGTACTGAACCTGAGTTCAGTCCCCAAGGCTGTCTGCAAACTCCCCAGAAATGCGAAACAAACCTCGGGTCTCTATCTGATACAATGGAGGCGGGTACTCCATGTAATCTCACTATCTCATCCAGATATAACTGGGCTAGTCGCTCAAGTGACCACGTAGTCTGCATGGGCAGAAAGTGTGCCGACTTGGTGTGCCCTAGGAAGTCCGACCACGAAATCCATCGTAATGTGGTCCCATTTCCACTGGGGAATTGGGAGACTCTGTAACTTGCCAGCTGGCACTCGGTGTTCAGCTTTCACCTGCTGACAAGTTAAACACTGAGCCACAAATCTCCCGATATCCCTTTTCATGCCTTTCCACCAGAAGTGTGCCTTGAGGTCTTTATACATCTTAGTCCCACCAGGATGTAGGGTATAAGGTGTATAATGGGCCTCTCGCAATATCTGCTCTCGGATCTCCGCATCCGCTGGCACACATGCTCGGTTCCTGTACCTCAGTACTCCCGAGGCATCTACCGTAAAGTCCCCAGACTGATTACTCGGAATTTGATCTCTAATCTGGTCAAGTGGGGGTCCTCACTCTGTTTCTCCCTGATCCTGTCTAGCAGAGTGGGCTGCACGACTAAAGATGTCAGTCTAGCAGAGACCCCAGGGGACACAACCTCTACTCGAGCCGTCTCATCTCTTCTAATAGCGGTGCCTGGTCTGTGATCAACATAGACAAACTTTGCACCGCTCTCCTACTCAAGGCGTCAGCGACCACATTAGCCTTGCCTGGGTGGTAGAGAATATCTACATCATAATCCTTTAATAGCTCTAACCACCTACGCTGCCTCAAATTCAGCTCCTTTTGCGTGAACAGGTATTTTAGGCTCTTGTGGTCGGTGTAGATTTCACAGTGCTCTCCATATAGGTAATGACGCCAAAGCTTCAGTGCAAACACTACAGCAGCGAGCTCCAAGTCATGGGTAGGGTAATTCTTCTCGTAATCTTTGAGTTGCCTTGATGCATAAGCAATTACCCTCCCTTCTTGCATCAACACACAACCAAGTCCACTGTGTGATGCGTCACTGTAGATCACATATCCTTTTCCCATAACAGGAAGGGAAAGGATAGGAGCGGTCATCAATCTATTCTTTAGCTCCTCAAAACTTTTCTGACAATCCTCACTCCAGATAAACTTCACTCCTTTACGCGTCAAGCGAGTGAGGGGTGTGGAAAGCTTCGCAAAGCCTTCCACAAACCGACGATAATACCCAGCTAAACCCATAAACTACGCACCTCCGAAACGGTCGTCGGTCGGGGCCAATCTCGGACTGCCTCAATCTTCGCCGGGTCTACCGCCACACCTGCGGCGGAAATCACATGGCCCAAGAAGACTACCTCCCGAAGCCAAAATTCGCACTTTGCCAGCTTGGCATACAACTTCTTTTCTCGCAGAAGTTGTAGCACTATCCTTAAGTGCTCCTCATGCTCAGCATCACTTCGGGAGTAGATCAAGATATCATCAATGAACACTACTACGAATCGATCCAAGTATGGTCGGAAGATTCGGTTCATTAAATCCATGAATGCGGCAGGGGCATTAGTTAGCCCAAAAGGCATAACTGTAAACTCATAATGCCCGTACCGTGATCTAAATGCCGTTTTCGGAATATCCTCGGCCTTCACCTTCAACTGGTGGTAACCGGATTGCAGATCTATCTTAGAGAAGACACAAGACCCTTGCAGCTGATCAAAAAGATCATCGATGCGCGGCAAAGGGTACTTGTTCTTGATGGTCACTTTGTTTAATTCCCTATAATCCACACAAAGTCGAAGTGACCCATCTTTCTTCTTCACGAATAGCACCGGCGCTCCCCAAGGCGATACACTCGGCCTAATAAAGCCCTTATCCATTAAATCTTGGAGTTGCGCCTTAAGCTCTCGTAACTCAGCCGGTGCCATCCGGTAAGGAGCCTTTGAGATTGGCGCAGTTCCTGGAACTACGTCAATCACAAACTCAATCTCCCTATCTGGCGGCATGCTAGTCAGCTCAGGTGGAAAAACATCCGGAAACTCGCGGGCAATTGGGATATCCTTGAGTTCCGGCGCCGCCGTAGGCCCCTCAACAACACTAGCCAAAAAGGCTACACACCCTCGACGGATCATCTGCCTCGCTCGGGAAGTCGAAATCATAGAGGCAAAGAAAGCACTCTGACATCCCCGGTATACCAACATCTCCTGGCCTGGCTCTCTAAAAGTGACGGTTCTTGCGGCACAATCAATAGTCGCAAAGTACCGAGCCAGCCAGTCCATCCCGAGGATCACATCGAAGTCCTTCAGCTGTCTCAAGACCAACAGGTCTACTGGCATAATCCAGGACTCGATTTGCATCGGGCAGGACCAACAACACTCTTCCACGTGCAAGGTGTGATCGGGAATCTTAACCTCTAATGCACGTGGCAAAAGTCCTACCTCTAACCCATGTAATGATGCAAATGATCTACTAATGAAAGAATGTGATGCTCCAGTATCAAATAAAGTACGAGTCCTAATGCCAGAAAGTAAGGTGATACCTGCCACCACATGATCTGCTGCCGAAGAGTCCTCTACCTGCGCAGCATACACTCGCCCACTCTGAGCTGGAGGGCGATAATCCGTGGGATGGGAAGAAGATGGTCTGCTTGCTGGAGCATAGGGCCGCTGAGCCGTCGACCGCTGCTGCGATGAAGATGGAGCAGATGCTGAAGAGGGGTGGTGGGGGCCGAAAAGGGGCACGAAGCTTGAATGTGCCCGGGCTGTCCACATCTATAGCAGCGACCCCACCGTTGGTCGCAGGTGTTGGAAAAATGCTGACCTCCGCAGAAAATACAATTGCCGGGGGTTCGTGGTTGTCGGGGTTGCTGTTGAGACTGCCGCTGTCGCTGAGGCTGCCGCTGCGATCCACGTTGCGACGACTGTGCTTTTTGCTGCTGTTGCCGCTTCTGGGACTTCTGGGATCCACCAGGTCCTCGTTGCTCGGACCGTCCTTGGCCGGGGAACTGTGACTGCGGCGGTCGTGGCGGTCTCCACGAACTAGATTGTCCCCCAACCTCCGGTGCCGGTCGCTTCGCCCCCGGGATCACTACGGGAGCTGGAGCTACCTCCTCCATCACTACCTCCCCGCACTCAACGTAGAGTGCCTGCTCCATCGAGGCCTCCAAGGTCTGCAACCTACGCGAGCGAACCAATTGAAAAAGGTCCCGGCGCAAACCTCGCTCGAACATGTAGATCCGGTGCGCTCGTCCCTGGCCACGTTCGGTACACATGCCAACAACTGATTGAAATTGGCAATGTACTCGTGTACGGGCCGATCTCCTTGTCGGAGGTTTCTCAACTGTTCCTCCAACCTCTGCCGGACGCTTTCCGGAAAGAAAGCCCCTAGAAGGAGATTGCGGAATTCCGCCCAGGTCAGGAGCTGAGCCCCAGGCGGACCAGCCGGTCGAACACGCCGCCACCAAGCTTCGGCGTTGTGTTCCAAAAAGTTCGTTGCCAAAATACCTGATATCGATCCTCGATAAACAACGTCTCAAAACGTCGCTCCATCGCCGTGATCCACGACTCTGCCTCCCACGGCTCAGTACTTTGCCCCGAAAAATGGGGTGGGTCAAACTGGCGGAACCTCATCAACAGGTCCACCACTCCCCGCTGTTCTGCCGGGGTCAGAGATCCTGTCAGCCCAGTCGGCTGTCCACCAGTACCCCGAGTAACAGGGGATGCCGGGGTCACCGGTACAACTGGAGGATTCACAGCAGGGGAAGAAGGTACGGGAGAATTCTCTGGGGGTGCTACAACAGGCTGCGCCCTCTGTTCTAACATCTGCGTCAGCCGACTCATAGCCTCCTCCTGACGCCGAACAGCCTCAGACATCTGGGCCATCTGAGCCTGCAGCTCTTGCACCTCACTCTGCTGGCCCTGCTCGGACTCCTCCTGATCGGATTCAGGGGAATCAGGCTGAGAACGCGTCAACATCCTACGTCGCGGAGGCATCCTACCACAAGAAACCACACTCAGTATCAAACCCCACACGACCCAATCTAGCGAAAGTCAAAGACATTCCCCTATTTCTGTGACTTTATGTTGTCTGCAGCCAACATAACTGTCCACCAGAAATTGGGTATGTCGGTCTCTCTTCTCTCACTGGAAGAGTCAAACAATAAATCAACGACTTTCGCAAAATGTCACGTCTCTCATGCCCTATTATCCTAGGGTCTGCCAAAAGCCTAGGGTTTCCTAAGTCCCAACTGAACTATCCCTAAGCTCTGATACCAACTTAATCTGTCACGCCCCGGGTGCAAATCAGGACCCGGGCCCGTCTACAGATCCGCCGTGCACATGGGATTTCCGCGTACACGAAGCGCTGGTAACCTGCTCAGATATCAAATGTACAATAAAAGAGCATAATACAGAGCTGAAATAGAAGAACCACATAGTATCTCAGACTGGAACTACAAATACAGCTGTAATATGTACAATAATCTCCCAGCTCACTAAAATAATACAACCAGCTGGCTAAGCCAGACCCAAAATAAAAGGAGAATTCCACAGTCTGAGTGAAGGGTACAACGTCTATCTACAGCTCTCAGTCTCCCAGGAGATCTATTCAGCGATCCCCTTACCTCGATCAGCTGCCGATGGCCTAGCAGCTCCCGCAGATGACTCTGCAAAATAAAGGAGAAGAAAGAAACAGAAAACAATAATGGGGGTGAGAACTACCAGATAAACCAGCAGCCTCCCCTAGTGGGTAAAAACCTCAACTCTGACGCACCCACTAGGACTACTAGAGGCAAAAGGGAAAAGGGGAAGTGGTAAGATACAAAGATGCTGAAACAGGAAAACTACCACTATTATGCTGTCAAAACTGTATGCATGCATCAGAAATAGTATCTGTCCAAATAAACCCAATCTAGTCACCAGAAAAAACTGGTACTGCCTGCTCAGCGGAATCTGCACACACGGCTCGAAACCGCGGGATCGGCTCACACGGCTCGCATCCCAACATAAGTATCAGACCGGCACACACGGCTGAGGGAGAAAGCACACCTCCGGAGTGGCACTCGAGGGGAGCGACCCACACGAGTAAAATATCTCTGTCATCAGTATCACAAGTATCTCTGTAGCACATGTCTCAATATAGCAGGACTGGATCATAACTATGATCAAAGTGGAAAACTCCATCCACTATAGAAACCCAATCCCCAACTGATGCAATAAATAAACCAAACTCAACCCCAATCTGATGCAAGGATAAACATCTGGTCCACCGCCTACTGTCCGCGGTCACCGCAATACCCCACAAGTCCACAATCTAGCACAACCTTGGCTACACTATCCCAAACCCCTGCTCACACTTGAGCAACAACATATGAATGCAAAGGACAACAATGAAACATGTTCAAATCCCAAAATGATAGTGTAGCAATGAATAGTGGCCTTACCTGATGTCCGGGCATGCATGCAACTGTCTTTATTTTTAAAAGTCGTAAAATAGTGTCAAAGGTTTAAAAACAATTGATTTACTGAATAAAAGTCATTTGCATGCGAGATCATGGCCTTTGTCTCGATCACAGTGTCCCAATATAAGTCATCATATCATTTGTGGGGTTATATTAATTTTTAGGGGAGTTTGTCCCAGCGGTCCTTGTCATTTGTCATATTAATTTGTCCCAATGGTTCTCATTAATTGTCCTGTTAGTTGTCCTGTTAGTAGTCCTGTTAGTTGTCCTGTTAGTAGTCCTGTTAGTAGTCCCAATGGTTCTCATTAATTGTCATATTTTAGGGGATTTCTAGTAATCCCAGTGAGCTTGTCAAAAATGAGGTAAGCAACAACCGCCCACCTCAAGCAGCTCAAAATACACCCCAGGTAGTCTCCTGGTTGTCCACAGTCCTCAAATCCTGCAAATCAATGCTCCCGGTATAAATACAAATCCCAAAAAGCACAATATTTGCTGTTTTTCAGACAGCACGGGAAAAGAGGAATTTTTCACCTCTAAAATGAGCTCCTAAAATCCCAGAAAAATCACGGTTGCGTTCCTCGCGAAGAGTAGATCAAAATCGACTCCTAAAACGCCTCGTTCTGACGCTCCTACGTCAAGATAAAAATCGGAGAAGTCGGTGCTGTCCAAAAAACATCACAGTAAAAAGGGGGGTCAAAGAGGACTTGAAAACTGTACCAAAAGTACGAAACGGAGCAAAATAATCAATACGGAAATCGAAGCCCTACCTCTTACGGTCGTGCTGTCGCAAAAATCGTCCAAAAATTCCACCCGGTTAGCCCGCAGTGAATTTTCGACGGAACTGCGACGGGAAATGGGCCTAAAAAGAAAATCGTCGCAGTGCGCCGCGTCGCAGATATCTCACTATCTGTAATTCCTAAATTCCTGAGATTGTAGAGAGAGAAAGAAGAGAGAGAGAGGAAAAACTTTGGTAGAGGGAAGTTTTTCTGATTCTCTCTCCTCGGCGCGCAAAACGAGGTGGTGGAAAATGAGAGGGGTGGGGGCTCTTATATAGTGGGCCAAAATGGGATATTCCCACACGGGATCCTGATCCGAACACGAAACACCGAAACGGGCCATCCAGGAAGCGCCACGTGTCCACAGAACAGGAAACAGCCTGTGCAGGGCCAATCAGATTTCGCCACGTGGCCACGTGGTCCATGTGCTCGGTCCGCGCTCCGGGTCTTCCGGAAATTTGTCGGCCTACAGGATGCTGCCACGTGTCGACCATCCAGAAGCTTCTAGAAACCGGCCAGCCAATCAGGAGCTGCCACGTGGCAAGGGAAGAATTCGGTGCACCGGTGCACGCCTGGCCCATGGACCGCGCACCGAGCCCCCTGCCCGCGCTGCCGCGCCGCGCTCCTCCGCGCTCCGCCGCTGCCCCGCCGCTGCGCCGCTGCCCGCCGCCGTGCGCCGCCGCCTGCCGGCCGCCGCCGCGCCGCCGGCAGTAATTCCGGCCGCCGGAACAGTAATTCCGGCCGCCGGAACAGTAATTCCGGCATGAACAGTAAAATGTGCCGAAAAATAAAGTGAATATACCGTTTCGACCGTTTTCGCGCGCTGAGTCCAAATACGACGTCCGTTTTGCCAAATTCTCATCCGAAATTTTGCCGAAAGCTCCTGGAAATTCCCGTTTGCCCCGATTTTCGCGCCAAGTCTGTTTTAAATATCCAATTTCGATTCTACAAGCTCCGAAGCACTGTACAAGCTCCCCGCAGTCACTGTTTAATGTTGCACAGTTCCTGCGGGAGTCCGGATCATCACAACATTAATTCCATTTGCACTCTCTGGGCGACCAAGGAAAAAGAGAAGAAGCAGTCGATCCCATCGAATCCTTTTGGTCCCCAGTGTGGGCAATAGGTTGTAGCATATGATTAAGGACAGAATATGATACTCTGGTTTTAGGTCCTTTGACTCTACATACAACCTGTTAGTGTGCGTCCCTGACTTGCAAATAGAGTTCACAACGATGTCCCAATGGGTGTCATATTGGAAGTCTCCATCAGTGTAATATAGACCAGAAGTGTCGACAGCTAACCCAAGGTTTGCACCAATTACTGCTGGAGTAATGTCAAACTTGATGTCTCTAACCGTCGTTTCAATGACGAAAGCCCCTGTGTCATGGTCTTTTTGAAGTATATTAGCTCTCATATAGAACTCCCTGATGATCTCCACACAAAAACCCATTTTACGTGGAACTCTACCCAGTGGCTGAATTTTACTTCGTTCCATTAGCCTTGCGAAGTTTGGAACTTCACGACATAGCTCGTTAAAGTTAACGTGTCGCTCTCCAATGCATGTACGGTTTGCAAATATAGCACGGCGTCTTGCACTCACATGCTGTTCACCTTCATCAATATTTGATTGCCTGTGAGAGCGCTCGCGTATTACCAGTTCACCGGTACTTCTACGCGGAGGAGAATCTGCACCCTTCTTTTTCCTAGGAGCCATAGGTGCTTTTCCCTTTCCTTTAACAGATTCTTCCTCATAATCTGAGAAATTTTCAGATTCCGAGCTAGTCGAACCCTCATCGCGTGATCGTTTCGTAGTCTTTTTCTTTCCAGAACCGTGACCACGTCCACTTCCGGTGGCCATCAAGATCACTAGTGCAAGAAGTCACGAAAATGCCATTTCCTGCAAAGAACACAATGCACTATGACTTGATCGTATAGGAAGGCTTAAACATGTTTATGAAACATTCTAAACATGTGAGATTTGATGATTCAACATTTAAAATCCATTCACATTGAAAGCCCTAATTTTCAATTTTCTCAAAGTCAAGAACATATGTAAATGTTAGATTCAAGCAAAATAAGCATGAAAACATGAATTTAATTACATAGAAAGCAAACATTTATGTTCTAAATATGAAATAGGATAATACATGCAAGAGATTTCATTTGGAGTAAAGATCTACTAAAAAATCCTTAAATAAAATATCAAAACCTAAAAACTAGGGTTTTGAAGTAAAATGAAGTAAGATAAATGAAAGAACTTACAAATCAATGCAAGAAATCTCTTGTTCTTGATGAAAAACCCTTAGAGATGTTTTAGAGAGAGAGAGGGAGTGTTTTGAAATAGAAGAAGTAAAATAAAACACTTGAGTTCCGGAATTTATGAAAACCCAGATCGAGTATCGGTACTAAAAGTCG
>CM054954.1:3314797-3506088 GCA_029168755.2 Tillandsia fasciculata
CTTTCCTATTACACTGGTGTTCTTGGTATGCATTTAATTTAATTTTTTTTCCAAATTTGTACTCAGTCAACTGATCATTTAGTAATTGAAATTTTAGTTCAAGTTTATTGGACATAGTTTTGCAAATGCAGTACTCAATAAAACACTATGGAGTTTATAAACAATGTACTATTCTGCTATGCACTTCTTTTGTGATTAAAGCTTCTGAAGTATCTGAACTTTAGCGCGATTTGAAATCACCGCATGAGCATGAGCTTCGAAATATTTTTAGTTTGAAAGAAATTCTGACAAAATTAAACCTGTCAGAATCTCATTTTCTCTCTTTTGTGTGGCCTTGGCTTCTAATTTTGCTATGTTTCTTTTCAGGCATGCCGGGTTTTACTGCATATGTTGGGTTTTATGAAATAGGCAAGCCAAAGGAAGGGGAATACGTCTTCGTATCGGCAGCTGCAGGTGCTGTCGGCCAGCTTGTCGGCCAATTCGCGAAGCTTACAGGCTGCTATGTTGCTGGAAGTGCTGGTTCTGATGAAAAGGTTTGAATTTTATGTTCATTTTTCTTTGTAATGATGAATACAGTGAATCAACATTTATCAGTTTCAAATTTGAAAACTTTGTACTACTCTCAGTTGATTAAAGGGGATCAAATAGATCACATTTTTTTATCAAATGGTGTATGTGCCTATCCTCTTAATATTTTCTTGTTTTTTTTAAATATTTTTGAAGCTACTTTTAACTAATCTTTGTCCTTTTGCTCTTAAATCACTGTGTAATCAGGTGAATCTATTGAAGAACAAGTTTGGTTTTGATGGTGCCTTCAATTACAAGAAGGGGCAGGATTTGAATGCAGCATTAAAAAGGTGATTATAAGATCCTAAGAAAGTACTCTTAGGGAAGTGTTTGGTTTCTCAAAAATATTCCAAAAATTAGTTTTCTACCTAGAAAAGTATTTTTCATCTATTTGTTCTTCGTCGTCGTAGTTTTTTTAAAACTATTTTTTTTCAAATTTTATAGAAAAGTAGTAGGAATTTCTTTTTCAGAAAACGAAAACTGTAGAAAAAACTATTTCTCACGAGAAACTTTTCTGATCAACCAAATGCACCCTAAGATTCTAAAAGAGAATACTCGCATCCGAGCCCGAATGTAATGTTTTATATCGTTCCCGCGCCTTCTTGTTATCCAAACATATTCATCTTTCAGATAACTTCTTTCTCCTTTCCTTTTGATTTTCCGCCGCTAGTTGCTTTCCTCAAGGCATCGACATATACTTTGAGAATGTGGGCGGCGGGATGCTCGACGCCGTCCTCCTCAACATGAGGAACCACGGCCGGATTCCGGCATGTGGAATGATCTCTCAGTACAACCGCGAAAAGCCCGAGGGTGTGCACAACCTGTTCTGCGTGGTGGCGAAGCGGCTCCGAATCGAAGGGTTCCTGGTGTTCGACTACTTCGCGAGCAGCTACCGGAAGTTTGAGGACATGATGGTGCAGCATCTGAAGGAAGGGAGGATCACTTACGTCGAGGACGTGGTCGAAGGGCTCGAGAGAGCGCCCGCGGCGCTGATCGGGCTCTTCGAGGGTCGGAATGTCGGGAAGCAGTTGGTCGCCGTTGCCAAGGAGTGAACAAGTTATGCTGGAATGTGTTTTCTTGAGGTGTGTGTTAGTGTTCTCTTCCTAATTCATGAGGCGTGCTCTACTGGGACAAAAGTATCTGGGTTTTGTGAAGGTGTTTTGATGCTATTAATAAAGCTGCTACTTTTTTGTTGTCCCCCAAATTTGGATGAATTGGATAGATTAAGATGTCGCAAAAAAAAAAAACTACTCACAAAACAGCACTCAAAAAGAAACATCAGCATGTTGATGAAATAGTTTTTTAAGCGAAAAAATATACCAAACTAAGGTATAAACTGTACCCAAAGTAATGACTAGTTTAGCATGGCAAATAAGAGAAGATATAAAATCCAATAAAGCGAAAAAAAAAAATTACACTATCTGTGTCACATTACCATTAGATTCTTCCATACCAGGGAAAACATGAACCCAAGAATAGTGTCACACCATAATTTTTCAAGGTTTAATGCACAGATTATGAATTTGACTTTATCTATTGAATAGCAACTCAGAACAATTGCAGGGGGGAAATAATCTTTATTGAAGCACCAACTTATTACTAAATTTTGTGCTTGTGCGCTCCGTAGAGACAAGTACGTTCAAAACAACAAACAAGGGGAGAAAACAAGAAAAGAAATCTACTCAAAATTGAAAAAAGTAGGGAAAAGAAAGAAGATAAGCAAACATGCATCATCTACCGTCTTTGAGAAATAGCATATTCTTTATAAGATTACAATGGGAGAGAATACCCGCGGAGGTACTTAGAATCGACCCCTGACTCACGAACAAGCGCAACCCGACCAGTTCTTGCCACCTGCGATGGATGCGAAAGCAGAAATAATCGGTATAATTGTCCGTTTATTGGTTAAAAGGACGCTTCAATTAGTTTGCAAAAGCACAAATCAGAACAGCTTGCATGCCGATATCAAAACAAAATTACAAGGAAAAGTGAAAATAAAACAATGGGTCTACATGAGCATGGAAAAAATCTATTTGCGGGTAACCCTTTGATACGAAATGCATAAATTCACTCTCATCGGAAGCATTGGTTATTCTTTGGAAAGAGTTTGCATTAGCAGGCAATATATATTGCACCGATTAGTATCCTTATAATAAACTGTTTTATCGGCATTAAAACAATAAAAAGACAAAAAGCAAAGATCCAAATATTGAGAGTCCAGTAACAAACCTCGCAGATGCCATAAGGCTCCAACAACCTTTGTAATGCAACCATCTTGTCAAAATCTCCAGTAAGCTGCATGTAATTAGCCGGACCTTAACAAAATGGAATTTGAACAATTTGCAATAATAATAGATGCGCAATTGGAAAAGAAAAGGAATAAAAAGAATTCAATGCACTAGACCTCAAAAGTAGCTTTGTTTAATAAGTGATAGGCATTTCCCATCACTAAACACGGGAAAATCCAAATGATGATTCAATGTGATATGTCCAGACGGTTTACATGCGACATGGGCTCGCCAGATAGAGGTATCGGCCTTGTATTTATTTCTTGTTACATTTCTAGCTCTAAGTTATTAATAAGTGCATTTTAGAAGAATTTGCTCAACTTCAATGACAATATATATTGGCTTTGCATGATTCTTTAAACAACAAACCAAGGATTTAAGTGCCGTGGCACGGGTCGTGCCGAAAACTTGCCGGTACGGTACGGCACGGTGCGTGCCGGGTCGTGCCGATGAGTGCCGGTCAATAAAAATACATGTGTGCCGACACATAATGGCATAAAATATTTATTTTCTTTAGCAATAAAATTTTCTAATTGCTTATTATGTATCTTTATCAAATATTTTGAACTTTATTGAAAAAATTACTAAATAATTTGAAGGAAAAAATGTTTTGAATTGTGCCATCGGCACGGGATCTGTATCGTGCCGGTATCTTGTTGGCGCGATACGGCACGGTGGATACCGCTCGTGCCGATGGATACTTAAATCCTTGCAACACACACATCAAATTAGATACCTCCTACAACAGCTATGATTGTAACAACTGTGGCACTTTAACATCCAGAGAAGACGAATTAAAGGAACAGATAATTCCCAAAAATATCGAACATATAAATCTGAAATTGTACAAAAGTTATTACCTGAAGAGTAATTGTATGATCAGATACATCAACAGCTTTGGCTCGGAAGATGTCCGCAATGTCCAGTATGTCTCTCCGAGCAGCAGTATTTACAGCAACTTTAATAAGCATCAATTCTCTCTCAGCAAAAGGCAAGTGGGTTATATCCTGGACCTGAGAGGGTGAATACAACTTGCTCTGAGATTATTATATTTCCTACTAGAAGGTTTAAACTGCTTGACCCAGCTGAAGCTTCAGCAAAAGCGAGTAGAGCTGTTTGAAGAAGTACCGGCAGCTTTTTCATTGCAGCAAAATAGCCAGAAACTTTTATTGATAACAATGTAGAGACCTTACCTGAACTATAGTGCATTTTGTAAGGGGTACCTAAATTTTCAAATATATGATTTTAGTACCTAACATTATAGCTATTTTGATTTAAGTACCTCTCCATCAAAACTTAACAGTTTTCTGATGGAATTTACTATAACATTAACAAATTTAACTGGATTTTTTTTTTTTTGAAATCAAAATAACCATATGATTCAGTAAGGTATTTGTATTTTTTTTTCTTAACTTCTTTATTTCTCAAAGGCCTAGCAAATGCTTCCCAGAGCAAGAAACCATTCCATTAGTTTGGTTGGATTTGAACTGCATGACTTTTCCAACTATGATTTACCTCATGAACATCAATAAGCTTGTAGAGCTGTTGTACCAACTTGCCAATAGATTCATCGGTTCCAGGAACAACTGTCGTTATACGAGAGATACCTTCCATTTCTGCTGGACCAACAGCAAGACTCTGAAAAACAATAATGAAACTCTAAGCAATTGGCGCAAGCATTAGCAATTAGTACAAGCATTTATACACAAACAAAAGACAAACAACATTTTGAGAAGAATAGACCTGAATATTGTAGCCCCTGCGAGCAAATACTCCTGTTACAATGTTGAGGACGCCAGGGGAATTATTTACAAGGATGGATAGAGTGTGCGAGCGAAGGCCAGTCGACTAGACCAATAAAAATTTGTTAGAAATACACATTTATATACTCTTATGTTACAATGACAATAGAGAAGAATCTACAACCAAACATCAAAAAAACTGTATGAAGATCAATTAAAAACTCGACCAAAATCTTTATTACACCAATACTCTTAGAACTACAAAGAAAAGAGAAGGTCCTGCCCTTTAGTTTAATAAAACAAGGTTAGTTTGATCTTTTGCTCTTCAGCACCACCTTTTCCTGAATCATTTAAATATCGCCTTATAGCAAGGTTTGCTGAAAATACTTTTAGATCTTTTAAATCAATAGGTTTTAGAAATCAAACTAGAGATTAAGCTTACATCTTCATCATCAAGAACGCCCCAGTGTGCATCAAGAACTTGACTAACGGTGAAGCTCTCGTATCGCTCCACAGGATAAACATCGCCCTTGACATAACCAAAACTTATAATAATCTCATTCAGCATATACAAATAGAAGGATGATACTCGAGCATTTACAAGTCAGAAAAATTGCACGCTGTAGAACTTTATCATCATTTAAAGCTCCAAAAAAAAAAATTGCGTGTACATACTCCAAATGATTGCTCCAAATTGCCATTTAGAGTTCTATCTGCAGAGCTAAGAAGGGGACTTGCGGGCACCGTGCCCTCAAGATCAGGGTAAGAAGCTGCAGAAAACCTCCAGAAGGGAGCAGTTTCTCCCATCTTCTCACGCCTCAGAGCAATCTGCAAAAAAAGTAACAAATTCAGAACCCATTATTCAGGGTCAGATTGTGTACATTAACTCCGATATTGTATATTTTGTTTTTATCTACATAATTTCCTAACCATTTTTCTTCTTTTTTTCTGTTTCATAATATCATTCACATTATTACCTTGCCGGTCCTAGCAATTTCTTTTATCCCAAATTTGCTGAGATTCCTCTGAACTGCCACTATTTTCCCGGGATCTCCAGTTACCTTCATCATTGCAAGGAAGTCAGAAAATTTAGTTTGCTGGAATAAAGAAGAGATGAAATTTCTCACGAGGAACAGAAGAATCCATAAATTTTACCTCAATGGTCAGTGAGTGCTCAGAAATGTCTACAACTTTTGCTCTGAAAATATCAGCCAAACCCATAACCTGCAAATAGCAGTAAAGAAAGATGCAAAACAGATATCTACCTTAGATAATTGAACTATCGAATCAGCTTTTGTACTATCTAATCAATTTTTACTCTTAATATGGATGCTAGAAACCCAGAACTTCAGTAAAAACAGTGCATCTCAGTGCCACCAACCAGCTATGACTTAAAAATATTGAAGAGAACCTCATAAACGCTCAGAAAACAGTTCTCAAATGATACATAATAAGACAACTGAACTCATAGTGATCCTCTTTTCCCAGTTTCAAAGCCAATATTATCAAATTGTATCTTTCACTGACATAAATAATAAATAACGGACTGGTAAGATACCATAGCTTTCATTCAAACGATTAATTGAATGGCTATGATATTACGTTATCATAAATAATGCTTTCATCTAAACCTTTGCAATTGGAAAAAAATAATATGTCAAAAAGTATTTACTAATAGTGAGATATTCGAACTGCTAAGAAACAAAGAGACAGCAAAGAGTGCACTTGTATTTTACCTCTGGGCGCCTATCTGGCTCCACATTAAGTTTTATAAGCATCAGTTCTCGTTCAACTTGTGGCTCCCTTGATAGATCCTCAACCTGATAATTGTAAAACAGGGGTTTCATGCATAAAGGACAAACTAAGAAATGATACATACAAATATCAGTTAAAACGAGGAAATGATGAATGTGAAGCTGACTGATTGTCATTACACTCAGTTGTACAATAAGAAAACTTAAAGATGCGAGAAAATAGGAAAAAATATATATGCTAGATAATAATGTTGAATATCAAACTTGACAACACAGAAGCCTCATTAGAACATTAGTCGAACTTCTATCTCTTTCAAAGAATAATTCCGAGGGAGTAACGAGATTTTTTTTTTTTCAACTAGTATCTCAACCACATGATTACATACCCAAACAGAAGATTTCTGAATTTAATCATGCTCTGATATCCGAGCTCTTAAATGCCACAAAATAAGTCATATTCTGCAAACTTTCTGATAAATGAATTGCATGATGTTATGATATTCCCGCCATTCGACATTTAACAGTAGATAACAACCGACCTTCAAAACATTTACAAGCTTATAAAGCTGCTCAACGACTTGCAGCAATACCATATCCGTCCCCGAAACAACTATGGTGAACAATGCCTTGTCTTTATTCAACCCAACAGCAAGCGACTCGATGTTGTATCCCCTTCTGGCAAAAACTCCAGCGATGCGATTTATCATCCCACTTTCATCCCCAACGAAAACCGATATTGTGTGGCGTCTTACCCTACATTTGCAAAATAAGATAAGGAAATTCTCGCATCAATGTTTAGCATCATCAACACTCGTACAATGGCACGAAAATAAAGAAAGTACTATTGAAATTTGAAAAGGCACACAATACTTCTACAGATCAAAGTTGAACGAAGCAATCAACACAATGAACGTCACAAAATGTCTATTTGGTCTGGCTTCTACTCCAAAAAGGAGTAACCACTAGCCAGGCATTTCGGAACAAATAGTCTGAAACTTTTGCAGCAGCAAGAGGCTCAAATGAGCTTTCGGGCTCCAAAAGTATAATCTCAATTTATAGCTTCTGTGTTTGATTAAGGATTTACGTGTCGTTGCAAGGTGTTATGCCGAGCACTTGCTGGCACAGCTCGGCACAATGTGTGTTGTTGATAAAACATGTGTACTGATTCATTATTACATGAAATATTTATTTTTTTCGACATCAATATATTCTAATTGCTTATTATATATTCTTTATCAAATTTTTGCACTTTATTGATGTAATTATTGGGCAGGTTCAAAGAAAAAAAGGTTCTAAACTATGTCATTGGCACCGGAGTCCTATCGCCCAGATATCTTGTTGGTACGGTACGGCACGACACGGCACGGTGGACACAGCCCGTGCCGATGAGCACTTAAAATCCTTAATGAAAAAGCTGTTAGTGCTTCTTTGAACCACTCTAATCAAACAACACACCACAAAACTAAGAACAACAAATCCAACAAAAATCTATCAGATTGCCTTCTCCTACCACACAACTTGTTGGTTCTCTATGTATTGTGTTGTTGTCCAAACAATACACTCGGAAACTATTGTTTGGGACAATACACGACATAAGTTCACCATGTGTTTGATTAAATGCCCACTACTTAAAAGAAAAAATTAACGAAACCCACAAGAGAGTCACGTAAATCCACATCAATTTCACACCTAAAAATCAACTACAGCAACAAAAAGAAGAACACAAGAAACAATTCCCAGCCGCATCGCTGCCACACTCCCCTTACCGATCCAATGCGCCAAAACGCACAAATACCAAAACCACATTACGCGAAACACAGGATAAAATCGTAAAAGGAAGAGCCTTTACGGATTCCGCGCCCTTGGCGGAGCCGGGCCGCCCACGGAGACCGCCGCGGCGGAGCCATCGCCGGGGCGCTGCTTCTCGCCGCCGCACGCGACGACCTCGACGCCGCGGCTCCGCGGCCTCGAGGAGAGCGCGGCGCGGGAGAGATCGACGGTCCTGGAGAGGCCGAGGCCGGAGCCTAAGAAGCTCGCGTCGCAGTGGGATCGGGAACGGGGGTAGGGCTTCGCGGAGGAGACGAAGGGGGAGCGGGAGGAGGAGGAGGAGGAGGAGGAGGGCCGAGCGGTAGCTGCCGCCATGGGCGCAGAGGTTGGGAGCTCCGCAGGTGGAGGGACAGGGATAAGTAGGGTTTTGTTTAAGGCGAAATTACGTATTTGCCCTCAACAAGTGAAATATCTTGTGTTTCTTTGGAAATGTTTCCTTTAATCAATTTTATTTTTTAAATTATATTATTTTATTAATTATCTGTTAAATTTTAAAAAAATATATATATCATTTTAATTTTATAAATTTTCATGCGAAGATAAGAGAAGTAGACTTTCTAGATGATTCAAGTCTGAAGGAGTGCTTTTACAATCCGAAACTAGGCAAAGAGCTTTATTATATTAAGATATACAAGCACGGGAGACGATCACACACAAAAAAAAAAAAAAAAACAAGACCATAAAGATATGATTTCGAGAAGGAGAAATTACTAAAAAATAATATACGACAAAAGACAGCGAGAAAATACATTCAATTGTTTTGCCTAGGCTTAGTTTGATCGTGAAAGCTATTGAATCATCTTAAATAAGAATTTCTTTCTAAAAAGATAAAAGCAGTCTCTTTTTATTCCTTTTTCATTTCACATCTTTTTAGGGTGTATTCCTTATTAGAATATTCCTTAAAAGGGTGTATAATTATATATACCCACTAGAATATTCTTATGTAGGAGCCTCCTTTAGGCAAGTACAAGCTAGAAAACAGATAAGCAAATGTGTGATGACCCGAATATTTGCAGAGCTTTTGGCAGTGTAAATTGTGGCTTCTTGAGGCCTATGATGTGTGTTGGAGTTGGTTGCGCGCAAATCAGACTTCAGATTTGGACCCAGCGCGAAATTTGGATTAAGAATATCTGTCCGGATACCTTCGACAAATTTTAGAAGTGGAATTTGGCAAAACGAACATCGGATTTGGATTCAGCGCGCGAAAACCATGAAAATGGACTACTTGTATTTTTCGGAGCCCGGATGCCAAAACACGAATTTCGAGGCGATAGTTACTGTTCCGGCAGCCGGGGGGCAGCGCCGGCGGCAAAGGGCAGCGGCGAGGGCACGGGCAGGCGCGGTCCACAGATTTTGGCGTGCACCGGGAGCAGCCAACGGGGGCGAGTGGCACGTGGCAGGCGTTGATTCGCGGGTCAACGCACGCGCGACAGTGTGTGGACATCTCCGGGCGCGGCGCACGGTGGACCCCGCCGGGCCACGTGTCGCCCGCTCATTGGCGGGCGCAATGACCCGGGCGGCCCGCCGTGAACCGCGGCCCACGGTCCCCGCCGTGGAATGCGCGACCACGCAGCGCGCCGCGATTGGCGGGCGCGCGTGCGCCGGGCGCGCTTGCGCCGGGCACGCGGGACGCGGAGGGGACACGTGGCGGCTCCTCAGCAATTCGGGCGCGTACAGTGTTGGGCCGGCCCAACACTGTAGCCGCCCGAAACATTGCAGGCGCCCGGAATTGGGCCCAAAAGCCCATTTGGTTCTTTTTTTGGTGTGGGCCTATAAATAGGCATGTTCCTTGGGCCTTTAGCCTCTTTTTCTGAGCTCCTCTGCCTTTGAGCCCTTAAGCAATTTTGTTCCCCACCTTGTGCTGCATCTTGCGAAGGAAGCTCGGAATTTTTGGAGGTCGCCGCATTGACGACTTCGGCATCTTAGCGCAGAGCGACGTTCTTTCATCGGAGGCCCGTTATCGTCGCATTTCGGTCCGCGAGCTCCACAAGGCTAATCCGACGGTATTTTTGGACGATTTTCATGGCGTCGGATTCACGAGAGGTAGGTCTTCAATTTTCGTGTTGATCATCTTGCTTCATTCTAAATTCTTGGCATGGTTTTCGAGGCATCTCTAAGCCCCTGTTTTGCTGGTAGTTCTTCTGGACAGCAGAGCCTTCTCGAATTTTTATCTCTGCACTCGAGTATCGGAATTCAATGTTTGAGGACTCGATTGATATCTACACATCGCGAGGATCACCTTCATATTTTTACTGGAATTTTTGGAATTTACCTCGAAGGTGATAATAATGCTTCTTTGGGACTGAAATTTCAGCAAAACTGTACACTTGGAATTTTGTATTATTTGTAATGTTTGGGCTATATCTTTGTACCCAGGAGGAGTTTTTGGGTGTTTTTAGGCCCGTTGGAATCGTGGGAATCTGAGGATTTATTCCCGTGCAGTTTCAGCTTATTTGAATCTTAGTTTAACGCGCGCTTCAGGTGGGTTGCTTCGCCTCCAAAATTAATGGACTATCTACTAATTCTATTATATAGGGAACATGCATGTTATGAGATGGATTAGAATGCATGTTAGAGAGAGAGAGAGAGAGATGTCATCTTTTCTGTGTTATTATTGATATCCTGTTGGTTATTGTTCCCTGATCCTGCTTTAGTTAAACTAATTGCTATTATTGGAACTTGACCTAGCACCCTGTCATATGTTGCATGTGTAACCAGACTAGTAGAAAACTCTTACTTGGGCTAGGTTTATTTATACTTTGACATCCACATGTTATACTCTATTCCTGGACTTAGGGTTTCTCCTCGCCCAAGTAGTGGGCCGAGTGGTCGGGATTTATTGTTAGTGTGGGATGCATGTTACACTCGTGCTTGGGAGCAGAGTGGAGTCTGGTAGATGTAGCTGGTCTTTTATCTGTGGCGGGAGCCGTTTGGGTGAACGATGGTCCCGGATGTCTTGTTTCTCTGTTTATGTGTCGCCACAGTGTTAGTGGCAGTAGTATACCAGTCTTAGCAGGACATTGAACCCAGAACCTTTTTGAACACACACATGATTTTAGTCAACCAATATTTTCTTCCAAACATCGAAGGGTTGCCGGAGTCTGTTCTTGTCTGATTGGACGAAGGCATTAGCCCTTCGGGGTTTGGGTATAAAAATTTGTTTTCTAACTGTTTTTCCTAAAAAAATTAAAAATCATTAAAAATGGATTTTTCTCAAATCAAAATAATTTTTCAAAAATGAACTACTTTTAGTCCTCACCCCGCGTGGGTTTGAGTGAAAAATGATTTTCAGTAATAAATGTCACATTTTTTTCTGTAAACTTCCCCACTCGAGAGGATTCGAGTGGTCTGGGTTCTAAGGGCTGCCTTTTTCTCTGGGTCGGGAACAATGAGGGGCTATGCCTAGAGCATGTTCTTGTTTGATTTGGGTTATTGGTTCTAGTCTTTCGGGGTTCTCGGACCCTTCATTGTTGTTGGCTGTAGAGTATACCCAGCTAGTGAGTTTGCATGACGAGTTGATGTTCTTTTCGGGGAGCCGTTGGGTCGACAGCGGTCCTGACTGTTCGAGTGTTTTCTGTTAGTGAGTTAGAGAGGTGATGTTAGTTACTGTCGATCTTGTTGATCATGAATTTGGACTATAGCCTGCATGAGCCATATTGAGCTCGACAGAGATGCGCGGATACTTTCCTCGGTGGGGTCACGCCCCTCGAGTGCCACTCCGGAGTTGGGCCTGTTACTTTGCTATCGCGACTTGTCGACGCAGTCCTTCTGGCTGGGCCAGTTTTGGCAGTCACGGACGCCCTACGGTAGACCCGTCCTCTTGTGGATGTGCGGTAGTAGGTGGGCGCAGGTTTGACTGGACCCAATGTGGCAGTTTGTATAGATTGGGTGATTATATTTGAGAGATAGTAGATGCATCATGTTTCCATCTGTTCCACTTTTTGAGCATTTAGATAGAGGCATAGTAGCTGTAGAGTTATTTTTCAGCTCTTTTTCTTTCAGTATTGCATTTGTTACTTTATGCCTCTTGTAGACTTAGTGGGCAGACCGTCGGGCTTGTTGGCGGTACCCACTGAGAACTACTGTGGGATGTAGTTCTCACACCCGCCGTGGTTATTTTTCCCCAGGGACCTCTACTCCAGTTCCTGCTGCTCCAGTTGCTGATCCTGCTGATCGAGATAAGGGAGTCGCGAGCTAGATTCCTACCAGTCTTCTTCCAGTGAGAGTAGATGTACCCGTTTGGTGATGTACTGGTACTGTCAGTGATTGTGGGATGTATCTTATATTTTTTTTACTTTTGAGAGTTTTAGTTATGTTGAGAGACTTTTGTATTGTGAGGATTTGGCATGTACTATTAGAGGAGTTGTATATTTATTTCAGTAGTTTACTTTTCAGCTCTGATATCTGTATAGTGTTGTTGATCTTTTGCAGGTTAGACGCTTCGTCTATACGGGGTTTCCCATATGGGCGGCGGATCTGTTGGCGGGCCCGGATCGCAGTTTCGACCCCGAGGCGTGACAAAGTGAGTTTGACGATTTTATTTTGATTACTTTTGGCACTGCAATTCGACTTCTGACTTCCCAAGGAACTAGAAATGGTTCCAAATTAAGTTGTTGATTTGTGGAAAAAGGATAGGTACAAGAAGGGGAGCTGCTGTTGGTATTGGAAACGTCCTCGCGTTTTTTGATTCATTCCGTGGCGCGAAATAGGCGAAACAATCATATGGCTATGCCATTTTGGACCAACCCGAGCCTTCGAGCCTCTAGTTCTTCTGATTTTGTCTTCAATGACAGGCCGATCGAAGGAAGACGCACCGGAAGAGCGAAAACTCATAAAAAATCATTGATAAGACCTCGAGGGCCCGTTTGTTTCAAGGCTAGAACTAGGAATAAGGGGGATATTCCCCTTATTCTACCAAACGCACCTGGAATCAATCGGTATAGCTTGTTCCAGTACAACTAGAATAAGCTGGAGCAATAATTCTGTAATGTACCAGATTTATGGTATATAAATAATATAAATAAAAATGGAATGAAATACTATTTTTATTGGATTCGGAGAAAAGTGCTAAATTATGGTTTATTCAAAATAGGGGAGAGTGTAGTACATCGATTTCCGCGAAAAGGCGAAGTCCAGCAAAAATACTTGTAACGCATTTCAAATGTAATTACAAGTGAGTTGGAAGCATTTCGAATCGATGCAAAAGTCATCGAGTCGAAAAGTGAGTTGGAGTTGAGAGTTTGAAGCTTCAATTGTGAAGCTTAGGTCATTGTTTGGCGGTTGCCGCAAAAAAATGCGAAATTCAGCAAAAATACTTGTAACATATTTCAAATATGATTACAAGTCGGTTAGAAGCATTTCGAATCAACGCAAAAGCCGTTGAGTCGAAAAGTGAGTTGTGGTTGAGAAGCGAAGCCTCAAGTTTGCAAAAATTTGGACTCGTGCTCGCCGAGTTCGCAAAATGGCGAAATTCGGCGAGAAGACTTGTAACGTGTTTTAAATATGATTACAGTCGAGTTAGGTGCATTTCGGGCTGACGCGAAGGGCATCGGGTCGAAAAGTGACTTGAACCCCGAGGACTTAGCAAATTCTGGAATTTCTGAAATTTGTGATCACGAAGCGTTTTCGGAGCCCTGTTTCGAGGGCTTAGAGTGGCCCAAAAATTTAAAAGAAATCGTGGGGTGTCTCACAAAAGTTTTCTGATTAAAAGGGTTGAAAAACCTAGGTGAGCGATTAAGGAAAAATCGGAGAACGAAGCGAAGAAAAATGCTTCGTGAATTCTGAAACTCAGTTTTGACAGTGAAGTTTATCGCGAAGCTTTTTCGGGGCTCTCTTTCGAGGGCTTAGAGTGGCCCAAAAATTTAAAAGAAATCGTGGGGTGTCTCACAAAAGTTTTCTGATTAAAAGGGGTGAAAAACCTAGGTGAGCGATTAAGGAAAAATCGGAGAACGAAGCGAAGAAAAATGCTTCGTGAATTCTGAAACTGCAGTTTTGACAATGCAGTTTATCGCGAAGCTTTTTCGGGGCTCTCTTTCGAGGGCTTAGAGTGGCCCAAAAATTTAAAAGAAATCGTGGGGTGTCTCACAAAAGTTTTCTGATTAAAAGGGGTGAAAAACCTAGGTGAGCGATTAAGGAAAAATCGGAGAACGAAGCGAAGAAAAATATTTCGTGAATTCTGAAACTGCAGTTTTGACAGTGCAGTTTATCGCGAAGCTTTTTCGGGGCTCTCTTTCGAGGGCTTAGAGTGGCCCAAAAATTTAAAAGAAATCGTGGAGTGTCTCACAAAAGTTTTCTGATTAAAAGGGGTGAAAAACCTAGGTGAGCGATTAAGGAAAAATCGGAGAACGAAGCGAAGAAAAATGTTCCGTGAATTCTGAAACTGCAGTTTTGACAGTGCAGTTTATCGCGAAGCTTTTTCGGGGCCCTCTTTCGAGGGCTTAGAGTAGTCCAAAAATTTAAACAAAATCGTGGAAAGTTTAAGAAAAATTTGTATATTGAAGGGGAGAAGAAAAGTTGCAGTTTTGATTTTTCAGTTGACGGCAAAATGCGGAGAAATAGGGGTATCCGAATTTGCTCACTGCAGGAGTAAACTGCAGGAAAACAGGGGCAGTTTGGGATTTATTTTGTAAGTTGGGGCAATTTGGTAAAATCACCTCTTCTCCCCAACAACCCCTGCAGAGACATTTAATTCTCTCTCTCTCTCTCTCTCCCTCATTTGAAACCCACTCTCTCTCTCTCTCCTTCTCTCAGCTGAGCAGGAAACGAAAGAGTGAAAGAAAGAAGAAAGGGAGAAGAAGAAGAAGAAGAAGAAGAAGAGGAAGGAAAGAAGAAGATGAAGACTCTTCCCCTCTGCCTCCTTGTGACCAGTAAGGGTTCCCTCTCTCTCTCTCTCTCTCTTTTCTCCCATTCCTTGGCAGGAAAAAGAAATATATATATATATATATATATAATATATATATTATATATATATATATATATATATTGTTGGAGAGGGGGGCTGGCTGCTGCTGCCAGCAGCAGCTGCATCAAGTGCAGCTGCTGCCAGCAGCAGCAGCATCTGCCGCAGCTGCTGCTGCTCCAAGGCAGCAACAGCTGCGTAATGCAGCTGCTCAGCTGCGTAATGCAGCTGCTCAGCTGCTAAGCAGCAGCAGCTGAGCAACCATGCTGCGCAGGCAGCATTGGCAGCTGCCTTGGCTGCTAACAATGCAGCTGCCCTGCCTTGGCTGCAGCTGCTGCTATGGGCAGCAGCAGCTGCCTTGGCTGCAGCAGCTGCTGCTGCTATAGGCAGCAGCTGCTGCTGCTATAGGCAGCAGCAATTGCTGCAGCTGCTGCTGCTAACGAAGAGAAAAAAAAAAAAAAAAAAAAAAAAGAGAAGAAGAAAAAGAGAAGAAATGAGAAAGAAAAGAAAAGAAGAAAAGAAGAAAGAAGAAAATTTCTTCTTCTTTTCTTTTCTCTAATGAGCGAAATCGATAAATTGGGGAAAACGCTCAAATTGAGTTTATCCCCAATTTTTGAATGCAAAGTATTGATTTTTGCCAAAGTGCAAAATTGATAATCGGAAGGAATTGCTTAAATTGAGTTTTTTCGCAAATTTTTGAGCATTTTGGCTCACGGCCAAAGAGAGCAAATTTCTTTTTGGCAATATGCCATGGGATGACTATTCTCCTCTCATTTTTATGAACCGATCAAAAATTAGCCTTTTGATGGGAAAAAATGACAAAATATTATTCCCCTCTCAAAAATTGAGCTTTTCTCAAATTTTTGAGAGCATTTTGACCCCGAATCAAGTTGAGCAAGTTTCTTTTTGGCAACATGCCATGGGAGGATTATTCTCCTCTCATTTCTACGAACCAATCAAAAATTAGCCTTTTGGTTGGGGAAAATGACCAAATAGGGATTTTTCCCTTTAAGTTGTCAAAAAAGGGGTTAGTTTTACCTCCTTATGAATTTTAGTGAATCATGTAAAAGTAATTGCTTTATCTTTTGCCTTCTTTACAATGTAGGGAAGCCTCACGGATCCAAGGAGCTGAAATTATCTCCTTCAAGGACCAAAAGAAAAACATCGAGGTGGGGGATTCTTTCGAAAATGGGTGATCTCTCCACTTTTTCCTTTGCTTTCTGACCTAGAAGCATGTTAGTAAGTATTTAGGAAATTAATAACATGTATGTGATAATAGGGGCTTAACCCTAAGAGCGAATTATATTAAACCTATTGTAGGTTAAATTGTGCATGAATATAAGAAGTAAAGGATTTATGTGTAGAGTGATCATGTTAGGAAATAACCCTAGAATATTATGTGGATAAAAATAGAGAAAATGCATGATGGTTGTAAGACCTAGGAGAAAACCTAGAATAAGGATTTAATGAGTGGCATGTCAACCTAGGAGTTAATCCTAGAAGAACGAGTGGCATCAACTTAGGAGATAACCTAAGGTTGAATATAGAGTATTTAACATAGAGTTATGAACTCTAGGACAAGTGAAGCATGGAAAAACATAGGGTCAATGTACTCTAGGTTAATGTGAAAAAGAGAAAATCATAGAGTTAATAAACTCTAGGGATAATGAAAAGTGGAACTTAGAGTCAATGAACTCTAGGGTGAAAATGATGAGGAGCTAAAAAATAGAGTTAATGAACTCTAGGAATAAGTTGAATGCAATTAGAGCTAATAAACTCTAAGCCAATGTAAAGTAAATGTAGAGTTAATAACTCTAGGCCAATGTAAAGTGAATGTAAAGTTAATAACTCTAGGCCAGGATATTCGAGATGATTAATGTCCTTGTGACATAGTGAAACCCTAGGTTTAATTATGAACATAGGGTTGCAAAATGAGAACAAGCAAGTAGGAAGAGTTGAAAAGGGCTAAGAAGCTAAGAAATTGCCAAGTGGCAAGGTTAAGAGAAAATGTGAACAAACAAGATGTTCAATCTAAAATGGTTTTAGAGACACCCAAGTTATCCTAGAGTAAAGAATTTAGGATAAAGAAAGAAAAGTAAAAGTGAAAGCATTGAGGCATGAATGCTAACGGGAGGGTTGAGCATATGTCACTCCCGGGTAGATGAGTGCCAAGGTGCTTTAAACTCATCTGAAACCAAAAGTGTAAAGAGAATGTTAAAGAAAAGGTAAACAGGAAAAATAAAGTACATTGGGCCGGGTACTGCGGGAGGCGGTGTCACAACCTGTTCTTGTTTGATTGGGGTTGTAGGCATCCGTCTTTTGGAACCCTCGGACCCCTTAAAGAAAAGTCTAAATGGCTAATTGGGAGGGTTGAGCATATGTCACTCCCAAGTGAATTAAAGTAAAAAGGGCAAGTTGCCGATGGGATGGTTGAGCAGATTTCACTCCCTAGTGAATGAGTGCCAAGGTGCTGTAAACTCATTCGAGACGAGAGGGTTGAGCAGATTTCACTCTCGAGGAAAATGAGTGCCAAGGTGCCTTAAACTCATTTGAGGCAATGAGAAAAGAAAAGAGAAAAAGAAAAGCTATTGATAACCTTGGACTGTCTCGCCTTATGGTAGCATGACTGTGAGGACCCGGATCCCCACGACAGGGTTTACTGTTGGCTTGGAGGCTTTTGGGTGTGTGGGTGTGCGTGTCGGGCTCCAGATTTGAGTTTCTGGTGAAATTGGGGCTTGTTTCTTCTCTGGGAGTCCATTTTGGGTGTATGAGGTGTTTGCGCGCTTATTGGAGCCAAGAATGGGACCCGGAACAGAAATTGGATCAAGTTTACTTTTCCGGGAAATTTTGGAAAATTTTAGAAGCGAAATTTGGCCGAACGGACCTCGGATTTGGATTCAGCGCGCGAAAACGAGCGAAATGGACTATTTACTTGAATTTTTCGGAGCCCGGACGCGAAAACACGGAAATCGAGGCATGGGGTACTGTTCCGGCGGCCGGAGAGGCGCCGGCGGCCGCCGGCGGGCGGCGGAGCGCGGCGGAGCGGCGCGGGCAGGCGGCGAGCGGCGCGGGCAGGCGCGCGGGCGCGCGGGCAGGCGCGCGGTCCACCGCGGGGTCGTGCACCGTACGGATGGGACGCGTGGCGCTTTTCTGTTGGTCGGTTCAGCGGGCGCGGTCCACGGAATCTTGGCTCTGGTGCACGGTGAACCGAGGGACACGTGGCATTGCGTGGTTGGCTGGTTCTGGTGCACCCGGTCCACGCGGCGGCGGCGGCTGAGGCGGTGCCTCGGGACGCGTGCCCGACCCGGGTCCGGCGCCGGCGCTCCCGCGCACGTCGCGCGACGTGCGCGTTGACCAGGGACGGCGTGGGGGCACCACGTGGCACCCCGTGGTGGGTCCGGCGCAGGGGTGCACGACACTTGGTCGGGACACGTGGCACCATGTGGTTCGTCAAGGTCGTGCGCCGGGTGCAGGAGGCGTACGGCGGGGACACGTGGCGGCCTGAGGAAGATTCGGGCGCGCACAGTAACGGGCCGGCCCGTTACTGTAGCAGCCCGAAAACTTTCGGGCGCCCGAAAGTTGGGCCCGAAAGTGTATAAGTTGGCTTTTTGGGCTTCTTTTCTTGGGGGCCTATAAATAGGTCACTTGGGCCGCGTTTTTGAGCCCTTTCCGAGAAGATTTAGCCATTGCCCCCTTTACCAAAGTTCTTCCTCTTCCTCTTGGGAATCCCCTGGTGAAGTTTCAGAAAATCTGGAAGCCGTGACGACTGTGTTTTCTGCCTCGAAGTGCGGAGCGACGGATTTCTGTTGGAGGCCCGTTATCGTCGCATTTCGGTCAAAAATTTCCACAGAGCTACCCCGACATCCGATTTCAGCGATTTTTGTGGCGTTGGATTCACGAGAGGTAAATCTTCGATTTTCGTGTTGAGTATTTTGCCTGGATTTGGGTTTTTGGCACGGATTTCGAGACATTACTGAGCCGCTGTTTTGTTGTGAGATTTCTGGACAGCACTCACTTCGCGGATTTTTATCTCCTCATCCGGACATCGGAATTCAACGATTCAAGAGCCTATCGACATCTACTCTTCGCGAGGATTGTCGTGATATTTTTATTGGAATTTCGTGGAATTTATTTTCAGGTGAAATTCGTGTGTGAACAGTAACCTTGTTTGCAGATTTTTTGGATTAGTAGTTGTGTGTATGAATTGTGCATAATTGAGATGTGTTATTGTACCCAGGACTGTAAGGGCACTTTTCTGTGCTCTTTGCACTGTGGATTTGGGAGATTGTCAATCTTTGGACTGTTTATCTGTACCGTCCCGGACAGTTAGCGCGATCAGGTGGGTGATCCTGCTCTCAATACCTATGGACTGCACTCTAATTCTATGATTATAAGTGCATGCATGATAGTATATGAGCTGTTTAATCTGTGCAAATTGAATGTTAGTACCCCCAGTTGACAGTTGTTAAATCTGATGACCTCATTGAACCACTTGCAGTATTTGAACTCTTACAGCAGGAAAACTCAACTTAGCTTTATTGTCAGTAAATTATTTATTCATGCACGATTAGACAACAGAAAATGTGAACATGTATTTAGATTTGCTCATCACCTTAGCTTTTCCCCTGTGGTTGTACCTTTGTCGTTCTGACATTGTGATTCTTTCCCGGGTCACGGGTTGGGAGGTTTAGTAGCTATGATGCATTGTACTCGTGTCTGGGGACCGAGTAGTGTTGGTAGCAGTCTGTAGGTTGTTCATCATTGAGATAGTGATAGTGATAGTGATAGGGACAGTGGATCTGGGATCTTTGGGACATGGTCACAGTGACAGTGTGGATTTTAGCCAGTGAGTGAGACAGTGATTGGATCATAGCCTGCATGTGCCACCTTTGTGCTGGACAGTATTGCGCAGTTGTTTGACTCGAGCGGGTCGCTCCCCTCGAGTGCCACTCCGGAGTAGGCGAGACCGGGTTGTAGTACCGGCTTTGATTTTGAGCTAGATACCGGGTTGGAGTACCGGACATACCTACAGCAGTAGGTAGGCGCAGGTTTGACTGGACCCGTTGTGGCAGTCAGTTTAGGATTGGGTGTTCTGAGTTGAGAGTCAGTAGTGGCATATCGTCCTCCTGCTTTCTTTTCCCTTGAGCATCGTAGATAGGGGCATAGTAGCAGTAGATGTTTACTTTCCAGCTTTTCATACTGCATTTCTTTTGTTACTTTTATCTCTAGTAGACTTAGTGGGCAGGCCGTCGGGCTTGTTGGCGGCACCCACTGAGAACTACTGTGGGAGGTAGTTCTCACACCCGTCGTGGTGTCTTTTCCCCAGGGACTTCAGCTCCAGTTCCTGCGGTGCCAGTTGCTGATCCTGCTCCTGCAGATCGAGGTAAGGGAGTCGCGAGATAGATCCCTTCCCCTTCAGTTTCAGTGTGGCTTAGAGGTACCCCTATATTTTGGTTGTGTCATGTTTGAGAGTTATGTAGTGAGGTATCGAGTTGTACTTTACTGCTTTCTTTGAGAGACTTTTGTACTCAGGTGAGGATATGTTGTATATATTGTGAGAGACTGTTCTATTTTCTGTTCATAGTTAGTTTCTCCTTACTGCTCTGATATCTGCTGGTATAGTAATCTAATTTTTGCAGGTTGACGCTTCGTCTCTACGGGGCTTCCTGTAGGGGCGGCGGATCTGTTGGCGAGCCGGGGTACAGTTCTGACCCCGGGGCGTGACAGATTAGAGTGGTATCAGAGCTTAGGGTATAGGTCTTGAGGACTTAGGAACCCTAGGCTTATGGTTAAACCCTAGGATGACCCACGTGAGAGCCGAGACTTTTAGCGAAAGTCTTGATTGGGTATCTAACTCTCCCGAGTGGATAGGGATGAGTGATAGACATGCCTTCCTTCTGTGGCGACTATGTTGGCTGCAGACAACATAGTGCTTCGGGAAGGGGGACATGCCTTTAGACTTTCGCTGGATTGGGTCGAGTGTTGTTTGGTGTTGTCTTGATGTTTGCTTGTGGATTGCAGGTAGGCACGATGCCTCCCCGACGCAGGATGCGGACGCGTTCTCAGCTTTCCTCCTCCCACGAGCCTGAGCATGAGGAGTCAGCACAGGGTCAGCAGGGTGAGATGCAAGAGCTTCGGGCTCAGTTGGTTCAGTTGTCAGAGGCTGTCCGGCGCCAGGAGGAGACCATGGACCGGATGATGCGCGTGATGGAGCAGAGGGGGCAGTCAGTCATAGCTCCCCCTGAGAGTTTCTTCGCACCATCTTCGCCAGTTGTGGCACCCCCAGTTGTGCCAGCAGCACAGGCAGCCCCTACTGCACAGGGTACCAGTGGTCAGCCGTCCGGGACGGCAGGACAGTTGACACCTGCAGAGCAGCGTGAGATGGATGATATGATGACGGGATTCCATCAGTCTGATCCATATCGTTTTTCGGGGCAGAGTTCGGGGCACGGAGAGGCGGTGATGGCCGAGGTGGCTCCTACTCCCACAGGAATTTCGGGGGCGAAGCGGCTAGCTCAGGATGTCGGGGGACAGACGAGTCGTCAGGGACCTACGAGACCTCCACGATCCTATCCTCAGGGTCATGGGTTTCGGAGGCGCCAGAGGTCAGGCGGGCCCCGGCAGCAGCCACGGTATCAGCAGCACCCGCAACGACAGCAGTCTCAGCAGCAGTACCCCCGACAGCAGCAATTTCAGCAGCAGCATCGGCATCAGCGACATGAGCAGTGTGTCATCTGTGGCGGCCCTCATCCACCGACGCAGTGTTACCAGAGACGGGGACGGTGTTTCTTATGTGGAGGGTTGGGACATATTCAAACAGGTTGCCCCCGAGCCATTCTGTCAGTGCAACCCCTTGCTACAGCGCCTCCCTTGCCAGTTCAGGAAGCAGAAGCCCCTCCTTCAGGGCACCATCAGACAGAGTGGGGTACGACGTCGGGACAGACGGGACGACGGTCTTCAGCGCCTAGTGGACGAGATTACGCAGCCATGATGGAGAGCACCTCGGCAGCAGATCCTATCGCCGCAGGTATGACCTTATTTTCAGTCAATCGAGTGAGCTTTTCGGGACCACGGCATCCTTTTGCATGATATTAGAGCATTTGCATCTCTCCATGATTAAGGGATAGGAATTTTGTAACATGCATGAGCGATTGGATTCTTCCCTGTATCCTCAAGCAGAGGTGAATTTTGGGGCGTGATCAGAACAGCTGAAATTGTGGGCGGTACGCCGACTGTTGAGACGATTCAGTTACAGCTCCATGTTTCAGATCGAGCACTCTGGATGGACCAGTTGGTGCGGTATCGTGCAACCTTTGTTTGCGAATGGAGAACAGTGGCCTTTCCGCGAATTGGACGACAGGAGATCATTTCCACTTGTTACCGAGGCATCTTTCCTGCAGCAGTGGCCTCAGCGGCTTTGGATTAGGTGCGATTTGTCGAGCGTAGGTGACGGCTAGGACTAGAGGGTTTGTCTCTAGGGGTTTTGGATAGGGTGGTGTTTCTTTTTAAGGGCACGGGTAGACCGTAGCTTCCGTTTTGTTGCCGCAGCAGGAACGGCATCAACCCTCCTCTCCCTCTTTTCTTACTCTTGTGCTGAAATTCGCGAACAAGATGAAAGGATACAAAAGACTACTCCAGAGTTGGGGACGGTGCCCGAACCTGTTTCTGTTGGATTAGGGTGAGGGCACTGATCTCCCGGAACTTTCGAACTGTTCGCTAATTTCAGTTGTTTTCTAAATTTGAGAGTTGGAGGTTGATGACCTTCCTACTGGTGGGGCTCTTTTCTTTCCTGTTAGGTTTTGCGGCGTTATTCGAATAGTTTGGAGGCGTAGAGTTGGTTGTTCTTCTTAGTCCTTGGTGTTTGGGAATTTTGAGTTTTCCGCGGTTGGACGCGCTTTGTGGAGAGTTTGTAGCGATTGGGGAGTTGGAGTTTGTGTGTTGGAGGCTTACCTTTGGGCTTGGAGACTCCCTTTTGAGATGTGTTTGTTTCGAGGACGAAACTTTCTTTTAGTGGGGGAGGATGTGAGGACCCGGATCCCCACGACAGGGTTTACTGTTGGCTTGGAGGCTTTTGGGTGTGTGGGTGTGCGTGTCGGGCTCCAGATTTGAGTTTCTGGTGAAATTGGGGCTTGTTTCTTCTCTGGGAGTCCATTTTGGGTGTATGAGGTGTTTGCGCGCTTATTGGAGCCAAGAATGGGACCCGGAACAGAAATTGGATCAAGTTTACTTTTCCGGGAAATTTTGGAAAATTTTAGAAGCGGAATTTGGCCGAACGGACCTCGGATTTGGATTCAGCGCGCGAAAACGAGCGAAATGGACTATTTACTTGAATTTTTCGGAGCCCGGACGCGAAAACACGGAAATCGAGGCATGGGGTACTGTTCCGGCGGCCGGAGAGGCGCCGGCGGCCGCCGGCGGGCGGCGGAGCGCGGCGGCGGCGGCGGAGCGGCGCGGGCAGGCGGCGAGCGGCGCGGGCAGGCGCGCAGGCGCGCGGGCAGGCGCGCGGTCCACCGCGGGGTCGTGCACCGTACGGATGGGACGCGTGGCGCTTTCTGTTGGTCGGTTCAGCGGGCGCGGTCCACGGAATCTTGGCTCTGGTGCACGGTGAACCGAGGGACACGTGGCATTGCGTGGTTGGCTGGTTCTGGTGCACCCGGTCCACGCGGCGGCGGCGGCTGAGGCGGTGCCTCGGGACGCGTGCCCGACCCGGGTCCGGCGCCGGCGCGGCCGCGCACGTCGCGCGACGTGCGCGTTGACCAGGGACGGCGTGGGGGCGCCACGTGGCGCCCCGTGGTTGGTCCGGCGCAGGGGTGCACGACACTTGGTCGGGACACGTGGCACCATGTGGTTCGTCAAGGTCGTGCGCCGGGTGCAGGAGGCGTACGGCGGGGACACGTGGCGGCCTGAGGAAGATTCGGGCGCGCACAGTAACGGGCCGGCCCGTTACTGTAGCAGCCCGAAAACTTTCGGGCGCCCGAAAGTTGGGCCCGAAAGTGTATAAGTTGGCTTTTTGGGCTTCTTTTCCTTGGGGGCCTATAAATAGGTCACTTGGGCCGCGTTTTTGAGCCCTTTCCGAGAAGATTTAGCCATTGCCCCCTTTACCAAAGTTCTTCCTCTTCCTCTTGGGAATCCCCTGGTGAAGTTTCAGAAAATCTGGAAGCCGTGACGACTGTGTTTTCTGCCTCGAAGTGCGGAGCGACGGATTTCTGTTGGAGGCCCGTTATCGTCGCATTTCGGTCAAAAATTTCCACAGAGCTACCCCGACATCCGATTTCAGCGATTTTTGTGGCGTTGGATTCACGAGAGGTAAATCTTCGATTTTCGTGTTGAGTGTTTTGCCTGGATTTGGGTTTTTGGCACGGATTTCGAGGCATTACTGAGCCGCTGTTTTGTTGTGAGATTTCTGGACAGCACTCACTTCGCGGATTTTTATCTCCTCATCCGGACATCGGAATTCGACGATTCAAGAGCCTATCGACATCTACTCTTCGCGAGGATCGTCGTGATATTTTTATTGGAATTTCGTGGAATTTATTTTCAGGTGAAATTCGTGTGTGAACAGTAACCTTGTTTGCAGATTTTTGGAATAGTAGTTGTGTGTATGAATTGTGCATAATTGAGATGTGTTGTTGTACCCAGGACTGTAAGGGCACTTTTCTGTGCTCTTTGCACTGTGGATTTGGGAGATTGTCGATCTTTGGACTGTTTATCTGTACCGTCCCGGACAGTTAGCGCGATCAGGTGGGTGATCCTGCTCTCAATACCTATGGACTGCACTCTAATTCTATGATTATAAGTGCATGCATGATAGTATATGAGCTGTTTAATCTGTGCAAATTGAATGTTAGTACCCACAGTTGATAGTTGTTAAATCTGATGACCTCATTGAACCACTTGCAGTATTTGAACTCTTACATCAGGAAAACTCAACTTAGCTTTATTGTCAGTTAATTATTTATTCATGCACGATTAGACAACAGAAAATGTGAACATGTATTTAGATTTGCTCATCACCTTAGCTTTTCCCCAGTGGTTGTACCTTTGTCGTTCTGACATTGTGATTCTTTCCCGGGTCGCGGGTTGGGAGGTTTAGTAGCTATGATGCATTGTACTCGTGTCTGGGGACCGAGTAGTGTTGGTAGCAGTCTGTAGATTGTTCATCATTGAGATAGTGATAGTGATAGTGATAGTGACAGTGGATCTGGGATCTTTGGGACATGGTCATAGTGACAGTGTGGATTTTAGCCAGTGAGTGAGACAGTGATTGGATCATAGCCTGCATGTGCCACCTTTGTGCTGGACAGTGTTGCGCAGTTGTTTGACTCGAGCGGGTCGCTCCCCTCGAGTGCCACTCCGGAGTAGGCGAGACCGGGTTGTAGTACCGGCTTTGATTTTGAGCTAGATACCGGGTTGGAGTACCGGACATACCTACAGCAGTAGGTAGGCGCAGGTTTGACTGGACCCGTTGTGGCAGTCAGTTTGGATTGGGTGTTCTGAGTTGAGAGTCAGTAGTGGCATATCGTCCTCCTGTTTCTTTTCCCTTGAGCATTGTAGATAGGGGCATAGTAGCAGTAGATGTTTACTTTCCAGCTTTTCATACTGCATTTCTTTTGTTACTTTTATCTCTAGTAGACTTAGTGGGCAGGCCGTCGGGCTTGTTGGCGGCACCCACTGAGAACTACTGTGGGAGGTAGTTCTCACACCCGTCGTGGTGTCTTTTCCCCAGGGACTTCAGCTCCAGTTCCTGCGGTGCCAGTTGCTGATCCTGCTCCTGCAGATCGAGGTAAGGGAGTCGCGAGATAGATCCCTTCCCCCTTCAGTTTCAGTGTGGCTTAGAGGTACCCCTATATTTTGGTTGTGTCATGTTTGAGAGTTATGTAGTGAGGTATCGAGTTGTACTTTACTGCTTTCTTTGAGAGACTTTTGTACTCAGGTGAGGATATGTTGTATATATTGTGAGAGACTGTTCTATTTTCTGTTCATAGTTAGTTTCTCCTTACTGCTCTGATATCTGCTGGTATAGTAAATCTAATTTTTGCAGGTTGACGCTTCGTCTCTACGGGGCTTCCTGTAGGGGCGGCGGATCTGTTGGCGAGCCGGGGTACAGTTCTGACCCCGGGGCGTGACAATGACTGCCGGGCTGGGGCCTGTTGGGGGCGAGATTTTCCAAGGGGCGAGTAGCTTGAGATTAAAACACAAGAATGTGAAAAGAATAAAGAGGTAATAGAGTGGCCTAGGTGGCCGGATTAACATAACACTTTTGTAGCGGCATAGTGGCCGAACTTATGGATAGTAGCCCAGAGTGGCACGATTGATAGCAGTGAGTCAGGGAACATACACAGATAGTGTAGATTTATTCATACAGGTTATGATCATATTAGTCAGCATCTGCAGTTATTTATAGCATAGTTATCTTGCTATCCTGCTTCCATTGGACCAAGTGGTGTAGAACATTCTTTCTCGGTGGTTGAACCCACTGGGAACTCAGATGTAGTTCTCACACCCCTTGGGTGACTCCCCCCACAGGTACGGGTGTGGATGCAGCGATCGTGACGGTTCAGACGCAGACGGCGAGGCATACGACAGGGGCAAGGGCCCAGCAGCATAGAGACCTAGAGGGTCTAGCAGAGGTATCCCTTTTATATATTTCTTGAGTGAACCTTGTATGGTGAGGAAATTATGTAAAAGAATTGTAATAATTTTATTTGCAAGTTCAGGAATGCAAAGTGTAATAAATTTAATTCATGGTTCACTCTTGTATGCTTCCTTTTCCGCTTTAGTTGTTGCAAAAATTTAAATTTATAGTGATTTTTAGTACTCTGATATTAAGCTTCCGCATACACTTGTTGTGTTATTATGGATGTTACCGTTCCTTTCGGGTAGTGAAAGGTCATACCCGATTGGCGGGTCTGTGGGCGTGCCCGAACCGTACAAATCGGCGGACTCGGGGCGTGACAAATTCCCCCTCATTATTTTTATAATTTTTTTTTTTACCTAACTACCCCTCCTTTCTCTTTCTCTCCCTCTCCCTCTCCCTCTCCCTCTCCCGAATCCCGAGGCCCTCTCCATCTCGGTCTCTTCTTCTTCCCAGCTCCCTCTCCTCTATCTGCTCCTTTCTTGGTTGAAGCTCTCAGCTCCCTCTCTCCATCTTCCCAGCTCCCTCTCCTCCATCTTCCCAGCTCCTAACTACCCCCCGGCCGATTTTGCGCCCGATCAGAGCTTGCGTTCTCTCCCCCTCTCGCGGCACGCGTCCCGAGGAAGCTTCTTCCTCCACCATTGTTGCTTCTTGGTTGAAGCTCTCAAGCTGTCACCCCTCCTCCCACCGTGCTCCGTCTCTCCTCCCACCCCCCCGGGCGATTTTGCGCCAGATTCGAGCTTGCGTGCATCCCCTATCGCGGCACGCATCCCGAGGCATCTTCTTTCTCCGCCACCGTCGCCTCCCACCGTGCCCCCCCCCAGTCGATCGGTGCCGCGCTTGCGTTCATCCCTCCTCCCGTGGCACGCGTCCCGAGGCATCCGAGGGCTCCGCCATTGTTGTTTGATTGAATCTCTCAACAATATGTGCGAACAATAATTATGGTGTGCTCTTACCTGTTGTGTTGCTAGGCTCCTGTGCTTCCTACTGTGACTCTGCCTCCGGCTCAGGCGTCGGATTTCGCGGTCCCTGTCGGCGACTGGGCACGTGCGTGGGCATCCGCGGACTGACTGTCGTTGTCCCGAACTTTGCCGTCAGCAGTCGTCCCGCCGACTGTCTTTGCCGATCTGTTGGGGTGATTTCATCATCTCACTTCCGACAACAGGTATTGATACTCACGCAATGTAAGTCCGGTCCATTCATCTCACTTTCATATGCTTGCTAAATATGATTGCTCTTCCCTATGATTGCTATAAGTGAGTGTTCATCCATATGATTGCAAATTAAAGTTAGAATTGTAAGTTGCCGCGTTAAATGACCCAGCAAGGATGATTCTTTGAACCTTTTGCAATGATGATTGTTTCCATATTCATCAGTTGGATGGCAAGGATTTATAATCCATTGCAACCCCATGTGTAGTTGGAAACCAATTGAGTAAATTTTAAAAATTAAAACACTATCCCTTGACAAAAACAAAGGTTGAAGATCATCCTTTTTTGGGCAACATTTCCTATTTCATATTAATATTCATATTACTTTAGTTCATTAACACCTATGCCAAGTGTTGCATGATCTCTACCAATAATATATATTTCCATCATATGCGTCTTTGGAAGAGATTTTCTAAGTCTAGTCATAACATCGAACAAACCCAAAACTACCCCCAAACTGAAAATGTGCGGACAAAAGGTGGAAGCAGTTCGTGCGCACAAACGTGGTCGCGAACACCTAATTGGACAGAAATTATGGATAGCACCCTATTATCTTTGCTAACAGAGGAGCACGCGCTAGGAAACAATATAAATGGTACTTTCACGAATCCTGCCTGGAACCAAGTCGTTAACGAGGTCAATTCTAGAAATAATACGGACCTAACGAAGGACCAAATAAAGAACCGACTTAAAGTTCTGAAGAAAACTTTTGTATTATATAACTGTTTAGCAAACAAGAGCGGCTAGGGATGGGATTACATGAACAACATTCCTACCGCCGGTGATAACGAAGACTGGCAAGCTGTAATTGCGGTAAAATTTATATTATTTGCGTTAAGGTTTTACGTTAGGCAATATTTAAATTGATCAAGCTATCCTAATTCTCGTGTCTTTGTTCAGGAGAATCCGGTCTACACAAAATGTAGGGATAAACCTTTCCCTCCTTATAAGGACCTTGAGTTCCTTACACAAAAAAATACGGCAACAGGTAGATACGGGTTCTCCTCCGTTATGGAACCTTCCGAAACCATTGATAGTTCATCTTCATCTTCTCCTGGTGAGAATGATACAGTTATACCACCCATGTATGAAAACATAAGGCCGGGTAATACATCACGATCGCCAAGTCCTGCTCCTCTAGGCCCAAATTTCGGTGCTAGTGGCAGTGGATCGGGGCATAGCTCTGCGGGAAAAAGGCCTCGATTTCCACGCCAATCAACTAGCCAACGTAGACATGTTCCATCATCTGGCGCCCGAAGGCAAAAGGATGAAGGCGCAAGTAACACCTTCGCAGAAATGGTGAAAATTGGGAAGCAAAAAATTGATCTAGTCCGCCAAATGTACCAAGTTGAAATTACCAAACGAGACAATATCGCGACAATCGAGGAGTGTATGGGCCGAGTATACTCTTTACATGGAATCACAAATGAGAGGGTATTGGCAGCCGCAGAGGCATTAAAAGATGACAAGAATAGGCAAGTATTCATGACAATGAACGACGAGCTTGCCATATTGTGGCTCGATCGACAAGTTGCGAAAGAAAATATTTTGTTTAGACAGTTCTTCCCAGGAATATAATATTCTAGTAACTTTGTGGTACATTCTATTATGATGATAACTAGTATTCGGGCATGTAATATCTTAGTTAATTTGTGGTGATTGCTTTTATGTTGAAAACTAGTGGCCAGAAATGTAATATTGTAGTAACTTTGTAATGCTTTATTTCATGTTAAAATTATGTATTTTGGAATGTAATATTGTAGTAATTTTCTGTGCTTTATTTGAAGATGAAAACGAGTATGGTTTGTATTCGAGAGCTGTTATGTTGTATGTTGTATTATTATAGTGTTGTATTATTTTATGATGAAAATAATTAGATGTTGTTAGCTCTATTATTAAACTGCTCGTCGTAGTTTGAAATAAGATTAAGTATTGTAGACAGATGATCAATGTTAATATATTGTTAATGTCAATGCTTGTGTTTACCAATGTTCTGTGCAGTTTATATTCAAAGTACTTAAACGATACATTCAATTTAATTTACAACAATCTGCATTACACACTTGACGTATTTGTTTGTACTGTTTAGACAATGTCTATATACTGCGACATATTGCTTGAATACAATAATATCTTTGCAGTAATAATGGATGCTTCGTTTAATCGCACTATATTTTCGTCCACAATCGTTGCAAATATACTGACGATATTAGCTGAGGATGACGATTATTGGGAAGAAGTCTGTGCGATGCAATATGCTCAAGGTTATCTGACTGCTGTTAATCCAATCCAGAGACAATCATGTCGAACCAGACCATTTAGTGGGCATCAATTTATTGGTGATATATTAAATGGTCATCCAGACTGTGGGTACCAACATTTCAGAATGACGACTACCACATTCATTGCTTTAGGAGATGAGCTCGTTGGAAAGGAACTTATACATAGCTCAAGAAAAATCACAGTTGATGAACAGCTTGGAATATTTCTTTTTTATATTGGCCACGGCGTTGTGAATAGGGTGCTCGCCGAAACATTCCAACATTCAGGAAAAACAATTAGTAGATATTTTAATACGGTACTGCGGGCCATCGTTATATTAAAAGACGAATATATCACTCAACCGACAAGCAACACTCAAGTTCATCCGCGGATCTCAGATAATATAAATTTCCATCCTTTCAAGGTGATGTATTAATTTTATATGATTGGTATTTTATACGATTAATATTGAGTATTACCAAGGGCGGTTTAAAAATGGAGTTATTGAATGTTCAATGTACATTTGCAGAATGAAATCAGTGTGGTTGATGGGACCCATATTCCGGCGATTGTCAAGTTGAGCGAGCAAGCACGTTTTCGGTGTCGGAAAGGGTTTATATTACAAAATGTGATGGCTGCGGTCAACTTTGATCAACAATTTCTTTTGTTTGCACTGGGTGGGAAGGATCCGTCGCTGATATGTGAGTTCTCAGATGGGCGTGTGAAAGTGGCGGTTTCACAGTACCCGAAGGTATAAAGAAAATCTGATAATTCACTATATCATAGTTATCATTTTTAATACTTATAAAATTACAGTATAACTTCATATTATATTGTATCGTTAATAGAAAAATTTTACTTGGTTGATTCTGGGTACGCAAACACCAACAGATTTCTGGCGCCGTATAGAGGCGAGCGCTATCATTTCAGCCAATTTGATAGTAACGCACGTAGTCGGATACATTGCAGTCCGCGGGATCTTTATAATCATCGTCATGCCCAATTACGAAATGTGGTGTAGAAAACATTCGAGATATTGAAAAGGTGATTTAAGATTTTAAATATTGCAACACTGTTCCCGTTTATGGTACAATGTCTTATTGCTATGGCTTGCTGCGTCATACATAATTTTATTCGTAGAAATCAGGATAGTGATAGATATTTCAACGATTCAGTTGACCAACCAGCTATCGTTGTGGAAGAGGATGACGAAGGTATTCAATTTCCTGGTGCTTCATTGCCCGGTGCATCAGACTCACGGCGGGGCGACGCCATTCGAACTGATATTACAGATCAATTGTAGAATAATAGAAGTTAGTCCGGCGATAATTACTTTGAAAAAAAAAATTTATTGTTATAAACAGATGTGTGTTTATGACAGATGTATAAACATGTGAGTCTGTTACATTTGGTACTGGGATTAAATTTAAATTGTATATATTAGGAGGGAAGTAATATGGAATTTATAGCAAACAAATAGCATATGCATTTTTTCATTAAACAAAATATTTTTCTAAAACTATGGTGAATAATTTTTTTTAATAAAAAAATTAGAGCAAATGAAATTTTAAATTAAATATTATTTTCATAAAATTTAATTTAATTTTGATTATGATTTTATCTTAATTTTTGTAAGGCTTTAATCCATTAATTAAAACGAAAAAAAATAGATTTTACTAAGTTTTTATTACATTATAAAGTTTGAGGGCAAAAAGGTAATTTATCTCAACTTAACCTCTTTATTTATCTTATTCCTCATTATCATACCAAACAAACCATCTCAAACGCTTTTTTTGCACTAGTTTCGTACTTTATACTTATTTCTGGATTAGCTAGTTCTGTCTTAATCATTACCAAACGCCCCGAAAGTTATAAGCGTCCCTCCACAATAGGTTGTTTTTTTTTTTTCTTTTATTCTAACAAGCCTCTATATATACTCTCTCTAAAGATTTTCATATATTTGTTTCAAAAAATAGCCTCAAGCTAAATCACTATTTTAATAATAGCATGCAAAAGATTAAACTTTCGGCCTCTTAATCAGCAATCGAAGTATATTTTAATCAACTATACTAGACAACAGTGGTGTCATGCTTCCAATTTTGGAAAGCGACCTAAATTTTTTTTTTTTTTTAGAAAAAAAAAATAAAGTTTCAAAACTGAAATTTCAGGATGTGAACAGATCGCTACGTGCATAGAGAATTCTCTGTCCACTCAGACCGAGTCTCCCCTATACACACACGGCTAAACAGATACAATGAACATTCAATTGCAATCAGAGTTGACCACTAAACAATTTAAGCAATTTAAACACTTACAAAGTAATTTGATAACATAAACATCATGATAGATTCCACTGCTAATAATAATCGATAGGAACTTAATCCTGATCATAGTAAAAAAACACTGATAATAAATGGTATTGGCCAGCTATCTAACTAGCATCAAGGGACAGCTCTATAACGAAATTCTCACATCACCGTCCCGACATCTTACCACCCGACGAACCTGGAAATGGTGTCACCAGAAAGTGTGAGATACAACTGAATGTATCCCAGTGGGTACAACGAGTCAGAGACGAACAAGTCGTACCTACTGGTATACAATAATCAAAAGGCGATAAAAATCAGTAGGAAATGCTAGTAAGGAAGCAATAACTGTAAGGCATATATAGAGTGATAACTGTGAATCAAGCATGAATCAATAACTGTAAAACAAGTATGGTAGCAGTAAAGGTAAACATGCATCAACATAACTGATAAGCAAAAATATCCAATCATATGCCACTGTTGGTCACGAGGATCTCAGACTAGTGCTGAACCAAGTATGGCATATACCCCACACCTGCTGACTAATAACAAAAATGAGCTCAATATCGCCCGCTTCCACATGTGCAGCCATGTAAAACGGGCTCATGGGTCTCATAAATCACTCTACTGGTAAAGAACACTATTGTGGGAGATCAGCCCACTGGTGTATGTTAAATGTACAACTGGTACATAGCGATCTCAATGTGGATGCCCAAGCTCGTGGTCGGAAGACTGGAAATACGGCGAATAGCTGAAAACATCCAAACGGAATCCAAAGTCAAATATAGTGCCAGTAAATGCCATGATAACGACATATCCTTCTACTCTATCATGCATAATAAATCAGAACTAAAAGTAATGACGAAAAGATAGCAGTAGGAGATATCAATCACACAAAGACTGGAAGAGTCAACTACATTGAGGGAATTATGGCATATAAATAGAAAGCAGAGATAACTAACAGTGTCAACAATACCATAGTGATAATAATGTCCTCCTACTCTACCATGCATGGTAATCCAGGAATAATAACAAGATACTAATGTAGCAGTAGGAGATATCTAACTAGAATGAATAGAAGTGTCTAATAACACTAATCGTGACATATATATACAAAATAGGTATGAATCACAAGGATGATAAGAGTGTCAACTACACTGAATATCATGGTATGTCACAATAAGCAAGATTAATCATAGAGCAGAAAAACTGAAGAAGGGCTAGCAAGATAACCAAAGAGTCCGATCGACTACGGTTGTAACGATCCGGATCTTCACGGTGGTTTTGCAGCGTGTTCAGTAGCTTTTGGAGGCCTATGATGTATGATGGAGATGGTTGCGCGTAAATCACACATCAGAATTGGACCCAGCGCGAAATTTGGATTAAGAATACCTGTCCGGATGCCTTCGACAAATTTTAGAAGTGAAATTTGGCAAAATGGACATCGGATTTGGACTCAGAGCGCGAAAACGATGAAAAATAATTATTTACTTGTAGTTTAATAATATTAATATAAAATTATATGTTAATTAAGAGAAAAAAAATATTTTTTTCTCTCTCTTTCTTCAATGGGCATCATTTTTTATACATATATAATTTTTGCATTACTTTTTTTTCAGATAAATAATATTACTGCGCATAATATTACTATAAAAAATTATTTTATATTATCGTGAAATATCTGTATAAAAAAATATATATATTATGAACAATATTTCATAATATTTTTAAGTAATAAATAAAATAATATGGATTAACTTAATATTTTTGCTTGATCTTAGATAGAAACATTTTCGGTTATTATTTTATCACTTTTATTTATAAATATTATATAATTATATTATCTTTATATTTTATATATTTTTTAGTTAAATCAATTCGTAATCATAATAAAATAATTACTATTATAATAAAATTATTTTTATTATAATTATTAATATTATTATTATTAAATAAATTTTTTCCTATTATTTTTCTCCTAGTAATAAAATATTAATTTTATTATTATTTTTTTTTCTAATCATTTAAATAAGAGATTAAAAATATTTTTAAAATAAAAACTAGAAAAAAAAAATTTATTAATACGTAGTTTTTTATAAAAACGACTAACTGTTCATCGCTTTTAAGACGGTGAACGATTCGCCCCTTTGCTTTTTAAGAAAGCGGTGAACGGTGAATGATTCACCGTATTTAGCCCCTCCGAATCCCATAGGTATAATTTTATAAATAAATTTTTTACAAGTCTATTTTTATAAAAAAAAAAAAAAAAAATTAAGAATGATTAGTTTTATAAATAACCCTTTTTAAAAGCTTTTGGACCTTTTAAATTTGTTTTTAATGTATTTTTATTTTTATTATTCTCTAACTTAAAATAGAGTAGAGACATCAAATCTTGTTGGGTTTTATTTGGATTTGGTGATTTTAAACTTGTATTTTGACTTTTAGTTTTATTTTTAGCCAACTTTGGAAAGTTTCATCTTGGACTATCCAAGAGCCTTCTTTGGAAAGTAGCTTGTGGGCTGCCCAAGAGCCCACAAAAACTTTGTCCCCTGGTGAGTTAATGTGCTATCTTACTTTGGACTCTTTATATAAAGAGCAAAAAAGCTTGGTTAAGAAGAAGCTATAATTTTCTCCCCCCTAATTTACAGAGAAGTACACTGAGATTTACTTTACAAATTTTCTCTTTGAGTTTCTATTTTCCTGGATCTCTGAAAGATGTTGGGTTCGCTACGCACTATCCCGGAGTCGGCACTATTCTGGAGTCGTTGCCGACGGGGTGGACAGTGATTGTTGTATCGCTAGGAGTAATTGTCGGAATCTCGCATGTGGATGGGCAATCTCGCTTCTAGGACAGTGCTCACGCACGCCTCGACATTCACAGACTTCATCTAAACTTTACTTTATAATATTGCTTGAGCTTAAATTAAGTTTAAATTATTTAAAAAAATTAATTTGAAAAAATAAAATTTTCCAACAATTTGTTCTATTTCTATCAAAAACAACATTATAGATATACATTTGCATATTGTATATTTTAAATTTTTAGATAAACTTCAATTTGCCCATCCTCTAATTTTATTTGTTTCTATTACCCAAAAGATATTTTATTAGAAAACGTGTCCATAAATATATATTAATACTCTTACTCATGTGCATAATAATGAATATGAAAAACACACATAGATGCAAGAACTTAGTTTGAATTTACGATCTTACCAAATGAAGGAATTTAGAATTAATTCTGATGTCATATTTGCCCAAAATACAGATCTATTACAGGACGAGCCCAGAAATATATATCAACAGTTTTATCAAAAAATTTTGTTGTTAAACAGAAAAGAAAAAAATTATATGTTTTTCTACAAACCATGAGGTTGCCCAGTGAAGACTATATAAGATGGCAAATATGCTACAATGAAATTATCACTTTAGCACAATATTTAATAGCGGATTTTTACCGTAAAATAAAAATAAAATTATAGAATAATTTTTATTTTTGAAAGAAATATAGCATGCTACTCGCTTCGTTTATTTTTAAAATAAATTTAGCTGGAAATGTAAAGCAACTAGATTTCGAACTGGGGTCACGGATATCAACCACCAAATCCTTTGCCACACACAATCAAAATTATAGAATAGTTTAAAACAGCTTTTATATTACACAATCAAAATAAGAATATATTTTTTTCTTTTTAAAATTTTAGTAGTAAAAACACGCAACGCATTTTTGAATATGGATAAAATTAATATGTGACTACAGGCCGAGAGCTCTGGAAGGAGACATTATTAGAAAACTTTCCACTTAGAGGTTTTATCAAATTCTAACATCAACGTATAATCGATAAACCGCAAACTCTAGCCGTAGATTCACCTGCAATAAAACCAAATTTGATCCATTTTGTTCTAAAAATACAAAAAAGGAAAATCTGATCCGTTGTATGAAATCTAATCCACATATTAGGCAACTTATATAATTGGAACAAGTTTGTCTACAATTTTGCTTCTTCTTTGGGCAACAACTATCTCACTCATATAATTAAGGGTTAATTGCATACATGTCCCTCCAAATATGTCGGATTGCAAATATATCCCTGTAAAATTCAACTTTTCATATTTATCCCTGCAAAAATCCACCGTTATTCAAATATGTCCCTCTGTTAGAAAAAATGAGTTAACCATAGGTTAAATGCTTAACCTTGGTTAGATTAGAAAGTGAATATACCATTTTACCCTCGCCCTCCGCTGCAACAGGGAGATCTCCTCCTCCTTTAACTCCACCTCCGAGTAGAGGCTCGCGATCTCGCCCACGAGCTTGTCCCGCTCGGCCTTGAGCTCCTTCGCCAGGGCCTCGGCATCCAACGCGGTGGAGGCGGCGGCGACGAGGTCCGCGTGCACGCGCTCGATCTCAACCTCGAGGCGGCGGGCCTCGGCCGTGACGACGCCGCGCTGCTGCCATGTGCGCCCTAAGGTTTTCGAAACGGCAAAAATGCCCTAATCCAGAGGCCTTTATTGAGGTTCGTTTATATTATTAGTTGCTCAGATGTTTAAGGACCTTGGACAATTTTTCTTTTCTTGTCATTATCGTGTAAATATTAGCAGTTTCTGTTTAAGGGGCATAAATTCCTTTTATTTTTTTGTGAAATTACTTATAATTACACTTCATTTTGCTGTTTTATTTGGTGCAAAGAATATTTGCATTTTATTGGGGATCCTAGTAATAGAAAGAACTTTCTTCTACTTATATTCGGATTTTTGTCGACAGGAGACAGGAGGTAGAGGAGTCCTTCAAATTTTGGGGCTCTCCCGAATGCAATGCCATCCACCCTGCTAAATGCATGCAGCATTTGCTTGAGCAAGTTCGACGCCGTAGGGTCAATATGGATGGCAATGTTTGCACTGTGAGATAATGACGATGCTTGTTCTTGAGGGCAACAGCTCTGGATTTATTTAACATGGAATTGTATTATGTCAATCCATGATGTTTCTCCATTGTAAGGTTTTGATTGGTTTTATTACTATCTTTCAAAATATCATTGCAAACTAGTTTGCGATGACCACATTGAATCGAAGTTTAATCGAGTCAAAAGTCAGGTGTGTTTCTTCGTACCTAATTAAAGTTAGTGGATCGAATTGCAAATAGAAGAAGTGATTTAAATTTCAATAACTTTAACCCTGTTATTACTGAAGCAGTTGTTGCTTTTGCTGCTACAAAATGTTTCTTTGTAGGGGTGGCAGCGTAAGCTGGATCCTGACTGCAAATGTTTAATACAGTGTAAAATCCGACTCATGTCTTCAATTGAAGTTTTATTTTTTTTAATTTATTATTATTACTTGATTGAAGCGGTAGATTTGGACAAAATAAAGCAAATGTTTAATACAGTGTAAAATGGGATTTTAGCGAACTTGTTTCAAATTTGTTTCAAATTTGTGAAGGAGACGGCGGAGGAGAAATGGGAGGTAGAGAAGGTAAATAAATGGGTTATTTACTCGGTGATATATAAGGGGCTAGAACAGTATTTTATATGGAATCTGTTAAAAAATTAACGGATTCCAAACGGGGATTAACCTCAGGGGCATATTTGAAGAACTTTGGATTTTTGCAGGGATAAATATGAAAAGTTGAATTTTGCAGGGATATATTTGCAATTCGACATATTTGGAGGGACATGTATGTAATTACCCCTATAATTAATGTGTATGGAAATATCAAAAATTTGATACTATTTACTACAATAAAAATTAAAATACTAGATGTACACCCCAAATAAGATGTACATTTTACACCCATCTTATTCTGAGCTGGAATGAATTTCACTCGTCATATCGATATGACGAGTGGATGAATATCCATTCACTCGTCATATCGATATGATGAGTGGATGAATATCCATTTCAAAATAGGGTGGGTATAGAATGTACACCCAATTAAAAGCGCATGTGATTTCGAGGTCGAAAATAAAAACCTAAAGCTCCCATTAAGTGCTTCTACTTCTAACTGTGCAAATCAACTTCCGAGAATCTAATATTACTCTTTATTCTAAGAAAATATTTTTCTCTCATTTAGGCCTAAAACATATATAGAATATATATATATATATATATATATATATATTTCTCTTCTTTTCTTCATTAATTCGAATAACAAGAGAAAATATTATCTTTTTTTTTTTTTTTTTTTTCAGTTCAAATAGTATTTTATACAACAACACTATACCCAATAACAGATTACGGAAAGAAAAAAAAAAAAATTACATTCTAAATTGACTATCAAAATAGTAAACTATTATTTTCTTGTTGTTGAATAAAAGAGCATATATTGAAACCACTTTGAGGTATATGCTTATGTAATATGCTTTAGAAAAATCGATCAATGCTTGTAACAAGCAAAAAAAAGCATCAAGGAAAATGTTGACACCCTCTTTCGTACAAAGCAAGCATAGTTGTGGGCACATTTGATTTATCCATTGTCCAGCCAATAAAAATATACACTTTGTATTCCATTTTGTTCTCATTTATGAAATTACTTATTTTAATTGGCTTTTAAACCGGCTGCCCAGGAGGGTAACCGATAACCCTCTTAACTTTTTGTATCTAATCATTATTTAATTGCATATGATTTTCTATAAACATATTGAATAGCAGATATATTACTACAAAGTTTAATTTTTTATATTTATTCTTTTCAAAAATCCAACGTTATTCATATATATTCCTCCGATCCTTTCAAAAATGTCATTTCAAAAAATAATACAGAAATATTTGGAAAGGTAAAAAAATAAATTTATCTCACTAACTAACCAAGATTTATTATTTAACCTATAATTAACTAGATTTTTTTAATATAGATAGACGGTAGGAATATATATAATAACGTTGAACTTTTGAAGAAAAAAATATGAAGTGTTGAACTTTGTAGAGATATATCTGCTATTAGATATGTTTACAATGAGCCGTATATAATTAACCCTTAAAAAATATTATAATCGCGTTAAAAGATTTAACACTATTGTATTTTATATATAGGACTAATTTCAAATCCTATAGATGTCGCATTCCTTTCATTTTAAATTTTTATGCCCTCTTTAATCTCAAGCACACGCACGAGCACGACTAGATATGTCTCGATAGCGTCGGTTGATCTTGTTGGAGTTGTGCTCACCCACAACAATTATTAATTGAAAAACCGCGCTCTATTCGTTGTATCATCTTAACTCAGCAAAAACTCATCTTGCATTTCTGACTAATGATTAGCTCTGATACCAGCTGTAATATTCCGCTTCCTAAAAAGCCACCCATTTTAGAACTATTCTAATCCTGATATGCTTAATGACTTTTATCTCGCTATAATATAAGCCAAAAGATTTAGCAGTATCATATATATATATATATATATATATATATATATATATATATATATATATATATATATATATATATATATATATATATTTTATATATATATAACTAATTTCAAATGCCAAGAGTGTGACAATTGATCACTGCACAAGATGCTGAAATATTTGTAATAACTTACGCATAGAAAAACTACTAAAATTTTAGCTTATTAAATTTCTAAGGACAATTTTTCAAAAGACAAGCTATTTTAAAATTCTATTGGATGTCCAATAAAACAGCTATTTTAAAATTCTATTGGATGTCCAATAAAACTTTCAATAATATATATATATATATATATATATATATATATATATATATATATGAATTTAGCTACTATGCTATCAATAGTACAAAGCACTTCGTGCTATTAAGTTTTTCACCATTAGATTTACCACTTGGATCATTTTCATTTTTTAGATCATGCTATTTCTCCAACCACCCACTAAATCTAAAGAGTTAACTATCATTCTAAGCACACATCTTCTTATTCAAGGATAAAATACTTAATAGCACCAAAGACTTGGTGCTATCGATAGCATAGTAGCCTAGTTCTCTCTCTCTCTCTCTCTATATATATATAATCTCTCTATATATATATATAGAGAGAGAGAGAGAGAGAGAGTCTAGCTAATATGCTATCGATAGTACAAAAGATTTGGTGCTATCAAAATTTTTTCCGTTAAATCAATCTCTTTGATTATTTTCACCCGTTATATCATATTATTTTTCCAATCACCTATTAAACCCTAAGGATCCATTATCATTCCAACCACACATTCTTACACCGATGGTCAAAAATATAATAGTACTAATGAATTAGTGCTATTAATAACATAATAACTTTTATATATATATATATATATATATATATATATATATATATATATATATATAGAGAGAGAGAGAGAGAGAGAGAGAGAGAGAGAGATGCTGGAATATTATATTAGCAAATGGGCACCATTGCTATTGATTTGATTTCCACGATGAAACTTCTAAATCGACACCGTTAAATATAATCTAAATGTTTAAACTATCTAGAAATCAAATTTTATAATTTTTCGATATTATTCTCTTGTCTATCAACACAAAAATAAATAATTAAAAAATAAATATTTTTTAAAAAATAATTATAAAAATTTTGTATTTAAGATCGAAAATATAGATCTTATTTTAAATAATATAATTTTTTTTAATTAAAATTTAATTAATTTAAATTTTTTTACAATGTTAAATAAGAAAATTTCCTTACACTGACCATTAAAATTACAAATTTTACTATATTTTGATCATTAATTTAATGATATTGAAAAGATTTAAAATTTAATTTTAAATACTTCAAATCATATAGATTATATTCAACGGTGCCGATCGTTGATTGAAAGCTCCGTTATAAAAAATAAATCGATAGCAGTAGAACCTGTTTGCTACCATATTATTCCGGCACAACTCTTTCTCTCTCTCTCTATATATTTGTATAATTGAAAGCTAAAATTTAAAAAAATTTAAAAAAATATATTTCGACATTCATGGTATGATAGGGAAACATATTTTAATTAATAAGTAATTTATCTCATTTTTTTTTTTTTAATTGTATCAGATCAAAATATGTGATTATACTTTTCATCTATCAAATATTATTATTTTATTAAATAAATTTTTAAAATATACTGAATAGATATAGATATATCATTAAATAGTAGAAATACATTGTTGTATTAGGCACACTATGTGCTATCACCATATTTGTTTATGTTAGGTTTAACAAAATAGATCTAAAAAATTAGCAAACAAAACAATAAATAAATAAATAAATTTTGAATCTTAATTAGAAATAAAATAATTATAGTATAATATTTTTAATAATATTCAAAAATCATTGATAAGAACTAGCTATATTTTCAAAAATACGGAGGCCTTCTTATTTTTAAACTATTTTCGATGATAAGATTTCTAATTTGGCGGTAAGCGATCAGCTCCGTTAAACACGATCTATAATATTAAAACTATCTGAAAATTAAATTTTATAATTTTTTTATTTTATTTGCCTAATGATGAGTAATTTTAAAATAAATGATTGAAAATAAATTTTTACAAATGTAGTGTTAGAAAATTTAAATTTCAAATTCAAAATATTAATCTTATTTTTTATAATAAATAATTTTTTTTAATTAAAATTTAATCTAATTTAAATTATTTTATACAGTTTTAACTTATAAACGTGTTACATTATTTTTAAAATATTTATTTTTAAGACATTTAATCGCTTAGCAAATAATATTAAAAATTAGTAAATTTAATTTCTAAATAATTTCAATAATATATATTATATTTAACGAAAATGATCGTCTAATCAGATATCTCAACAACTTTAAAGCACCAAAATCTCTTTACTTTCGAAAATATACAGCCGTGTTCATATTAATAATATATATAAAATAATATAATACGGCATACAAAATTATATTTAGTTTAAATTAAATATATTATACTTATATCTAATAAAATAATACTATAATATATTTCAATAAAAAATTTGTTTAAATATATCTAATATCTCATATAATCTAATTGAATTTAAATTTAATATATATATATATATATATATATATATATATATATATATATATATATATATATAAAATAAAAATATTTTTTAGCATTTCTCAAGTGTGGACTTTTTTCAAAAAAAAAAGCCACGTGGACGGTCCAGATCCAATCTGATCGAACTCTTCGTCTCGGCTCACCACCGCGGAGCCGTGACTCCGCCGCCGTCCCCATTACTTCCACTCCAAGACGCGGAAATCATTCTCTGCACCGGATGTATCCGTACATATCGTGCACCGTACTAATCAACTCTTTCAAATCAAATCTGTAGGGCCAATATGAATAAGAAATCCACCGATTTTGAGTTTTTACAAAAAATAAATTATTCTTTAAAATTTTACAAATTCAATTCAAATTTTTAATAAACTGACTAAAATAATTTTATTTTTTTTCTCTCTCGTTTATTTTTTCTCCTTCCTCTTTTTTATCCGGCGAAAAAAGAGATGCGATAAAAAAAAAATATTTTTTTCTTTAACTCGGATGGCTCCAAAAAAGGTCAATAAATAAAAAAATAAAAGAAAAAAAATAAAATTACATCATTTCAAAATAAATTTTTGACGGTTCAAGAAACAATTTATGACTATCTAAACTAAATTGAACCTTTTATAACTATTTAAATATAAATTTTATATAAAATAATTTTTGCACAGTATAAAACTTAAGTTATACTATTTAAAAATTACGACTTAATTTCAGATAGTTTTAAATATATGGCCAAATTACCGTACTATATTTTTAGCAAAATAAGCATGCCCAAAATAAAAATACATTGAATTGTAAAAAATAAATTGATTTTTTTTAAATTATAATTAAATAATAATCTAACTTATTTAATTAATTATTACTAGATACTAGATAATTTTAAATATCAATCAATGAAAAAAATTTACTAATTGATAATTTAATAACTAATTAGTTAATTATTTAATATTTAAATAATTAGTTAATAATATAATTAGATAAGTTAAAATATTAGGATAATTAAAATTATATATTTATTTTAATTAAGTTTGTTTTCAAGTGTAAATAAGCATAGTTTTTGAAAAATAATGAAATAGTAATTTTAATTTTATATAAATTTATTTTACAGAGATAATAACTGATGTTTTTACCTATAATAAAATATATTTAAAAAATAAGATTGAAATAAGAACTTATTTCTTTATTCAATTAGGAACAAGATTGAAACAATATCTTATTAACGCTGCTTAGGGTTTCCACAGATTCCATCCCAAACTAACACTAGCAATTTCTCTCCTCTCTCTCTCTCTCTCTCTCTCTCTCTCTATCTATATATATATATATATATATATATATATATATATATATATATATATATGCATACCTGTCTCTGCTATTCGCTTCCCATATCTCCTGTCTCTCGTTCTCTCTCCTAGGAAAACCCTGAAAACCCTAACAAAATCTGACGATTACGACTCCGCCACGGATCCGAATCCGCCGAATATTCCACCAGATCATTGCGTTGAAGCTATTCCGGTAATCTCTTTGTTTAATCTTTTGCTGCTAGCTTAAATGATCGAAAAAATAGCGTTGAAAATGATTGATTAGTGTGGTTTTTTGGGGTAGTTTTATGATTAAACTGGTAAAGATGAAGTTTCTGAATCAGTATTGTGACTTTTGATTTCACTGTGATGTGGTTGGTTGGTTGGTTGTTGATTTTTTTTTCTTTTTGGCTGCAATTTTCGTCTGAAATTTGTGTAAATTTGAGTAGAATATGGGGTTTGCGATTAGATTTAGCAATATTTATGACCTAAAGAGAGGAGAATTGATTCAGGGTGGGTCATCTTGTTCTCAAGTGTCGAATCGAACGCTCTTCTGATATTCTCTTTCACTTAAACTTTTCTACTGATCCGAGCTTAGATGATTGAAAAACTGTTGAAAATGATTGATTAGTATGTTTTTTTTTGCATAGATTCATGATTATACTGGTGAAGATATAATTATTGTAACTTTTGAATCCATTGCGAACTGTTTGATATTTGTTTTATTGCAACAACGTGTTAAATTCGTGTCATTTTAAGTAGAATGAGGAATTTGTGATTAGATTTGATTTATTAAAATTTGTGAGCTAAAGAGAGGAGAATTGATTCAGGGTGGAGCCCGGAAAGGTATGACAATAGTCTTTCCTTCGGCAAAGGTAGAAGACATCAATAATGGCTTCGAGGGCGATCATCAGGAGGAGGAAGTACCTCCTGGATCGCATCCCCACACCAGTTCGATCAACTTCTAGTCTTTCCAGTTTTGGGCATGGAAGATTCGGTTATGAATCTTGTGATGTAGATAAAACAGTTATTCGTCGAGTTCCTGAGCAGAGTTTGGGTGATTCAGATAATAGGAATGAGAGGAGCATAGCAATAACAACCAAAGAGGATTTATTGGGATTTTCTTCTCGTGGGTTTCTTAGGAGCCCTCCGAATAGGATTTCTATTTTGGGCTACGCATATGGAAAACAAGAATATGGTTTACCTTTGGGAGTCAGATATTTGCTTCAATCTGTGCGCACTGCAACAACTGCTACGGCTGGTCAACCTGATGTGGCTAGTGTTGAGGAGCCTAATGAGGATCGGAACCAGAAGCAGGTAAAGGAGGCGTCGCCGGAAGAATGTGATCAGGCTGTTGAAGGGCTGAGCACTGCGATAGCCAAAGCGAAGGCCAAGCAAGTGCAAGAGGAAGCTCATAAGCCTGCTCAGTCAATAGTGCAGAGGTTTTGGGCAAGGCTTTTGGGAATTGGCCCTGCTTTGAGAGCAATTGCTTCTATGAGCAGGTCTTATTTCCTGTCCTTCTAATTGTTTAGTTTAAAAGTTGATAGCTTCTTATGGACTTTTTAGAACTGCTGTTGGGTCGACTGCTATTTGATGGTGTGCTGCTTGAGTACTACCATTTGGAGAAGCACTATATACAACTCCCCCAACAGCTTTTTTCGACAACAGCAGTAGTTCCAAATTGGAGCTTCCTTTTTTGATCTCAGAATCTTATTTCAATTTTTTGATAGCAGTAGAAGATTCCAATTTTTTAGTTTGCTCAATGCCAGGCTAGTGATTGTACAGCTGAAAAAACAAGTAGAAGAAAGGCAAAACAGGCACTCAGTTTCTATTTTAATGGCTGTTTTACTTTCTTATAACTAATCTTTTTTGTTATCTTAATGGTTTTGTTAAGGGCGGACTGGGCCGCGAAATTTCGCCACTGGAAGGATGAATTTGTCTCCACCCTGCAGCATTATTGGCTAGGTTCGAAACTACTTTGGGTAGATGTCAGGATTTCCTCGAGATTGTTGCTGAAACTTGCTAGTGGGAAGAGCCTTTCAAGAAGAGAGCGGCAGCAGTTGACACGTACCACTGCTGATATATTCAGATTGGTACCTTTTGCTGTTTTCATTATAGTTCCATTCATGGAATTCTTGCTGCCAGTGTTCCTCAAGTTGTTTCCGAACATGTTGCCGTCAACTTTTCAGGACAAGATGAAAGAACAGGTAATAAACAATACATGTAATAGCAGTCTAAAATGTTGACTTGATTAAGAACTATTGAGTGATTTTTGGTGTGATTTTTACTTCACAGTCCATAACTTTCATGTGGATACCTTTTTACTGATGCTGCAGGAGTTAGCAAAATCATTCTTGATTCATCTTTTGAATCAGGCCAATTATTTGCAATAGCGCACCTCAGCACTTACGTGCCACATGGCATAATTCATTCCATTTCACTTTGTCAGTTATTTTTTTTTTCTAGCTTTTGGCTTGACTTAATTTTATGCGAAATTTAACAACCAATTGGGATCATACCATTACTGCAACCTTTTTTCATGTATCTTTCCCTTTTCTGACTCTTTGTGCTCCTTTCCAATTGGTTCATGTTAGGTCTGTAACTGAACGCAAAAATCTCTTATCTATTTTGGTGCTTTCTTGCCTTCAAGTGGCACTTTACATGACATATTGTTAAGAAACATTCTTGGTTGACAGCAGCAACATAGTTTTTTTTTTTTTTTTTGGTATGTTCTCTCTCTCGGTTCTCTCAAGGTGCAAGGTTGTCTCACTTTGCTTTTCAATTTTTAACTTGCAGGAAGCATTGAAGAGGAAACTAAAAGCAAGAATAGAATATGCGAAGTTTTTGCAAGACACGGTGAAAGAAATGGCAAAGGAAGTCCAAGTCTCCCGTAGTGGAGAAATCAAACAGACTGCTGAAGATCTTGATGGATTTTTGAACAAGGTATCATGGTCATTGAGTTTTACTTCCTCAGTTGTTTAACATCTTACATGTATTTTTGACTTTATACTTCTATGATCTAAAATATTCTGATTTGCAACTAGGTTAGGACTGGTGCCCGTGTTTCCAATGAAGAAATTTTGAACTTTGCTAAGTTGTTCAACGATGAACTAACTTTGGATAATATCAGCAGGTTGCTTTTATACTGGTTAATTTATTGTAATTCTTGTCCATATCTTTTTTATCCTCTTATAAGTTGTTTTCTTCAGGCCGCGATTGGTCAATATGTGTAAATATATGGGGATCCCACCATTTGGTACCGATAATTACTTACGCTTCATGCTTCGAAGAAAACTGGAAGAGTAAGTTAATTCATAACCATCCCTCTACATGTTGGAAAAGGCTATTAAACATAATATGGACATATCGAAATATGCTTGGTAAATCCGTGCAAAACCTTTTAAATATTGCACTTCTCTAGCTCACCAAGCAGTTTAGTTTAAATTTTAAACAAAGGCTTATAGAAGAAATTAAAAATAGTACATATTTTTCTTTATGACGCTATACACCTTACCTGTTACCTTTTACTGAAGCTCTGTCTTGTCTTTTAAATTATCATTGAGATGTAAGGTGGGTCTGTAAATGTGTTTATGTTCAATCACAGCTAGGTATTTTTAATCGTGGAGTTTGATGTCTTGTTGACGCTGTACAAAATTGAAGAGTCAATTGACAGAAACATATAGGATCATACTAGTAATTCTGTAATGCTCCTTATGAGGTGGTCTAGTTTTCCTATTAATCATTGTAATGACTTGAGAATTGTGGCTAGCAAAATCTGGAAAACAGTGATTGCAAAAGTAGGACAGAGTTCCTGGCATGAATTTATTTAGTCTTTTATATTGGCGTGTGCTTGGGAGATTCTTAAAACTAGTCCAGCACTCAATAGAAGGGATCTTTTTGTTGGGCTTACTTTCCTGGTGTGTGGTAACAATTGTTATTTGATGCATCGTGACATTTTCTATGATTGAAAGCTCTGTATAGCTGCTTTATTACACGTTAATATGAATTTTTCTGATTGATGGTGGCAAAGCATCTGCTTTTGGTGGTTGTATGGGAAGTTTCTCAAATATATTGCTTTTGTTTTATTAATGAAATGAAAATTGCATCCTATTTTTTCTTATAAGTTATTAGCTCATAAGCACCTTTCATCTAGATCTCATATTATTGTCTTGGGAACTCGTAGGTTAGGAATAGTTGAAATCCCATAGAACAAATGGCTGCCTACAAGGATTACCTATAAAGTTCTTATTAGATGTTATCTGTGGAATTGTTATTCAGAATTATGCTCTACCTGCAGGAATATTCCGTAGTGCTTGAAAGCAATCCCATTGTTTCCCAGTTCTCCAATGTTTGATGGGATAGTGTCAATATTTACTAATATCCCCACTGTAATCTCCAATATAACACTATATCAGGGGTGTTAATTCAATTGCAAAAGACTTAATAGTTTGTAAATGGTCTAGTTGGAGGCAGTTCTTCAGCTAGACTAAGTAATATACTAAATTAGTAATTGACCGACAGCAAGTTAATTACATAACTAAATGCTTGAGTGTGTTACACGAATTGTTGTATTATCTGGCTGTTGGGCCTGACAGCTTCTACTATCTTGTTATTCTAATGTTTTTAGTGTCTTACTCATGCGCTTCAGCCATGTTAGAATTGTGATATTAGATATCATGTTCGATTCTCTCGCATTGCCTTTTTTCTTTCGTTTGTTAATTTGTATTTTCTTGTATCTCCAATATATTCCCCTTAAGACATAACACACTTTGAACTTGTTTATACAGGATTAAGAAAGATGATAAATTAATCCAACTAGAGGGTGTAGAGTCTCTTTCTGAGGAGGAACTTAGACAAGCTTGTCGGGAACGAGGCCATCTTGGGCTGCTATCTACAGAAGAGATGCGTCAACAGGTTTCTTCTCCTTCAATCATGCTTTCGAAAGATAATTTCATTAGCAAAAATCAAGAGCCTTTGTTATGCGCATCACAACATTTTACCCATCATCAGTTCATCACTAGAAAAAGGAAAAGATAATCTAGATATTAATATGCAGTCATAATTATGAGCACTATCTATACTGATCTTGTTACTGTAAATGTTGATTGACTCTAACCTCTTCAAAATAAAAATTAACAAGTGAGCAAATTAAAGTAACACCTGTTCAGCTGATTTTTTTTTCTTATAATCTTGGGCTTTTGTTCTAGAATTTAGTTGATACATTCCGCATCCTTTTTATTGCATTCATTTTCTTCTTCTGTGTGCTATCCCAAGTAGTGAGATACTTGGCTAAGGACTTCTCTCTTTTACTTTTTCCTCCAGCTTCGTGACTGGTTAGATTTGTCTCTTAATTATGCTGTGCCATCTTCTCTTCTTATACTCTCGAGGTAACTCTCTTTCACAACACACTACTTTATGCATAAATAATGCTCGTCAGGCTCATTGTTGCATGTCTATAACATTTGTTAGAGCATTCACTGTATCTGGGCGGTTGAAACCTGAGGAGGCTGTTGTGGCTACATTATCATCTCTGCCAGATGAAGTTGTCGACACTGTCGGTACAGTTTTGCCGTCTGAGGATTCTGTTTCTGAGAGGAGGAGAAAATTGGAATTCCTTGAGATGCAGGAAGAGCTTATCAAGGTACTACATGGATTTTGTATTGTAGAAGTTCTATTCATTTTCACACATTCTTATATTGTTTTCTTTTTTGCTTTGTTCTTACGCGATAAAAACTCTTGTAGGAGGAAGAGAAAAAGCAAGAGAAAGAAGAAAAAGCAAAACTCAAGGAACCTGAGGTTAGCAGAGAGGATGTTGCCTTGAAGGAGATGACTGGGCCCACAGCTCGGGAAGCAGAGGAACTGGCGAAAGCAAAAACAATGGATATGAAAGAACAGCTCTGCAATATCAGCCGTGCATTAGCTGTTCTTGCTTCAGCATCTGTAAGATCTTAAAAGTATTTTATGCTGTTTTTACCTGCCCTGGTTAGGTTTGAGATCAACAGTGGCACTAAATTCTACCATAACCTCATTCTTGCAGTCTGTTAGTAAGGAAAGGCAGGAGTTTTTGGGCCTGGTAAACAAGGAGGTATGCCTTTCCAAATAATTGTCATAAATCAAAACTTTGTGCATATTTACAAATTAGAACATGCAAAATGAAACTTGCTCTACTGATTTATTTGTTGATAAATGCAGATAGAACTTTATAATAAGACGTTGGAGAAAGAGGGTACAGATGGTGAAGAGGAGGCGAAGAAGGCATACAAAGCTGCTAGAGAGAAGTCCGACCATGCAGCTGAGGTAGCTGCAGGGGACAAAGTCTCTTCGGCTCTAATCGATCGGGTAACAAACCCTTTCTTGCATCTGTGAATCAAGTCCTTTGTTGCAATGCTTTTCTCTAGTTCTCATTCTCACAATAGTTTTCTAGTTTTTTAGTTTCAAACTTTCGATCAGTATGCATGTTCCCCTCGGAGAGATGGGGAAGTTTGAAATTAACTGGGGCCAATGTTACTGGATATGTCTTAGTACCTTCAAAGAAGAGTTGCAATATTGGGATAGTAATAAGACTATTATTGATGCATTTTACACTAATAATTGTTTAATTGTCCACACGAATCATGCGAAGATGCTACCCTCTCACTAGGGTCAAAATAGAAGCCCACCCGATCCAATCTCAGAACGCGCTTACTAAAGCATGATGCAAGTGTCCAAATTATGTTTCGCAAGTTGAATTTCATTGGAAAGATATAATATTTTACTCTTTTATGAGCAATATTTTGGACCCTCCTTTGTTGCGTAGAGATTACATGATATGATTCATGTCTGGTTGAATACCTTTTTTTGATGAATTACGTTAAGTGCTTACTGTTTCTTCTATAGAAACACTGATTAGAGCTCTTCCGCTCTTCAGGTTGATGCCATGCTCCAAGAATTAGAAAAGGAAATCGATGACGTGGATGCTAAAATTGGCAACCGTTGGCAACTGCTTGACAGGTAAGCATCACTTGCATGCCTCCATTGATGTCTTGCTGCATTTAGTACTGTGTCGTCTATGACTCTATTTCTTCCGGAAATGATAACTTGTTTAAATTCTTAAAGCGGCAACAAAAGATGGTTAACATGTAAAGCACTGTCACCAGCTTATTTTGGTTCCTTCTTACTGTTTCCTACTGAAATTTTATTCTCGCCAGTGTGATTCCCTTTGCTTCTTTCTACCTTCATTACTTCCGTGCTGAATCATGCGGTTAAATCTTTACGAACACAACTAGACATTTGAAAATATTATGCACATGACGACAAACCTAGAAGAAACCAGCTTTTTTTTTGTTTTTGTTTTCCCTCTTGCTTCCTCTGTTTTATACAATTCACATCTTCTTCTTTTGATCAAACACACACACACACACACACTCTCTCTCTCTCTATCTCTTTTTTCTGTATTTTTATGTTATTCGTGAAAACGATGGTGCGGAAAGAAGTCTTTTGGTTAAGCTACTAAAGTTTGAAAGTTTCTCTCTTGTTTCATTTGAGTTATCATGTGACCCACAGGTTAAGACGATATAAGAAGATACTTACTAAATACTAAGAGTGTATTACAATGTTATAATCCAACTACAAGTAACCTATACTACAAACCTTTTTCTTGTAGGGATCGCGACGGCAAAGTTACCCCGGAAGAGGTTGCAGCCGCAGCCATGTATCTAAAAGACACCATCGGAAAGGAGGGCGTCCAAGAACTCATCAGCAACCTCTCTAAAGATAAAGGTTGTTATCTCAATGCACTCAAACTTTCTTTACCGTTACTGACAGTAAAACCCGCAATTATATCCGAACTTCTCATTCACTTTCTCCGACCCTACTTCTCTCTGTTCAACAACAGAAGGAAAGATCCTCGTGGAGGACATCGTGAAGTTGGCGACGCAAACAGAGGAAGCCAACGGCGGAGAGGCTGCCGCGCGAGTATAGAAGACACAAGTATTTGATTATGTCTTACTCTTTATTTTGAAAGCAATAATTTATATTCTTTCTTACGAGAGGTTTGTAGCAATATAGCAAGGCCGAAATGCTGATCCCGCGCTTGGTCGTTGTAAAGAACTCTACAACTTTGCGGAGAACCGGGCCGGCCTATCCGTGATTTACAATGTACTGTAAAATTGTTGGATGTGGCATGGCCTTTTACCGCTTGGTCGTTGTATGCTGCTCTCGTAGTATGAGATAAAGTAATAGCACATTAGTTATACATTACGATTTTCCCTTCGTTTAGACAAACTATGAATTAAAGATCCTATAGAGAGACCATAATTACAATAGTTGTTTTTTGTTTTTTTTTTCCCTCTCATCTTTGATGAACTTGAGAGCGTTCGAAGATGAAATTAGAGTAATTCTAGAGTCGTAGGGTGTAAAAAATATTATCTTGTAATAGAGTGGACTATTATTAAATTAATTTGGTTCTGGTAAGTTTTTCCTTGTTAGATCTAAAATTAATTTTATTTTTTAAATTATGTTATTTCATGAACTATTCATTAATTCCGAAAGGAACACTTTGAAAGCATAGGCGTTATGAATTGCATTATATATATAAAAAAAGAAGAGAGGTAGGTTATGTTAATTGTGGCTCTCATACCATTTTGTAGTTTGGTGTGTAGTAAAAAATCCCTAGTTTGAGAATGGCTTCTGCCCTGCATCAATCAGATTTCACTGCTGTACCCAGAAAGCTTCTAGAGCCATTTTTATTTTAGGAGGACAAGTGTTGAGTTTTGTAGCACTTTTGGATCTTGTTCACACTCTTATTAAAAGTATTTGCGTTTGGACATTGTAGTTTTGAACTCAGGCCAATTTAAATAGTAACCTCCAAATATTCTTCTCTTTTTCCCTTTGGCTCTCTATTCCAAGTAAATTAGGGTAAAAGCATATGAAGGTAACAAATGATGAATTTTTCTACTTGGCTAGGAGAGCGACCTAATTCAAATCTATAAACTTAGGGGGGCCTTTTAGTATTGGAATCATCTAAGGCTGTTAGGCAAAAGAGCAATGCTATCTGTACACTCTGAAATGGGTGTGCGATGTACATCCCAACTGATGGAATTCACTTCACCACTGGATGGGTGGGATGTATTAGTGCCTCGATTCAAAGCTCTACCAGTTTAAAATGCGGCCAAAGAATCCCAAATACCAGCAATGTGATTTAACTTGGTGCAATTGAGCAAATTGAAACTGCAGGTGCCCCAGCAGAAAATAGAGCATTCCTATCTGACTGGAATCACTAAATCAAGCATCTCAAGCAACAACACAAAGAAGCATCTCAAGCAACAACACAAAGAGAACCAACAAAATTACAAGTAAAAAAGATTTATAGCTGAGTAGAATTTATTCATTCAAGAGATGCAACTAGGAAAACAAAAATTTAGCATCGTGATGAAACAACTATTTACATATATTTTGACTCGGATCGGTAAGCTACAAAAGATGAAGAAAAAAACAAAGGAAGAAGCTTACAGATATATTCTAAGCAGGCTCTCTGAGACACACAGCAAATATTGCAATGGCACGCTTGCGAACAAAATTTTATGGTAAAGAACACATGAGAGGATTTTTTTTTTCTTCTTCTTTTTATCTCTCATACTATAACATTGTTCAAGAGAGATTAATCCCACCATGCAAGCTTCTCATTTCTTCGGCGAGTTCTAATCCTCCATCGAAGATCCTACTGCCACTCTTTCGTCCCCCGAAGACCCACAACAGGACATTAAAGTCTAGAAAATTACTCTTCGCTCCTTAGATCTCTCACAAGGAAATGAGGGAGGTGTTCTGGAACAGGCTTTTCCTATTGGTATAGACATTCCTCGGCGATTCTGGCTAGAGAAATTCCTACACCAGAGAACCCTGAAATCTTGCATCCTGCTTCAAAAAAAATTCATGACAATTAGACAAACCAAGGGTACTCTTCTGTGATTTAAGGCTCCAATTCTAGCCAGTTTTTGGTCCGGGGGTGTCGATAGGTTCTTGCGTTGCTTCCACGGGTTTATGGCCGCGATAAATCCTACGTTTTCTTGTCGTTTGTCCTGTACTTGAGCCGGGAGTTTCCTTTGGCTTCTGAGCCCTCTGTACATTCTCGCATAATAATTTCATAAGAAGTCATGTTAGATGCATTTTTGTGCCTAAAAATAGCAACAAACAGTTAACCCGCGATACAAACCTGGAACATCTGTTGATAGATCCACGGCATCATTGGTCCATTTCCAAACATCTGCGGGTCAAACCCACCCTACCATATAAAATAAAGAGTTTGCAATTATAACGCCTAATATACAGAGAGTTACAAAGTTTGTAGATTCATTACAATCCCAGCAAAAAAAATCTATGGATACATTCCCCAGTAAATCTTAATTTTCAGAAGCCCAATCAGAGATAAAAGCGACCTAGTTCAAAAGTGGTTTAGGATGAGTTACATACAGGAAACATGTAAACAATGCTCGGTCGCATGGCTGCTTGATTAGAAACACCCTGTTGGCTATTCATAGGTAGACTGAAATAGCTACCAGGTGGCACAGTGTTTGGATTTGCTCCTTCCTACATAAATATCATTACTATGCAAAATAAGCGATAGTAACCATTAAAAGTCGGTTAGAGAAATCAACCATATCTTACCTGAGATTCTTTCTCTTGCGGCGCTCGACCACGCCGCCTCCCCTCATTTCCATTTTCAGAAGCCATGATCACCCCCACATTTTCATTGCTGCTCGCGTTCACTTTATTTGCTTTCGGGACGCGCGGTTTTATCTTCGGTTGCGTATCATCATGCGTGCTGTCGCTCAGAAGAAACTTCTCCACCTCCCTTATCAACTTCAAAGCAAGCTGATATTTATCGGATAAGACCCCGACCTCCACAAGCTGAAGGCACCGCATGGACAAGTAATCGTACCGATCGACTCTGCTGTTGGCGACAAAGTCGTTCGCAGAACGAGCCGTCACATGCAGGCGCTTGAATTCCTTCTTCCACCGATCGAGAACGTACTGCGAAGGTATTTCATGAACTTGTTGCAATTTGAACACCGACAAAGTATGCCTACATAGTATACCTCTGAATTGAAAAGACCCACAAATGCAATAAACATTTTTCTCTTCCGCGCGGTATGTGACTAAATAATTCTTATTCATGGTTCTTTTACCGTCATCGAGAAATATACACTCCTTCACGTCGAAAGTAGAGGCGGACCCGTCCATACTAACTAGAGACGCATGGCAATACATTATGGCTTCGATCTCATCCTGGAATTTCTTGAACATGTTCAGAGTGTATACCTTCGATAGCTGCTCCTCCATATAGAATTTCGACACAGCAGGGCGCCGTTTATGGAACGTCTCAAAGTCCGCTTGTGCTTCCTTTTCGTACTTACCCTGTAAAGCCATCTCGTATTTACTTAGGAAATGCTTCAAAGAAGTCTTCGCGTCGATATAACCATCGAAAAAAGCACTAACTGTCTCGTTTCTCTGCGTAGCCGACATTCCCGCCCAAAATGCGTCTTTCAAGAAAACCGGGGCCCACAAGTACCGACACTCGTAGAGCAATCTCAGCCACTCGTTCCCGTGAAGCCCGTACATCTCAATCATTCGCCTCCATTCCTCTTCAAACTCGTCCGCCCTCAGCGAGTCGTACACGGCCTTCTGCATCGTCTTATTGATCGCTCTGTACTCCGCCATCCCTCCCAATCTTTCAGCAGCCCTCTTCATTATCTGAAACAGGCAAAGGCGATGCCGAACACCCGGGAGCACCTCCGCGACCGCGCTCTGAACGGCCCGACAGTGGTCGGTTATAAGAGCTTTCGGCAGAAGCCCGGCCATACAAGCTATCCAAGCCTTGAACAGCCAAACGTAGGTCTCGACCGTCTCGTCGGAAAGCAAACTGCAGCCGAGCAGCACCGGCTGGCCGTGGTGGTTCACCCCAACGAAAGCGGCGAGAGGCACTTCATACTTGCCACAAACGCAGCTTGTATCGAGCACAACGACATCATTATAATACTCGTACGAGGCCCTCGACCGCGCATCAGCCCAGAAAGCGCCGCGCGCGCACCCTTCCTCGTCCAAATCCAGCACGCTGAAGAAATTCGGGTTCTTGGCCTGCATTCTGGTGAAGAATATCCGGAGGGCTTCCGAATCGCCTTCTCCGAGATTCAGCCGCCCTCTCTCCACGAAACTCCTACTCCTGCTCTCTGCAAAGAGCAGCCCCTCGAGCTCACCCAGTCTGTCGATCGGCATTCCGCTAGGCGGCGGAGCGGAGGCGGCGGCGGCAGCAGCATTACTACACCGGCGGCGCTTGGCGGCGCCGGAGAGCTGATTGTAGCAGCTCAAGAAGCGCGCCATGGAAGGGCTGACAGGGTGGTTATGATCGAGACTGGCGAGCTCGAGATGGAGCAATCCGTCGCCCCACAGCTTGACGCGGATCTTGGCCGGGCAATTGGTGGTGGCCGAAGTCCGTTTCCGGAACTTGGGCTCGGCGCGCCGGCGGCCGCCCTTGCAGCACATCAATTCTAAGTACAGACAGAGGCCTTCTTTGGTGAAAGAGGAACGGCGGACGGAGACGCCGAAGCCGACGCGGCGACCGTAGGACTTGTAGAATTTGGAGACCTCTTCGTGGGACCTGAACACCATGCCCACCTCCGGCACGCCGTCGTAGACGTCGTCGTCGTCGTCGTCGTCTTCTTCCTCCTCCTCCTCCGAGTCCACTTCCGTGTACTCGGCATTGCTCGGCCCGCCCTGAATCCGCGGATTTATATATAAACAACCGGAATTGAATTGAACAAAAATTGCAACTTTTTCATTTTGAAGTTGTTGTTTTTGGATCGGAATATGAGGTCGAATTGTGATCGGCGCTTCCCGTGATCAATAATTCGGGATTATTGAGCACGGGAAAAAAAAAATGCAAAATTTGGATTAAATCCCCAGAATCTGAACGAAAACGAAGGGCGAGAGAGAGAGAGGGCGAATTGGAGGTGAGAAACCGTAAAATGGGATCGAACGGAGGGATCGGACCTGGGAGTTGAGGTCGCGGCGCGGGGCGAGGCGGGCTCGCCGCGGGTCCCTCCACCGCGCCGCGGCGGCGACGGCGACTGCGGACTCCTCCGCCTCCATCGCGGCCCCGCGCCGGAGATTTCTTTGTCGGTTCGTCGGCGGCGGTGCTCCGGCGAGGAGCTATGGTTTTGGCGGGACGCGAAGGTAGTAGGGTTAGAGATTGATGGGGTTCGGGGGAGGAGGGAGACGACGTGGATTGTGTACGATTCTAGGGTTTGATTTTAGGGTTACATCTTTTGGTGGACGGAAAGTGGGAGAGGACAAAGAGAGACAGGGGTGGTGGGCCCCACTGGTGGGTCAAAAAACCGAGTCCCACAAACACAGACCCCGAGGCAGCGACGATGCGACACGTGGCGTTGATTAGTGCTCGAGTGATAATTCGCGGGTGCAATTTTGAGAAAAATATATATATATATATATATACGGAGCCCACACGATTCACACACCATTTTAATAAAATTAATTTATAACTTTTAATTTATTTAATTTAAATTATTGTGAAATAAGTTCTCATCACAAGATTCACAACGCACAAGTCAAAAATCATAGGAAATATGCAAGTTGATCCTGATTTTATTTACAATTTTTTTTAAAAAAAAAAAACAAAAGAAAAAGAAAAAGAAAAAGAAACCTTTCAACATGCTTGCACAAGTATACACATCTTTCTGCTATGAAATATGCTTTTCAACTACACTACATCCTCCGCACCACCACCGACGATGCCGCGATTTTCTTCGAGTTAAAACAGAGTATCGCGGGAACTGGAATTGGCCACTCGCGCCGAGCTCCGCTCCGAATGCAGCATCTGAAGTATCTGCACCAAGTCGCATACAAAAACTGCAACCTCCGTCAGATCTGCATGTATGTCGACTTGGTTCGAAATTCGCGTCGCAGGCAGCACGGTCAGTGCCGAGGCACATATGAACTTGCCCTGCCTGCATTTGTAGGCATTTGACAAGTAAATCATTCAGAAATAATAGTTTCAGAACGCAGTAAATAAAAAGAGTTTTAAAAAGCAATTGTGCACATAGTCATAAGTTTGGGCGATGTGAGATTACGTTTTGGCATGATGTCGAAATTTGGAGTCTGACGGAAACTCAGTGAAAATTCTGGAAGCAGTAGTTTCATTAATAAAACAGAAATGCATGGAACATTAGAACTGCAACATACAAACACTCATGTAATTTAATGTAACAAAGTTAAACACACAATGGATAATATAACCGGGAAAGATACTCGCGTTTACTAGATTATCCATGTCTTTCTATGATCTTATGGCCAGTATTTATATATTAGCAAATGATTTGGAGAAAGATTCTGAAAAATTAAAATTTTGTGAGCTATTCATGAATTTTCCAGGAATTTTTTTTTTTTAAAAAAAAATTCTAACTGTGATTGTACTGATACTCCATAAGCACGGGCACAGGAAGCACAAGCAATCCATGTACTTACATTTCCATTTATCGGATAGTTCAATGCATAACATTTCAATGTATACAATAGGCTATGAATTGCGGTTTCTCATCATGGAATCATGCGTTATTGTGATTGCAGGAAAGAGTAAGAAAATTAGATCTTCCTTGTGTTCTTGCGCATATTAGAAGATAGTAGCTCAAAGGATAGTAGTCAAATCCTCAAATATGCGCATGACGTGGATCATAAAAATACAAAGACATACCAAGATTTCAATTAAGCGAAAAATGCTGCAACCGCTACCCCGTCCTTTGACCAGGAGTTTTTGGAATGTGATCCTCCTGCGTTTATGTCAAACTAATTAAATCCCCGAACAAATAAAATTATCATCATTAATGGTCCGCATTGAACTATTTGGAACTTATATAAGAAAACTGAAATTAGGAAGCCGCCATCCGTAAGAACCTGCAACATTTGCTGATAGATCCACTGCATTCTTGACTGATTTCTCATTGATTGGTTCTCATGCTGACCCTGCAATGTGCAAATAATTCCACACTGTAGTTACATGCATTCACAAAACGTGTGCTTGGTTTTACATGACTATGATTTAAACGAGAATAGTTCACAAGGTTAGATTGTGTGTATGAAAATGACAAACCGTCAAAAAGTTGCTCTGTGGCAATCTCGTTTGGCTGGTCATATGATGCGGGTGATTAACATGCATGCTGAAATGAGTACCAAATGACAACTCATTTGGGCTTATTTCTTCCTAACAAATTTCACACATAATAATTTGAATCAGACATATAGATGATACTAAAGATGATAAACAAGAATTACAAAGTCAGAATAATGTACCATCAAATCAATGCCTCCCGGAGACCCCATTTGACTGTTAAGTGGAGATGCAGCAGGGTCAGCATGAAGCAAATTGGTTCCATTTCCAGCCAGTGATGATCTTAGGAAGTCCTGAGAAACAGATTTATTCAAGAGCGACATTACCCATTAGAGTACTATCAATGAATACATTGGAAAATAGTTGAAAGGGATAATAAATTGAGTACTATCAGGATTTAAGTATCCATCGATCCACCGTGCCGTATCGTAACAAGATACCGGCACGATACATGCCGAGTAATTTTCTCAATAAAACGATAAAGATATAGAAATTTTGTTGTTAAAGAAAATAAATATTTCATTATGTGTCTGTATTTTTTGTGACGGCAATCGGCACGGTGGCACACCGTGCCGTACCGTGCAAGTTTTCGGCATGCCACGGCACTTAAATCCTTGCTATCAGGGTAGGAACCTCAAAATGTAGTTGATGAGTTCAATTTTGTACATGTGGCAACTAGTTAGTTGTTTCGCTTTTCAGGGTTTTCTCTAGCTCGATATCCTGCTTGAAATTTTGAAAAGCTAAACACTGACTAGTTACCACACGTGCAAATCTGACTCACCAGCTACTCTATGGTGTGCCTTTCGAGGACCAATAGCATTATTCTAGGAATTAGTACCTGTTCCTTGTTTGACCCAACTAACGTTTCATGTTCCTTTTTTGATGGCCTACCTCGGCGCTTCACATTTGAAGATTCTAAATTCTTATTGCCCTCAGAGAAACCCAGTTGTGAAACTAATAGGCCTTGAACATTTTCACTTGGATAACTTTCAAAGGATAGAAGCTTAGGTTGTCTATCTCTGCCGGAACCATCATCAAGAAGCAACTTTTCTGCCTCTTTCAGCAACTTAATAGCAACCGAGTATCTATCCTCGGACATAAACCCTAACTCGACCAGTTGAAGGCACCGTGCAGACAAATAGCCGTAACGGTGAACTATATTATCATCTAATAATTCATCGTAGGAACGACCCAAAGCATGTAACTTCTTATAGTCCTTTTTCCAGCGATCAAGAATGTATCGTGATGGTATCTCAAACACTTGCTGCAACTTCAAAACAGAGAGGGCGTGCCTACACAGAATTCCACAGAACTGAAAATAACCGCAAATGCATTCAACCGCAAGTTCATCCTCATTGAAGTAAACCTCATGATCTTTACTTTCAGTCCTTTTACCACCCTCCATGTAGAACATTCCTTTACTTCAAACGTAGTAAGCGGCCCGTTTGATTTAGTGGGTGCAGCATGGCAATACATTGTGGCTTTTAGCTCCTCCTGAAACTTCCGGAACATGTTAACTGTGTAGATTTTGGATAGCTGCTCCTCCATGTAAAATTTTGATATGGTGAGTGGGGTCTTGTGAAAGGACTCGGAATCAGAATGTGCCTCCTTCTTGTATTTACTTTGTATAATCGCCTCGTATTTACTTAGAAACTGTTTTAAAGACGTTTTTGGATACACACAACCGTCAAAGAAGGAAGTAGCAGGCTTCCCGCGTTGTGAAATGGACATTCCTGCCCAGAATTTGTCTTTGAGAAAAACCGGGACCCACAAATGTTTATTTGCATACAGTGAATCTAACCATTCATTGCCTTCAAGTTCATTTTTCTCGATCATCTTTCTCCATGCTTCTTCAAAATCACTGGCCCTGAAAAAATCATACGACGCTTTCTTAAACGCCTTTTTTATTGTTTTAAATTCCACAAAACCTTTGAATTTCTCTGATAATTTTCTCATTATAAGAGACAAGCATAGACGATGCCGAGCTTGAGGAAACACCTCCGCAACTGCATCTTGAATGGTCTTACAATGATCTGTAATTACAGCATCAGGATAGCGGCCAAGTACACACGTTAAGAATGCCCTAAATAACCATGTATAGCTTTCAATAGTTTCATCACTAAGCAAACCGCAACCAAACAAAACCAACTGGCCATGATGGTTCATCCCGACGAAACAGACAATTGAAAGATCATATTTTTCAGTCAAGAATGTCGTATCGAAGTAAATAACATCACGACCAAAATACTCATATGCCGCTCTAGACCTCGCATCAGCCCAAAACAAGTTCCTCAAGCGGCCGCACCCGTCTAAATCCACTAAGTAAAAGAAGTTTGGATTCTTGTTCTGCATATTTGCAAAAAATTGATTGACTAATTCACCATCTCCTTCTCCGAGATTCAATCTCGCAATCTCATTAGGGTTTCCGCATTCCTTCTCGACAGGTTGTGAAGTTCTCCGTCCGCTAGGCCGTGTAATAATTTCTTCTCTCTCTGAATCAATCATTTTCTTGTAGCAACTCATTAGACGTGCAGTGGATGGGTTGAGTGGATGATTGTGTTCGAGATCCGCTTCAACGAGATGAAGTAATCCATCACTCCATAACTTCACTGCTACCATAGCTTGGCAGTTTGTCTTTGCCGTCTGCCTAGCTTGATAGCATGCGTCGGGCCGCCCCTTCCCTCCCCTAGTACACGCGAGTATCAACCTTCGACATATTCCGGATTTAGTAAATGATGATTTCCTAACGGCTACACCAAATCCTACATTCAAAGCATATTGCTTGTAGAAGCTAGACGCTTCATTGTAAGTTGTGAATACCATCCCCACTCGAGGCGTTTTATCGTCCCCTTCGACCTTTTCACCAAAATCTCTCTCGTCTTCAGGAATATTATCATCATCAAGAATTTCTTCTTTGCTTTTATGCAATGAGCAATCCATAGGGGAGGCATCCGCCAGGTCCTGGAAAAGAAAGTACCGAATTTAGCACGGAAATGGCTGAATAAAAGCGTTAAAATAGCTTATCATTGTAACTAAAAATCATCTAAACCTGAGGAACTTTTAGATCTTCAGGTGCTGTGTCATCACCACTGAGTTCAGAGTCCTTCCACTCATTCGAAGTTGCATCTCTCTCAAGTGGCATTTCCTTTATAGTGTCATTTACCATATTCTGGCAAACTACGAAAGCGAAAGAAAAAGCGAAAGCACCGACACAAAATAAAACATATGAAATCAGAGAAATTCCAACAAACTAATACAAAAGAAACTTACTGACGGTGAACAAAACCTATTTTGACCCAATGGGATTGGAATAAGCAAGATATCATTCCAATTAGATACAAAATTGAAGACCTAAGTATTGAATCGATAACCTCACAATCTATACTACTTTTGCATTATATCCAATGGAATCTGAAACAATTTGCATTTTCCAATGACATGATCTTCCTAACTCTGATTCTAAACTTCAAGTACCCTGAGACAAAGAAGCCATTTTACAGAAGATCAACAAACCCTCCCAACCAAACCCCCCCCCCCCCCCCCCCCCCAAAAAAGCAAATTTTTATCCTCTTCCAAAAAGGTGGGCCGAAACTTTGACCCGATTGTACTTACCTGTGCGAACTTTAAAATATTAAAACAGAAAAAAAACAAAAAACAAAAAAAAAAAAAAAAAAACTATACAAATTTCCAATTTGTTTCAATCAATTTCCCGACACGATACCAGATTTCGTTAATTTTCTGTAGAAATTAGCCGATATAAAAAATAAAATAACTTGAACACCTCTAAATTCGTCTTAGCATTAGAAAAAAAAGGGCAAAATGTATAAAACTTACCTCAACTATCAACCATTTTGATCTGCCTACCTAACATTTAAAAAAAATTGATTTTACTATCTAACATTTTAATTTATTTGATTTGAGCCAATTAGTGGTTCTTTAACTTCAAATTTTGAATATTCTGATTACGAGATGAGCTAGTAAATTTTACAACCATAGATTCATTAAAATAAGCAATTAGTTTAAATTTTGTATTTAAATGGCTTAAATCAAGCAAATTGAAAAGTTGCCAGTAAATCAAAATTTTGAAATGTTAGATCGTAGAATCAAAATAGTCAATAATTAGGCAAGTTTTATATTTTTTACCAAAAAAAAAAGCACAAAAATAAAATTTTAAAGGTCAAATCACAATCATGAGCTATAATTGCTTATAGAATTTCACTAAGCTTGTCGAAAGATGCTTGATTCAAATAAATTCAAATATTTATCGAGTTTTTTTTTCGTTAAAAAAAAAACTTATAAATCAATAAATTACCCTAAAAAAGAAAAAAAAAAAAAAAAAAAAAACGAAAGTAGATCGAATCCAACGAAGGATCTCCCTCACCTGGTTGGAGAATCGAGCGGAGAGAGAGAGAGAGAGAGAGAGAGAGAGAGAGAGGGGGGGGGGGGGGGGGTGTTAGGGTTTTTAGGGTTTCGGAGCGACGGGGAGAGGGGGAGGAAGAGGGAGGCTGAGGAGGGAGAACGTGATTGTACCCAGAAATCTTAGCTTTAGAACGTGAGCAGAGGGAATTTTTTTTAAAATAACCCAAAAAAAATATTCTAATTGCTAAACGATCCTGTTAAAAAATTATTTGGTCAAATAATTTTTATTTCACCATTTTTTTTTTAAAACGAAATTAGAGGGCATAAATTTTTTTTCATTAATAAAGCAGTGATTCATTTATAATATGAAGATGATAAATTGATGGTGAATGATCTATCACTTTTTTAAAAAAAATTTATTCCAACTGAGTTGGTAAAATAATAATTATTTGATTAAATATTTTTTTTTAGTAAATTCGTTTAAGCCAATTATAATATTTTTTAATATTATTTAGAAAAAAAAAATAGACCTCGTGGGTCCCACTATGGTAACTGTACAATTGGGTGCATTTACGAGTACGCATAGTCATAACCAGAGTGACGATGTCCACTTCAAAGTTCAAACCAACTCCAACAGGAAAAAAGAAACAAAATCAAGAAAATAAGTATTTTATTTGACAATAAATTTTCACTTATTTAAGAAATGAGATCTAATATATTATTTTATTTAGATGTCCAAATAAAATATTTAACAATAATAATTTTATTCTGCATAAATATTTTTGTGTGATTAAGAGTCCTAAAAAATGATCTCTTTGTTCTAAAAAATAATGATAATAAAGATCCAATATAATATTTATTTTAACTTTTGATTGGATATCCCCCCTTGTACCCAAACATAATGGAACGGGGGGGATTCCTATTCCCCCCTTTTCCCACCTTGTTCGGTACAACCCCGAACAAGGTATCCCCCCCTGGTACAAAAAAAAAAAAAAAATTCCTCTCTTTACCCTCAGCTCTCTCTCTCTCTCACTTCCATTATAACCCTTTCCATAATATTCATTTTATAAAATTAAAAAAATTAACTGTAATTTTATCATTAATTGACACTACTTATTAGTTGTTTAAAACATTATATATTACCAGTGGGATTTTTTGTAATGTTACAATAACATTACACCATTATTAAATTTAGATAATTATCACTGAATTTATATACAATTATATTTTTTAATTAATAGATAAGTACAATAAATATTAAATAGTACAAAATTAATATTAAAACAAATTAATTTGCAGTACATTTAACACTATTTAACACAAAAAATTGAATTTTTTTAATTATATATCTTACAAGAAATATTTATTATTATTTTTATATCAAATTAATAATTTTTTACATCACAAAAATTAACACTAATTTAATATATTATCTAATTAATTAAATCATATTTATTACAAATAACATAATTAAAAAGTTATAATACATTATTTATTTACCAACTTTTACCCATACATAAAAATGTCAAAGGGCATTTACGTCTTTTTACTCAAAAGTCAACTATTTATCCCTCTTATTCTTCATTCCCAACCAAACACTATTTTTCTTATACTGGTACAAACCTATATCCCAACCAAACACTATTTTTACTTTATCCTACCTTATACTCAATTTTATACTTGTACCTGGTACTACTAATTCCCACTAATTCCCGAACCAAACGCTACCCTACAAAATATTACGAATACTAGTTAAATATCCGCACTTCGCTACTGTAACTAAAAAAATAATTAGACATTAGACATAATTTATTATATTTGAAAGTTAGAAATAGTTAGGCATACTACATTTAATTTAAATTAGTTTCTCGAGAAAAGACCTAATATTAAAAAAGTAAACTGCATGGAGGACAACCGGTAATTCTTCATTTGCTCTCTTTATTAGATGGGCTTGCTTCATTAAACCTACAATTAATGTAAATAATTTGATATTCAATAGAAATAATTTGATACCATAATTAAATTATAATTATATATATAATAGTAAATGATTAAGTAGCAAAACTAATTTAGATTAAATATCTTACGTAAGTGGAATGAGGATCCTGTTCTTTATCTTTAATTACCTTATTTACTTCAAATTTCAAGTAAAATATACCGAAAGAATTAGTATTTATAAAAATTTTAAGGACAGAAAAAGAGAAGTTATGATAGCAAATCTGTCATAATGTGACAAAATCTAAAAATCTTAGGGACAGAATAGTAATTTTATAGTAATTTATTTTAAAAATATTATATATAAGATTTCAAAGTTTTCAAAAATATCACATCAATCAAATCAAATCAAATCAAATCAGATATTTCGAAAATGATGAATTCTCAAAAAATTTCGAAAATATTATATATAAGATTTCATCATTTTCGAAAATATAACATGAATCAAATCAAATCAAATCAAATATTTTTAACTATTAATCTTACAAAATATTATATATAATTTTTTTTTTCTAAATCTTAACTGAAATTTTCATATATTAATTTAATCTTACAAAATCTTATATATAATAATATATATACAATTAGAAAAATTAACTATATCTCAAAATATATGTCATCATGTTATAAATCTATTATATATATTTATAGTAATCTCAGACTCTATAATGATTTTAGAAATAGGAAAATAGAAGAACATACTATACTGAGAGAATCATTATTTATAGAATTCTTAGGGACAGAAAAAAATAGTAACTATGATAGTGATTTTAGAAATAGGAAAAATAAGAACATACTATACTGAAAGAACCATTATTTATAGAATTCTTAGGGACAGAAAAAAATAGTAATTATGATAGCAAATCTGCCATAATCTGACAATATGTTCAAATAACAAAATACAAAATTCGATTTCAAACTTAAACTCAACTTTGAATTGAAATTAAAATACAAATTCAACATCAAATTCAAATAATAACTTATGTAATTCAAAAAATTTAAAATTTAAAATCTTAACTAGAATTTTAATATATTAATTTTAGATAAAAATTTTAACACATTACTATTTTAACTCAACTGAAATTTATATATATTAATTTAAAGTTTAAATTTACAAATATAGAATAGAAACAGAAATCTTAGGAAGTAGGAAAAGCAAGTAGGTATGATAGGAAATCTGTTAGAATCTGACAAAACCAGCAAAATATTTGTTGAAAATCTTTTGGAATTAATAGAAATCTTAGGGATAGCAAAACCAAGTAGGTATGATAGCAAATCTGTCAGGATCTAACAAACTTTATTGAAATTAACATATCTGACAATATAAAATGACACCAAATATATCATAAGCATACAAAATCTGACAAAATCCTACAAAATCTGACAGAGGAAAAGAAATAAGTATTTATACCAAAATCTAATACAATCTTACAAAATATGTTAATATATCATGATAGCAAATGAAAGGAGCAATTATTTTATACCAAAATCTCATACAATCTTACAAAATATGTCAATATATTTTTAAAAATTAGCAATATAAAAATCTGCCAATATTTTTGAAAATTACTAAATATCACTTCAAATCACTTAGCAATCAAATCACTTAGCAATCAAATCACTTAGCAATATAGAGATTTGCTATCATATAAAATCAAAACTATCAAATCAATATAGAAATTGTGCAAGATTCTCACTATTAAATTTGATTTGATTTTACAAATCTCTATATTGCTAAGAGATTTGCTATCATATCAAATCTTACCAAATCAAATCAAATTTAATAGTAATTTTACAATAGCTATGATAGTGAATTGTGAGAATCTTACACAATCTCTGTAAAATATGTGGGAATTAGTAAACATCGAATCAAGTAAGGAAAGAAATAAGTATTTATATCAAAATCTAATACAATCTTACAAAATATGTTAATATATCATGATAACAAATGAAAGAAGCAATTATTTTATACCAAAATCTCATACAATCTTACAAAATATGTCAATATATTTTTGAAAATTAGCAATATCAAAATCTGCCAATATTTTTGGAAATTACTAAATATCACTTCAAATCACTTAACAATCAAATCACTTAACAATATAGAGATTTGCTATCATATCAAATCAAGACTATCAAATCAGTATAGAGATTGTGTAAGATTCTCACTATTAAATTTGATTTGATTTTACAAATCTCTATATTGCTAAGTGATTTGCTATCATATCAAATCTTACCAAATCAAATCAAATTTAATAGTAATTTTATAGTAGCTATGATAGTGAATTCTGAGAATCTTACACAATCTCTGTAAAATATGTGAGAATTAGTAAACATCAAATCAAGTAACAACCTAGACAATCTTACAAAATATGTTAATATATCATAATAGCAAATGAAAGAAGCAATTATTTTATACCAAAATCTCATACAATCTTACAAAATATGTCAATATATTTTTGAAAATTAGCAATATAAAAATCTGCCAATATTTTTGAGGATTATTAAATATCACTTCAAATCACTTAGCAATCAAATCACTTAGCAATATAGAGATTTGCTATCATATCAAATCAAGACTATCAAATCAGTATAGAGATTGTGTAAGATTCTCACTATTAAATTTGATTTGATTTTACAAATCTCTATATTGCTAAGAGATTTGCTATCATATCAAATCTTACCAAATCAAATCAAACTTAATAGTAATTTTATAGTAGCTATGATAGTGAATTGTGAGAATATTACACAATCTCTGTAAAATATGTGGGAATTAGTAAACATCAAATCAAGTAATAACCTAGACAATCTTACAAAATATGTTAATATATCATGATAGCAAATGAAAGGAGCAATTATTTTATACCAAAATCTCATACAATCTTACAAAATATGTCAATATATTTTTAGAAATTAGCAATATAAAAATCTGCCAATATTTTTGAGAATTACTAAATATCACTTTAAATCACTTAGCAATCAAATCACTTAGCAATATAAAGATTTGCTATCATATCAAATCAAGACTATCAAATCAATATAGAGATTGTGGAAGATTCTCACTATTAAATTTGATTTGATTTTACAAATCTCTATATTGCTAAGAGATTTGCTATCATATCAAATCTTAGCAAATCAAATCAAATTTAATAGTAATTTTATAGTAGCTATAATATTGAATTGTGAGAATCTTACACAATCTCTGCAAAATATGTGAAAATTAGTAAACATCAAATCAAGTAAAAAAGAAATAAGTATTTATATCAAAATCTAATACAATCTTACAAAATATGTTAATATATCATGATAGCAAATGAAATGAGCAATTATTTTATACCAAAATCTCATACAATCTTACAAAATATGTCAATATATTTTTAAAAATTAGCAATATCAAAATCTGCCAATATTTTTGAGAATTACTAAATATCACTTCAAATCACTTAGCAATATAGAGATTTGCTATCATATCAAATCAAGTCTATCAAATCAGTATAGTGATTGTGTAAGATTCTCACTATTAAATTTGATTTGATTTTACAAATCTCTATATTGCTAAGAGATTTGCTATCATATCAAATCTTAGCAAATCAAATCAAATTTAATAGTAATTTTATAGTAGCTATGATAGTGAATTGTGAGAATCTTACACAATCTCTAAAATATTTAGGAATTAGTAAACATTAAATCAAGTAATAACCTAGGGACTAAGAAAAAGGAAATCTATAGTAATCTAGAAAATATATTAATTTAATCTTAATATATTAATTTAATCTTACAAAATATGATATAATATTTTAGAGATTATGAGATTTGGTATAAATATATTATGTCAGATTGTGAGATTATGAGATTATGTGATTGTGAGATTTTAGAGATTGTATGAGATTTTGGCATATTTTGGCATATATTATGAGATTTGGTATGTGATCTCATTTTGGTATATAATATGAGATTTTAGAGATTATGAGATTATGAGATTATATATATACACATTATTTTCAAATTTAATAACTATGATAGTAAATCTCCTAATATTACATCACCTTCTCTTTAGCCATATATATATATATATATATTGTGTGTGTGGTGTGTGTGTGTGTGTGTGTGTGGTGTGTGTGTGTGGAAATTAGTGAACATCACATCAAGTAAGGATAAAAAGTAGCTATGATAGCAAATTTGGTTATATATATATATATATATATATATATATATATATACACTACAACAAAATTAGGCTATAGCGACACTTTTAAGTGTTTCTAAAATCTAAAAAAGTGTCGCTGACAAAAATACCGACACTTATTGTAAGTGTTGCTATATATGCCGTCGCAAGGGTGTATAGCGACACATTTTTGTAATGTGTCCTAAAAATATGTCCCTATAACCTAATTTTGGATATATATGAAATATAGATATGACACTTATACAAAAGTGTCACAACATAATGTTAATATATATATATATATATATATATATATATATATATATATATATATATATATGTGGATTAGTGAATATCACATCAAATAAGCTAGGGACAAAGATTACCTATGATAGCAAAGTTGGTAAAAAAGATAATAGTTATGATAGCAAATCTAGGAGATCTTTGTCCCTAGATTTGCTATCATATATATATATATATATATATATATATATATATATATATATATAGTATATATGTGGAATTAAGTGAACACCACACCAAGTAAGCTAGGGACAAAGATTACCTATAACAGCAAAGTTGGTAAAAAAGATAATAGGTGTGATAGCAAATCTAGGAGATCTTTGTCCATAGATTTGCTATCATATATATATATATATATATATATATATATATATATATATATATATATATATATATATATCAACAATAATGTACCAAGGTTACTTAATGATATATATCAAAGATGTGATATTTACCTATAAATATATATATCATTAAGTAACCTTGGTACATTATTGTTGATATATATATATAGATTAATTTATATATTTTAATATAAAAAAAAAAAGAAGAAGCACTTATAAATTTGAACTTAATAACCAAAATCGAGCTGTTAGAAATACGCAACCAATTTACTTAAAGTGTACAGACACAGCGCCCACGGGTCTCGACCGGACTCAACCCACCTGGACGTTAGGTCTATTGTTGGGTCTCTTGCCGTTAGGTCTATTGTGAACCGCAGGCCCACTCAACTTATTGGGCTCACCCAACTCAACTTATTAGTCTCCTGGGCCTATTGTCACGGGCAGGAAGTTGGACCTATTTTTAACCTATAAATAGCCAACAATCCCCCCCCCAACACCTGCACTGTGTGGGAATCGAACCCATGCCACTGGCTCTGATACCACTTGTCGGATCGTTGGCGCTAACCATTAATCTCAAAAGCTCGAGCTGTTAGAAATACGCAACCAATTCACTTAAAGCGTACAGACACAGCGCCCACGGGTCTCGACCGGACTTAACCCACCTGGACGTTAGGTCTATTGTTGGGCCTCTTGCCGTTAGGTCTATTGTGGACCGCAGCCCCACTCAACTTATTGGGCTCACCCAACTCAACTTATTAGTCTCCTGGGCCTATTGTCACGGACAGGAAGTTGGACCTATTTTTAACCCATAAATAGCCAACAATACAATCTTACAATTTCTAATATATTAATTTAATCTTACAAAATCTTATATATAATATATATATACAATTTGGGAAATTAATGATATCTCAAAATATATACCATCATCTTACAAAATATATTATATATATAAAAAAATTCTTAAACTTGAATATATTAAATTGAAAATTTTCACACATTGATATTTTAAATTAGAAATTTGACATTTAAAATTAAATAACATCACATTAAATTTATACATAACAAACTAATTTAGACTTTCAATTCAAAATTTAAACTTAAAATGGACTTTCAATTATATATTTGAAATAAAATCATATTTAATAAAATAAAGTATAAATTTCAATTTTAATTAAAAATTTGTGATCCTAATCTATTTAATGAATTAATAGTAAATAATTTTTTTAATATTTTTATGCCAAAATATATTTATAATTAATGAAAAATTTTAGAAACTAATTAAAAACTTAAACGCAACTTCGAATTCAAATTAAAATACAAATTCAACATCAAATTCAAATATTAACTTATATAATTCATAAAATTTAAAATTTAAATTTTAAAATATTGGTATATTATATTTTTTATATATAATATTTTTACTTCTAAAGCTTACGGACAGAGAAAGAAAATCATAATATGTTGGAAAATTTTAAAAATTAACCATATCTAAAAATATCAGGTTATATGTAAAATAAATAAATAAATAACTATATATAATCTAGTTTTTTTTTTTTTGAAATTTAACCATATCTGAACAACTTAAATTTTAATATATTAATTTCGAATTTAAATTTTAAGAAATTAATATTTTAAATTGAAAAATTGAAATCAGCTTCATTAATTATACCTGGCTAATTAACGTGTTATTAAACTTGCATTTGTACCTTGCCGTGGCCACCCCTGCCTTGGCCGCGCTCAGTCTTGCACCCAGCCCGCACCCGACTGTGCCCCGCGCAGCGCGGCCCTGCAGCCGCGCGCGCCCTGCCCGCGTGCCGGGCGGTTGCTGCCGCTCGCGTGCGAAAAACATAATAATTTAAAATAGGCATATTAATAGTAAAATCACGATTAGTGAGTTTTAATCCTAATTAGTAATATAATAACCAAAACTTAATTTATTATGTACGATAATAAATTAGATAATTTATCAACAGTATTTGAGGAAATCTTTTTCACTATACTCAAAAAATTACTGAATAAATATAAATATTTGATAATTAATTAATTTATTTATTTATTGCTTGTTAAAATACATGGTTGTACTTACTTTTTTAATTTAATTAATAAACTTAAATCTAAATTTTCGCATGCCGCTCGCCTGTTGCCGCTCGCTGACCGTGCCCTGCGCAGCGCGGCCCTACAACCGCACGCGCCCTGCGCGCGTGCCGCTCGCGCGCGCTTGGTGCACGCTGCCTGCGCGCGCCCCTGCACTGCTCGCCCCCGCGCATGCTGCCCCAGGCCGTACTGCGGGATGCCATGCCGTGCGCGGCATTCTGGTTGGCGACCTTTTGGTCCGTCGGCGCCGCGTTGGGCCCGGCCGGCACGGGCGCGGGCGGCGACTCGTGCTTTCCCCCCGTGCTTCGCCTTCTTGGGCGCCGCTGCTGCGGGCGCCGGGGCGGGGGTCGGGGCTGTGGGGGGCTTGAAGAGCTCCCGCGGCTGGAGCACCTCGTCGACGGTGTAGACGGCGAGGGGGTCGCGGTCGAGGATCGTGGCCGTGACCCGCACGGGGGCGCCGGGGGAGGCCGTGGGCTGGATGGTGACCTGCTCCCGTCGTTCTGGACGGTGAAGTTGTAGTTCTTACTCTATCATCAAAGTGTAGAATAATGGTAAAAAAATAACCAGAAAATAAAGAACATACAATTGGAAGTCCTTGAGCTTCGAGAGCAAGAACTTGGTGCCCCCTCGATGTGCTTCTTAAAATGCCCCTACTTCTCCTCGTCCAATTTGGGCATCAAGTTCTTGATGTAGCGCTTCATGAAGGTAACAAACTGCTTTTTGTCAAAAGCAGGTTGTTCCTACAGACCAAGTAATAATATTAGAGGAAAATAAAATAAGAAACAAAAAACAGTGTGAATAATGTCTACATGACCAAAATAAAAGTTTTTTTAAAAAACATTTCAGTTTCATTCAATGGAAGAGCAGAAATAACCTGAAGCCTGAAGGTGTCGACGTTATCAACAACCTTTTGTTGGACTTGAGGCTCTGGGCGGAGTAGTAGACGGGGACGGCGTGGTAGAGGAGGAGGGAGAGCTTGCCGTCGGCGGAGAGGTTCTTGAACGTGGGGAGGAAGCCCTTCACGGCTTGGTTGGCGGGGCAGAACACGGAGAGCCCGCCCGCCACGCTGTCCTGGAACGTCTCGGCAGCGTCGGCGGTGGAGAGGAGCAGCTCGGCGAAGTACCTGCAGCCCTTCCGGGACATGAGATCGGTGAGGTTGCTGGCGGCGGCTGGGGCTTTGGCGGCGCCGATCTGGACGGCAGATAAGAGGAGGAAGAGGAATATCCGCATTGTTATCAGCTGCAGGCCAGCGCCCGCTTGCTGCTGTGTGTGCCGCCCGCGCGCGCTTGCTGTTGCGCGGGCGGGAAGAGAAAGAGGTGCGACGCTACAGTTAGCAAGAGAGAAAGAGGGGCGCTAGGTTTAGCAAGAGAGAGAAAGAGGTGCGACGCTAGGATTAGGATGAAAGGTTCGGCGCTAGGCTCGGAGCGCGGATGAGAGGTTCGGCACTAGGCTCGGAGCGCACAATGCGCGAAAGAATGCCACATCAGCCAAATACGTAAAAGAACGCCACGTATGCACGGAGGAACCGGCAAATAGAATTTGTATAGAAAATATATATACATCCAAATATCCTATCCATGTGGCAAAAAGAGAGACTAACTAGATTCCTCTAGAATGATGTGCCAATCATATTATGTCGGATCATTGATATTGACATTAATTATTAATTTTAAAAATTTTAATAGTTAAAATATAATTAATTTATTTAAAAAAATACAGATACAACACCTATAAATTTTGCTTGTGCCTGGACACAACTAAACTCCGGTCACTTCGAACATAACTCTTAACTCAATCCAAACATGTCTTTGGCCCAGAACATAATGCTGACCTCTATAAGCCACCCCCCCCCCCCCCCCCCCCCCCAGGTCCTCCATCTTTCATTGTACCAAAGAAAAAGCCTAAAATTGAAGGGACTATTGAAGAAAGGAAAATATTATAAGCACATCAGGTGCAAAATTTTTGAAAAGGACCTCATTTGTACACCATCTCCTCAGTGAGAATCAGCATATAAACACACACACACAAAAAAGGGAAGAGGAAAAAAAAGGAAACTTAAAAGACAAGAACAAGACATGAAACATGCTTCTGTTTCAAGCCATCTCCAAATTAAGATCTAAGTGCCAAAAATTTAATAGATTAATAATCCAGGACCATAATACAAACAAATTGTACATAATTAGCCTTTGTTGTCCAATGTTTGCCATACTTAGTTTAGTTGCTACAAGAAGGGTGTAAATTTCCTCCTGTTGAGAAGGTGAGAGCTCATGGTTTTGAGAACAAAGTTTTGTCAAGAAACGTGACGTGCCGAAGATTTCTCCGTTCGTCACCGCATTTGTGCTGCATCGTTCTTTTCATGCGGCCATCACCTTCCGCAGTTTGGTTTCGAGTCAGAATTTGATTTGAAGTATTTAAACATGACATTCCATTCGCGCTGTCTGAAAGAGAAACGAGAAAAAAGCTCAAATTTGAGTCTCAAGTAGCAGGAAAGTGATTATTCATTCCTACTATGAAGCACATATAAGTACTTAAAAAAAGGGGTAAAAACTGCCAAACAAAAAGAAAAAAAGAGATAAATGTATTTCATAGATCCAGTGAATAGTGCTGTGGTTGCTGTTAATTATTATTCTAGTCATACACTCAAATGTAGCAAATTCTGGCAGTTTTATGCAAACAGTGAGAGCTGAGAACCAAAAAAACCCATACACATGAATTGTGCCTGTATAATTTACTGATATAATTTAGAAGCAGCTTTGTGAAGTACTTTGAACCATAGAGTTGATGCTGGCGGCTACATATCATAAGCCACCAAATCCCATGTTCTAGCGAATCGACTCGCCTAGTTTTCTCACATGCTGATTTCAAAGCCCACGAAACAAAATACAAATGGTGAGTCTTTTTAAAAACAATCAATTCGACCAGTTTTAACAGGGTCTTCGACTTGAGTTCATATAGACCTAGTACATTCTATCTGAATTTTATGCGAGTTTGGTTATCGGTCACTCGTTAGAAATTGCTTATACATAGATTCCTTGATAGTACTGGTTTGGATCATGCTCAGAATCTCAATAGCCATACCACTCATTTGGAGGAAATTCATAAAAGCAGTTAGTGCTCATTTTGGTCAACTAGGACAAATAAATTAGCTACCCCAATAACAGTCGATGTTAAAGTATCAATAAAAATTGTAAAAGTTTAGCGAACTAGTTTGTGGATCCTCACCCTGTTGGCTCTAAAAGATTGCCAAATTACAGTAGGATAAGATTTTGCATCAGTCGCCTTCAAGTTCTGCACCAAATTGCTCGAGCCTTGATGCCTCCTCGTCTAAATCACGAATAAGAGCGTGGTTAACTGAACCATCATCTTCACTAGCATGAATTTGCCTGCCCGCAAACCTGTATGTTGACCAAACTGTAAGATTTCAGAGTTCTCAACAAGAAACATATATGCACCCAATATACAAACAATTTGATTTTCCACGTAGTTTCCAATTAAGCAGCTGAAACCTCCTCATTGATCTAAGTCCCTTTCTGCTAATAGGATGGCCTTTTTTATAAATTTCGAACAAAAAGTATAATTGAAAGAACAAAGCATGTAATATGTTTTAACAGCTTGTGACATAATTAGGCATGCTGATCACCATTTTGATTGGTCGGCAACCCTTTGTTCATTGCTCTTATTTGTTCTTTAAAACTGTCGGCTATAACATAAACCGATCTCTGAGTGAAAAGAATTAGTGAAGGCCTCAGTACTTGTAATTCCTAATTGTAGCTTGATTTTTGAAGTTATTAACAGATCCTACTCATCGCTGCTGCTAAACTCCGGTATATTTTGCGTCGATATGAAAAGGTATGCACTGTTAAACTTGTTATTTTGTTTTTCCAGGTACTGTGAAGCCCATTCAGTGATAAATGAAAGACTAGGTATGAACAGTGGCCTGGAGTTGCATGCATGTGATTGTGTATAGTTAATTTAAAACCAATGTTAAACTCTGTATTTGCATAGGGAGGTTGAAAACAAACCATCTTCCATTCATCAACTCGATGCATTTTGCACCATCTTTTCGATCCTTAAATTTCACCAACACAACACCTTGCGGATGATTCTCGCAAACCTGCATGTTCATTTATTGGCAAATCAGTACCGCTTCTAGCATCCGCAAAACAAGAAAAGGCTTCCTACTCTGACCACAACCAAGTATCTAACAAATGCAATCGGCAGCAAAAAGTAAAGAAGTCCAATCCCTAAAATTTATAGCAATATCAATTACTCTAGAAAACCATACGATAATGGACACATCAACTTAATCAAAGAAGACGTGACTATGGAATGGTATGTGTACACCAATAATGGTGGCAATAAAGTTGCAAACATGGACGAGCTAAAGTCAAGCAGGAAATGAAGTTTTCATTACTTAAAAGTGAGTGACTTAAATCTGAGACAGTTACAACGTCATTTGATATTTTCTTTAATAGAACAAGAGGTGAACAAGTGGAAAGTAGCTGTTGAAAGGATTTAAGAAACCAAAGAATTCCTAATGTCAATCCAGATACAGAAGCATAAAAGGAACAGATGTCGAACTTGATATATACAACAACAACAATTATTCAAATTCATTAAAATTTAATAGACTCATATTACTCAAAAAGCTTGTAATTCATTAGCAGAAAAATTAATCTCTCAAATAAACACACCAACAAGAGAGGCATGCAGATAATTATATATGTAAAACTTTTCTACTTCAACACACAACAAAACGAGTAGTGCATAAGTACAATAAAATTTCATCACATAAAATATAAAATTACTTTCAAAACAGTATACTCTAACCCAATATGCTACAAACCTAATTAAAAAATATTTAAATGAATTGTACTAACCTTTACATTTTCAACCGGACCCAGCTTCATACATTCCTCTCTAACATCTGCTTCTAGCTCTGGAAGAAGACTTTCATCACTCTGCAAACACAAGGACATCCCCACTCATCATTAGACCATGGCACCAAATTATCTAGGTATTTCATTCATGCAGATAAACATCAGAAACTAATTGCCGCAAAAATGGGCCCCGGTAATTTGGATCATAAAAGCAAACAGAGCAATAAGTTGGTGTTTCAATTGTTACCCTCAATTCAGCAGGAATGAACATGTTCCTTAAAACAATGGTGGTCGGAATAGACACCTTCGCATCATCATGCCCACCTAATCAAAGAAAACGAGTTAGGTTGGATACTCAGTACCTCTAAAGAGCACCAAAAATTCACAAAAGATATATCCACATCAATCAAAGATATGCACACTGATAACGTGGACTAGGTAGGCCATACTCCACTCAAAGAAATGCATGTACTTAGATATGCAAGATTGATGATTACCCCATCCAAGAATTTTATCTTCAACTCTCTTTATTTTCTTTTTCTTATGCTTATCGGCCTTCTTCGTTATAAATTTCTCACCTGTACACAAAGCAGAAAATAAGTCCTTTTATCCAATATTTAAACACTCTCGGCATTACGATGGCAGGAAACTTTGCCAATGTTAACCTTTTTGTTCAAATTTAGCTTGGCTTACAGACAAGGGGATCTTTGCACCAGGACGAAGTGGACTGCCATCCAATATTTGAATTGCTAAAGCAACAGAAGGTTCCTGGAATGGATGGAAAAAAAGTTATACGCAAATTTAAGTTGACATTCACTTAATGTTTCAATAGGAAGAGTACTACTTGCCTTCAGATAGGTAACAAGTGCATCACCCTTCTTTCTACCTGTTTCTTTGTCTATGTATATCTTCACTCGAGGCTTTCTTGTTTCAGGGTCCTAAAGATGTTGAGAAGTACAGGTGAAGATGATGCCCTCATTGATGAAGGATGAACTTAACCAAAGGTAGCTTTATATCACACTTAATCAAATATTTAGTACTCAAAACAACTAAAAAGAGCTATCAACATCAACGAGACGGCAATGAATCAAAGACAAAAACGGCTTAAATCTCGCCCTAAAACCAACTGGAATGTAAAACAGGACAAACCACAAGACAAGTGCGATACAGATACACATATATATTCATCTTGCATGCAGAAAATTAATGCTGAACAAGTCAACCATGCTTTGAATAAGCAATCGGAGACTTTCATCTTAACAGAACTTTTTCCCCCCAAATGTTGACAATGAATGAACCTATTGAATCCAGAAGCTCTCAAGTCAAGCAAATTTGTTAAAAGATAATCTCTGTGTTCTTGCATGCATTAGGCCAGGCAAATAGCTAACATAGTTTGCAAAATGCAAACAACACATCCATACAAATGAAAAGACAAGGGGGAAATAGATAAATAATTTTCCTACCTCCTTTATAATTCCACACTTAGAAAATACTTCCACTACCTGCAAGATTACTTTGAGATTAGAACCACAACTATGACACACGATGCATGAAACTGAATAGGTGCAAGCACATTTAATTATTTCTTGCCAGGCAGTGGACAAGTAATGTGCCGTGAAATAACAATTATGTGAGGCATGAAATACTAAAAGAAGGAGACCTAATACTTACTTCTTCGACAGTAACATCATCGGGCAAGCCAGTCACATAAACATGAGTATTAACCTTCAAATCAAACCAGCTATCTGGCGGTTTATTAGCTTCCTGCCACAGTTTGAATGGTTCATTAGCTTACTTTCGCAGTTTCATTCAAAAACCATAATCATCCTTCCATAAAAAATATTCAAGCATGTCTGACATCAGAAGTAGCAACTTGTTAAGTGCCATTCATTCCCTTGACTAGTAATAAAAGACAATGCCAATGCCAAAAGACCACGTATAGAGGGTAAAAGTGCAAATATCTGCTCCCTAGTTGGCTCAAGTATGTTAGGAAGGCCCTCTAAAGCAAACTAGTAGTTTGTTCCACTTCTATATAAATTTGGATTGAATAGGAAGCTAAAACATGCTCTTATCAAAGAATGAGAGAAACAAAAATAAAAACCAAAAAGTAAAAAAGCAAGAAAAAGATACCTTCTTTTCAGTTGGCTTCTCAGGCGATTTCCGCTTCTTCTCTGATTCTGTTTCAGCTTTTTCATTCGAAACATTGCTCTCCTCTGGCATAGAGGGATCAGGAGCCTCCAAAGTTGGAAATATCTCCTCCTCATGTGCAAAAGTCATATCTTCAAGTTCATATTCACCTCCCTTACTTGAAGGATCATCCTATGGAATAACAACGTTCATGTAATTTCCACTTTTTCATGTGTTTTTAGAGAAATGCTATGTTGACATTGTAATACAACTGTATAGAGTAGTGGTCTTAACTTGAAAGTTGATTACAGGAGGAAGAATAAGTACACACGTATATCCCAGAAAATAAATTTGCCTAAGATTAAAGCAAAGAAAATAATTCATAGGAAGCTAATATCACCTGGCAAAGTTCTACAGCCAAATTGGAGAACTTCAATAATCCCACAAACCAAATTATGATAAATAAGCATTAAAGCAACTTACTTGAGTTCATACACGTATTTTGATACTCTGATTTGGCACAACTGAGGGAAAAACATCAGGTTACCTAAGAATTAAGACCAGACTACTTGGAATAATGCTTACTTGAGGAACCCAAGCCCTGACGCCACGATCCCATTTATAAACAGTTCCATCGTCATCAGTAAATTCTTCCTCACCATCTGGTGGGGTCGCCGGTCTATCATCGAGACCTACTTCTATCTCTCCTCCCTCGCCCTCAGTATTTCCACCTTTCAGGGCCTCAACCTCGGCCTCAGCCTCTGACACCTCCTTCTGCCATTTCACAAAATCATCGTCGTTTTCTTCTGCACCTATGATAAAAAGACAAAATGAGGAAGGGCTCCTTTCTTTTGTTAGCCGAAATCAAGGTTTAATGAGGCAATAATTTTGTTAACCTTCGTTAGGACGATTAGCTGTTTGAGCTGAAATTCCTATATATAGCTCAGGAATTGAGGATAGTGGCATCCAGCCACTTCTCCCTTCCGACCAGAGCAACGTGTTCTCATTGAGGTACCCATTTACGAAATGCTCTGGCAAAGTAAAGAAATCATGGGCAATATGGTCAATAGCAAATATAAATATACAAACAAGGTATATCAAGCAACTCAAACTATGATAATTGCTCAGCATACTATCACTTGCTTGAAGGAAAACTCTATCATATAACTTTCAAAAGAACAAGAGCAACTCCAAATATTAATGCAGAAACAATAAATGTTACAGCAAGGATTGTAATTCAAATAAAAATTTCTTCTTTCTAACAGCAGCAATGATTTAAAACTGCGTATATACTGGAAATTACAAAAGAATTCAAATTCCACAGATTATCAAACAAATTTTTTTGCATAATTTAATCAAACCAACGCAAATTACAACCAAGCTGTAAAATTTACACGAGACAATGTAGATGCAGTTCCCTATTAATCCCAATACACCGCGAAAGCTAATCGCTATAAGAAATTATTTTTTTTTTAAAAAAAAAGTTCACCTTGCAACTCAGAGAATGCGTATGGACCAACATGATCTTGATTTTCCCCAAGTATATACCAACCAATCTCAGAAGCCGCAGTATAAATCGCTTCACTACTCTCCTCCATACTTGTTCACCTCATCATCGATCTAAAATTGGACAAATTTGAATCGGTTAAATAAAAAAAAACCAAAAGCGGAATAAAAACTAAAAGATTATCAGAAACCAAGCAAAAAAAACACGCATTTGCGTAGTGAGAAGTACCGAATAGGCGGAAAAACAAAGAAACTGGAGAAGGAATTCCACAAAAATCGCTTTGAATTCGAATCTGAATGGAGAAACTTTTTTAGGGTTTTGGGATGGATTTGGGTGCGGGAGAAGAGAAGAGTTCGATGAGAAACCCTAGGTGGGAGTAGTGCTCTTACCCAGTACGATTACACGTAGATGTCGGAAATGTTCTAGAAAGAGCTGGGTAGGAGAGGTCCATACTCCATAGTTAGTAAATTCGGATTCAAAAATTCGGTATCATAATTTTTAAATTTATTAAAAGATTTAGTTAAAAAATGAGTTCGATTATACGTTTATTAATTAAAGATTTAAAATCAAAATTTTTAATATTAAATTATTTTTTAAAAAAAAATTATACATATAATTTTTAAAAATAAAAAAAATAATAATAACACAATTCTAAAAGATTTCTTACAAATAACAAAAAAATTCACATATGGTTGAAAAATTAGAAATAAAACAAATTAATTAATTAAGAGTAAATATTAATTTTATTCACTGGTATTGTCTAGTTATTTATATTTTTAACTATATTTATTTTAAAAATAAATAAAATAAATAGTATATTATTTTTTTCTTAAGAAAAAATAATATACAAATCTACAAAATCATAAATTTACAAAATCACATCTCACGACTTAGGCGTACGTGGTGATGCGGCCGGAAGTTCCAAACTTTTGATCCCATGGCAAGTGCAGGCGGCACATGGGGTTCGACTTCCGATCGGATGGTGGCAGGGTGGGAGAAGGTGGGCGTGAGAACAGAGAATAGAAGGTGGGGTGGGGTGCTGTGAGTAATGCGAGATCTAAAAACATATCTCTCCGTGGCACCTGTGTTAACTACTCTATGGTTTGGGTCTTTAGTGGGTCTATTGATAGAAATTAATCGTTTATTCCCACCGCAAACGCCTGCCCTCGGACTCGATCATGCCAAGCTGCTAAACAAACCAGGCTACTTCCTGCGCAGATGTTTGAAGTCAGAAGGCAGTCGGTAAGTTAGTTCGGAGAGAGATGCTTTTCCCTAGTTAATTACGTTTAACAAGAAGCACCCTGCTTTCAGGTATATGCCATTCGGGCTCATAAGAAGTAGTGCTTGAAGTGTGTGTGAAAGAGATTGCAAGATAACTCGTTTACGCCCGCCACCTCGATGATTCAGTCAGAATTAGGAGCCTTCCTTTGAAGCAACCGAACCACCTAACCGTCAGTCTGAGCTCTCTGGATCAGTCAGTCGCTATTCCCGGATCCAGGGAGAGTATGTAGTGAACCGGAATTTGGAATATAAATAAATGTAAATAAAATAGTATGAAATACTATTTTATTGAGTTAGAAAGGTACAGGATGACCTGAAAATGAATTGGGCCCAAATCGGGATTAAAATAAGATATCTAGAATCTTATATGAGAAAGTGGGCCCAGATTGTAAGTGGAAAATTTACAGTCTCAGAAAATTCTGAGAAAATTTCGGGAGCTCCGTAAATATGTTTTAAGGCCACAGTGAAAGTTTCGCGTTGATCGGACACCCGGATTGAGAGAACGGGCTCCGCCAGCGAATTCAAAGACAGTGGGACTTTTGGCAGAACAAAAAGGGTCCCAACTGAAAAGTTTAAGTACCATGAGGTAAATTAAGTTAAACTGTGGCTGCCCGTCAAAATTGAGCGAAAACGGGCGAAGAACGGGCGAGAACGGACGAAAACGGGCGAAACTGGGCTTGGGCCCAAGTTTCGGGCGCCCGAAAGTGAGTTCCGGGCGCCCGGAAGCTACTGTAGCACACCCGGTTTTCGGGCTGCAGTGAACCGGGTTCGGGCACTGTAGCGAACCGGTTACTGTAGCAGCCCGGTCCGAAGGGGGTGCGCCGGAAATTACTGTGCGCGCCCGGAAAGTACTGTAGCAGGTGGGCTTTCGGGCTGCAGTGAACCGGGTTTGAGCACTGTAGCAAACGGTTACTGTAGCAGCCCGGACCGGATTGAGGTTACGCCCGGAAATTACTGTGTGCGCCCGAATGTTACTGTAGCAGCGCCCGAATCCCGAGTGGCACGGATCCCGAGGCATCGGGCACGGATCCCGAGGCAGTTGTCACGGATCCCGAGGCACGGGCGCGAATCCCGAGGCGCGCGTGGTGGGTGAGGACCGCCACGTGGCGCCTCCTCATTGGTCGGTCTGACCGAGGGAGCGTGGGCGTGCGCGGGGAATACGCGCGGACCCTGACGCGGCGTCAGCGGGGACGCCACGTGGCGTCTCCCCATTGGCCGCAGCGGCCGAGGCGCAGGCGTGCGCGGGGAAGGCGCGCGGGCCTGGCGCGTGTCAGCGGGGACGGCCACGTGTCGGCCTCCCATTCGCTGGTCAGCGCGACGCGACGCGCTGACGCGACGGGGCGCAGCTACCGCAGGCGGTGGTAGTGCGGTCCACGTGGCGGCCTCCCATTGGCCGCCACTGTTCGTTGGTCGCGGTGCATGGGTCCACGGCCACGTGTCGGCCCCTGGTTGGCCGAGCGTGGTGACGTGGCGCTGAGCTGGCGCAGGCGTGGACGCGTAGACCGCGGCGGGCCGGTTACTGTAGCCGCCCGGAAACTTTCGGGCGCCCGAAAGGGTGCGCCCGAAAGTCCGGAAATGGCCTATTTAGGCCCAAATCGCCCCATTCTTCCTCCTTTTTCCCCTTTTGGGCTTCACCCGAGCGTGCGGGAGAGGGAGAAGGCGATTTTCGCCGGGGTCTTCGAGGGCGCACGAGCACGCCGTGGACTCCGTGGAGCGCGCGAGTTGCTCCAAAAAGGCTAATGGGCACAATGGGCGTCACGGCATTGACAAGGTAGGCCCCGTGTGTCGTTCTTGCGGTATTTTTGGCACAGTTTCTACATTTCCTTTTGGACTTTGGATTTGACCCCTTTGCCCACGTGCGTGCTAGGGACCAAGTTTTACTGTGCCGTTTTACTGCGCGAGTTTCGCGGGCATTTTGGGCGCGCCTCGTTTTGCGTACCGCTCGTGAGGATATGCACCGTTTTGCGTGCGGATTCGACAAGTATGCGCAGTTTTGAGCGTAGGCTCGGGAAATATGCATCGTTTTGCGTGCAGAGTTGGGAAAAGGAACATGCACCGTTTTGCGTGCCACCCGAGGTACGTGCTCCGTTTTGCGTGCAGATTGGACTAACGGGCACCGTTTTGCGTGCAGACTCTAACAATACGCCTCGTTTTGCGTGCAGGGTCCGAAAAGTATGCATCGTTTTGCGTGCAACCCTACAGTGGGGTGTGCACCGTTTTGCGTGCCCATATGGGGTACGTGCTCCGTTTTGCGTGCGGGTTGGATCAATGCGCGCCGTTTTGCGTGTAGAATCTAATGGTTTGCATCGTTTTTCGTGCAGGCTAGGAAAAAGATGTGCACCGTTTTGCGTGCAACCCTACAGTCAGACGTGCACCGTTTTGCGTGCAGATTTGAGGTACGTGCACCGTTTCGCGTGCAGGTCGCGTTGTCGCGCATGGTTTTGCGTGCCGGTTAAAGTGGCGCGCACCATTTTACGTGTGGGTTATTTTTAATAACGTGCTCCGTTTTGCGCACAGGTTTGGTGGACGTACACCGTTTTGCGTGCGGACTCAAGGGATGTGCACCGTTTTGCGTGCAAGCTTGAGGGAACAAGTGGACTCGCGCGGAGACCAATTGCAAGTGTCTACAAGCAATTGGGTACACTACAAGGTGGGGGATTCTGCCGAAATTGGGTGACCTCTCCCCTTGCTCCTTTGCTTTTTGATCTAGAAGCATGATAGTAGCCTGTTAGAGGCGTTAGGTAATTATGATTAAGATTGCATGTGTAGATGGATTCAGATGAAAAAGTGCAACTGTTGGTTGCCAGAGATAGAGGAATATATGTGCATGTGCAAATGGACACAGAGGAAAAGAGCAACTGTTGGTTGCCAAAGATATATGATGAATATGCATGCGTAGAGACAATTATTAATTATGGATGAGTTGAAAATAATTGTATGCATGAAATAGATTAGCTATTTATAATTGTGATCATGTTAGGGTATAACCCTAGGAATCATGTGACATAAGGGAACAAGACTTGTTGGTAGTAAGACTAGGAGAAAACCTAGTTTAGGGGTTTGACGAGTGACATCGAACATAGGAGTTATCCTAGGGAGGACGAGTGGCATGGTCTTAGGTGATAACCTAAGGACACTGGATAGAGTGATCAACATAGAGTCAGAGAACTCTAGGGTGTATATGGCATGGAACTTAGGTAAAGAGAACCTAAGGAGAATTAGTGATCAACATAGAGTCAGAGAACTCTAGGGTGATATGACATGGAACTTAGGTAAAGAGAACCTAAGGAGAATTAGTGTTCAACATAGAGTCAGGAACTCTAGGGTGTATGACATGGAACTTAGGTAAAGAGAACCTAAGGAGAATTAGTGTCAACATAGAGTCAAGGAACTCTAAGATGAGTATGACATGGATCTTAGGTAAAGAAAACCTAAGGTGAATAGAGGTCAGCATAGAGTCAAGTTGACTCTGGGATTCAGTAAGAATCAAGAGAATGGAACAATGGATAAGTGTAAGTATTAATAGTGGAACAGGAAAATAGAGTTAAGTTAACTCTAGGATTCAATGAGGAATCAGGAAAAATGGGATAAGATCCCAGGGTTAAAGAGTTTAACAGATATAACCCTAGAAAGTCATAGGGTGTATGGGCAAATGGACAATAACTTTAACTTCAATTTGAGTTAAATAAATGAAGGTGAAATGTTTAAGAGTCCATGTGACTCTCTAGCTACCCGTGTGGCAAGACCGTGGGTAAGAGATGAAAAAGTGATTAATAAGCAAGACAATCAAATTGTTCAAGATAGAGCTAAAATTGGTTAATAAGCAAGACAAGCAAATTGCTTAAGATAAAGAGAATAAAAGAGGATATTAATGACGCCTTCGAATTTGAGACTCGTCAAGTGGAGCAGGACTCCCTGGGCAGTGACCCGTCGGACGAGGTACTTTCGAAGGGCTAAAAGTGAAAGCAAGGAGCTAAATGCTCGAAGAAAAGAGAAAGTGAATTGCCAGTGGCAAAAAGGGAGCTATAAGCTCGAATAAGAAAGGAAAGCAAGTGTTCAAAAGCAAAGAGGCTAAGAACTAAAATAAAAGAGAAAGAAAAGAAAAAAGAAAGAAAATTAAAGATAAAACGGGCGTACCTCCGGGGGCGAACGTACAACGGTCAGGAGTTGGACAGGGTCCCTCTCCCGGGCAGCGACCCGTATGACTGGTAGATAGAGTACTCTTGTCAGAGTTGGGCAGTGACCCTATCGGGCAGTGTCCCGTATGACAAGTCCCCCCGGCAGGACGGGGTAACACTTGCGGGTGTTATCGGCAACCTTAGAAATCTTATCTTATGGTAGCAGGACTACCGGGCTCGGGCCCGTTGGATAAGAATTTCTGAGGGTTAACTTGAACTAAAGCACCAGAATCTAAAGAATAAAGAAAGATAGAGTGGCCAAGGTGGCCGGGTTAGTTTGACCCTGTATACAGCGGCATAGTGGCCGAGTTGGTGCTTAGCAGCCTAGTGTGGCTAGACAGAGTAGTGCTGGGTGGATGGTTATACACAGATAGTGTAGTGATATGTTATATTGCATAGCTGCATTTTGATATTGAGGATTTTAGTTTCCTAGCACTATTATTATTGCTTCCATTGGACCAAGTGGTGTAGGACATTCTTTCTCGGTGGTTGAACCCACTGGGAACTCTGTCGGAGTTCTCACACCCCTTGGGTGACCCCCCCACAGGTTCGGGAATGGATGCAGCGGTCGAGACAGATCAGATGCAGACGACAGCGAGGCATACGACAGGGGCAAGGGCCCAGCAGCATAGTGACCTAGAGGGTCTAGCAGAGGTATCCCTTTCTATATATTTCTTGAGTGAACCTTGTATGGTGAGGAATTATGTAAAGGAAATGTAATAATTTATTTGCAAGTTCAGAAATGTAAAGTGTAATAAGTTTAATTTATGGTTCACTCTTGTATGCTTTCATTTCCGCATTAGTTATTGAATGAAAGTTTTAAATTTATAGTGATTTTTAGTACTCTGATATTGAGCTTCCGCATACACTTGTTGTGTTATTATGGATGTTACCGTTCCTTTCGGGTAGAAAAAGGTTTTACCCGATTGGCGGGTCTGTTGGCGTGCCCGAACCGTACAAATTGGCGGACTCGGGGCGTGACAGATTAGAGTGGTATCAGAGCCTAGGAATAGTCCTAGGTGGTTAGCAACCTTAGGGAGACCCTAGGGATTAGCACGAGAGAGTGTGTGGATTTTGGGCGAAAGTACTTGATTGGGTTTTGTTGTTCCCAAAAAGGATGTTGGGACTGATCGAGGGCAACGAGCTTTCATTCTTCGAATATTACGTTGGGCGGCCGACAACGTAATGTTGGAGATGAAAAGGAGTACCCTCTTATACTTTCGCATGATTTGGTCGACGAGCCTTTTTGTCGGTATATGGACTGCGCGATGCTCAAATGGCTAAGTTTGGGCTGGTTGTTTCGATGACACCACATAGGGAAACGCACCTGTTTGACTCGAGTCCCGAGAGGGCTCGGGGTCAAACGTGGTATACGAGCTGCGATAGCAGGTGACCGCACTTGTTGGAGTGGTCCAACAGTAGGTCAGACTTCTTGCCGTCGGCGGAAATTTTCCGCCGACAGGAAGACAGATTCCGACGCCTAAGAGTGGCGTCAGCATGACAGTTGGAGCAGATAGATAGGCTCCAGTGGCTGATAGCGCAGCAGCCTGAGGCTTGTATAAATGACGCATGAGTATACGGCGTCGCCGCATGTTGGGGCGACAGTAGAGAGGGTGGCAGTGGCCACCGAGCTTTTGTCAGTGCACCCCGCACCTTCAGCAGGGGGTATTATAAGCTTGTGTCAGCTAGTTTGTGGGCAAAGTGTGGTTAGCAAGGTCCAGTGAGAGACCGACTCACGAAGAAAATGGTGATCGCTATGTTGCGAGAACCAAGTAAGTATGTCCTAAGGGTTAGGGCAAGAAAGATTTATGGGCCTAGTGGCGAAAGTTCGCCCTGATGACGGTAGTGACCGTGTGGCATATCTTTGTGGCTAAATTGCCGCATTGTGGGGTTGGTGAGACCCGGGACAGGTTTCGAGATTCGGAAACCTCGCAAGAGAGCGAGAGTTTTGTGGCGCCGATCTGATGGATCAGCATAATGGCAATGATTGCCACCACTGGGTTTGCGTGTTAATCACCAGAGTTGGTGAGTGATCGTGGTGGTGCCTCAACCCAGTTGGGAGAGGTGTACAGGAGTCATGCGCGTGTTTAAGCAAGTTGCTTAGAATTTGGATTACGCAAGTTAGCGTGAGGGGGCGTAGGACGCCCAACTGTTTGGGTGCTCAAGGAGCACAAGTATCATTTAGCCAGAGAGAGCTGATTAGGTGGCGTATTAGCCTTTGCCCAGTGTGGCCAGAGTTGATATAGAGAGTTTGGGTCGTGGATTGACGACTTGTTAGTTGAGTTTGCTCAGTGGAGCATAGAGGTCGCGTGGCGACGATTTGCGGGTTCGCGTTAGGACGATCCGTGCCTGGACCATGTTTGTGGACTGTGGGCCTGTAGCCCAGTGGGCAGGCGCAGTCAGCTGTGAGAGACAGCGGCCCGAGACCTGATGGCGGGGCATGATAGAGATTTGGTCGGGACGGTAGTCCAAGCGATGACCCGGGAACGTGGAATGCCACGTGTGAGCATTGAGGCTAGTAGTACACTGAGGTTAGTACACTGAGAGTGAGATATGACCAGGCTGTAGAGCTAGTGGTGATTGAGGTATTGTAGCTCCTAGTGGGAGTATTGGTGTAGTAATCCTAAGTGAGGATCTACCCGTATGACGATTGGGTCTGCGTGCTAGTGAGAGCCATTGTATAGTGTTGGACTTGTTGGGCTATAGGCCCTACTGGATCGTGGTCTGTGGACCTATTAGTAGTCCGAGATGTCGGGTTAGCTGATACCCGTAGACTCAGAGCGCTAGTAGCGTGTGTAATAGCTGAGGACTCGCGGATTGGCCTTGCCCTCCACATTAGGCAGAGGAGCGACCGGGAAATGCGGTAAGTGTAATTGGTTGCAGGTGCAACCTCGTTATGAAAAAAAAAATGATGGCGGAATTAAAGTGAAAATTTCGCAAGTAAAGACTGGGTCATTCGTGACAACTGAGAGAGCAAGTGCTCGGCTGTGTCTGTCACCTATTTGGTGAAAGTGGCCAGACACCAAGCCTAAGTGTCCCGGAGTCGGGATAGGGATCCTGTAATGAGCTGCCCGCTCATGCGTGGGTGAGCTGGCAGTGTAATGCCAATCACGAGGTTCGGTGGGCCTGATAGCAAGGGCAAGTTTTCCCCCTCTTGATCAAGTAAGAGTCGAGGTGTGACTCAAGTTTCGAGGACGAAACTTATTTTAAGGGGGGTAGGATGTAGTGAACCGGAATTTGGAATATAAATAAATGTAAATAAAATGGTATGAAATACTATTTTATTGAGTTAGAAAGGTACAGGATGACCTGAAAATGAATTGGGCCCAAATCGGGATTAAAATAAGATATCTAGAATCTTATATGAGAAAGTGGGCCCAGATTGTAAGTGGAAAATTTACAGTCTCAGAAAATTCTGAGAAAATTTCGGGAGCTCCGTAAATATGTTTTAAGGCCACAGTGAAAGTTTCGCGTTGATCGGACACCCGGATTGAGAGAACGGGCTCCGCCAGCGAATTCAAAGACAGTGGGACTTTTGGCAGAACAAAAAGGGTCCCAACTGAAAAGTTTAAGTACCATGAGGTAAATTAAGTTAAACTGTGGCTGCCCGTCAAAATTGAGCGAAAACGGGCGAAGAACGGGCGAGAACGGACGAAAACGGGCGAAACTGGGCTTGGGCCCAAGTTTCGGGCGCCCGAAAGTGAGTTCCGGGCGCCCGGAAGCTACTGTAGCACACCCGGTTTTCGGGCTGCAGTGAACCGGGTTCGGGCACTGTAGCGAACCGGTTACTGTAGCAGCCCGGTCCGAAGGGGGTGCGCCCGGAAATTACTGTGCGCGCCCGGAAAGTACTGTAGCAGGTGGGCTTTCGGGCTGCAGTGAACCGGGTTTGAGCACTGTAGCAAACCGGTTACTGTAGCAGCCCGGACCGGATTGAGGTTACGCCCGGAAATTACTGTGTGCGCCCGAATGTTACTGTAGCAGCGCCCGAATCCCGAGTGGCACGGATCCCGAGGCATCGGGCACGGATCCCGAGGCATCGGGCACGGATCCCGAGGCAGTTGTCACGGATCCCGAGGCACGGGCGCGAATCCCGAGGCGCGCGTGGTGGGTGAGGACCGCCACGTGGCGCCTCCTCATTGGTCGGTCTGACCGAGGGAGCGTGGGCGTGCGCGGGGAATACGCGCGGACCCTGACGCGGCGTCAGCGGGGACGCCACGTGGCGTCTCCCCATTGGCCGCAGCGGCCGAGGCGCAGGCGTGCGCGGGGAAGGCGCGCGGGCCCTGGCGCGTGTCAGCGGGGACGGCCACGTGTCGGCCTCCCATTCGCTGGTCAGCGCGACGCGACGCGCTGACGCGACGGGGCGCAGCTACCGCAGGCGGTAGTGCGGTCCACGTGGCGGCCTCCCATTGGCCGCCACTGTTCGTTGGTCGCGGTGCATGGGTCCACGGCCACGTGTCGGCCCCTGGTTGGCCGAGCGTGGTGACGTGGCGCTGAGCTGGCGCAGGCGTGGACGCGTAGACCGCGGCGGGCCGGTTACTGTAGCCGCCCGGAAACTTTCGGGCGCCCGAAAGGGTGCGCCCGAAAGTCCGGAAATGGCCTATTTAGGCCCAAATCGCCCCATTCTTCCTCCTTTTTCCCCTTTTGGGCTTCACCCGAGCGTGCGGGAGAGGGAGAAGGCGATTTTCGCCGGGGTCTTCGAGGGCGCACGAGCACGCCGTGGACTCCGTGGAGCGCGCGAGTTGCTCCAAAAAGGCTAATGGGCACAATGGGCGTCACGGCATTGACAAGGTAGGCCCCGTGTGTCGTTCTTGCGGTATTTTTGGCACAGTTTCTACATTTCCTTTTGGACTTTGGATTTGACCCCTTTGCCCACGTGCGTGCTAGGGACCAAGTTTTACTGTGCCGTTTTACTGCGCGAGTTTCGCGGGCATTTTGGGCGCGCCTCGTTTTGCGTACCGCTCGTGAGGATATGCACCGTTTTGCGTGCGGATTCGACAAGTATGCGCAGTTTTGAGCGTAGGCTCGGGAAATATGCATCGTTTTGCGTGCAGAGTTGGGAAAAGGAACATGCACCGTTTTGCGTGCCACCCGAGGTACGTGCTCCGTTTTGCGTGCAGATTGGACTAACGGGCACCGTTTTGCGTGCAGACTCTAACAATACGCCTCGTTTTGCGTGCAGGGTCCGAAAAGTATGCATCGTTTTGCGTGCAACCCTACAGTGGGGTGTGCACCGTTTTGCGTGCCCATATGGGGTACGTGCTCCGTTTTGCGTGCGGGTTGGATCAATGCGCGCCGTTTTGCGTGTAGAATCTAATGGTTTGCATCGTTTTTCGTGCAGGCTAGGAAAAAGATGTGCACCGTTTTGCGTGCAACCCTACAGTCAGACGTGCACCGTTTTGCGTGCAGATTTGAGGTACGTGCACCGTTTCGCGTGCAGGTCGCGTTGTCGCGCATGGTTTTGCGTGCCGGTTAAAGTGGCGCGCACCATTTTACGTGTGGGTTATTAATTTAATAACGTGCTCCGTTTTGCGCACAGGTTTGGTGGACGTACACCGTTTTGCGTGCGGACTCAAGGGATGTGCACCGTTTTGCGTGCAAGCTTGAGGGAACAAGTGGACTCGCGCGGAGACCAATTGCAAGTGTCTACAAGCAATTGGGTACACTACAAGGTGGGGGATTCTGCCGAAATTGGGTGACCTCTCCCCTTGCTCCTTTGCTTTTTGATCTAGAAGCATGATAGTAGCCTGTTAGAGGCGTTAGGTAATTATGATTAAGATTACATGTGTAGATGGATTCAGATGAAAAAGTGCAACTGTTGGTTGCCAGAGATAGAGGAATATATGTGCATGTGCAAATGGACACAGAGGAAAAGAGCAACTGTTGGTTGCCAAAGATATATGATGAATATGCATGCGTAGAGACAATTATTAATTATGGATGAGTTGAAAATAATTGTATGCATGAAATAGATTAGCTATTTATAATTGTGATCATGTTAGGGTATAACCCTAGGAATCATGTGACATAAGGGAACAAGACTTGTTGGTAGTAAGACTAGGAGAAAACCTAGTTTAGGGGTTTGACGAGTGACATCGAACATAGGAGTTATCCTAGGGAGGACGAGTGGCATGGTCTTAGGTGATAACCTAAGGACACTGGATAGAGTGATCAACATAGAGTCAGAGAACTCTAGGGTGTATATGGCATGGAACTTAGGTAAAGAGAACCTAAGGAGAATTAGTGATCAACATAGAGTCAGAGAACTCTAGGGTGTATATGGCATGGAACTTAGGTAAAGAGAACCTAAGGAGAATTAGTGGTCAACATAGAGTCAGGAACTCTAGGGTGTATATGGCATGGAACTTAGGTAAAGAGAACCTAAGGAGAATTAGTGTTCAACATAGAGTCAAGGAACTCTAAGATGAGTATGACATGGATCTTAGGTAAAGAAAACCTAAGGTGAATTAGAGGTCAGCATAGAGTCAAGTTGACTCTGGGATTCAGTAAGGAATCAAGAGAATGGAACAATGGATCAAATGTGGAGATATGAAAGGGAAAACAGGAAAATAGAGTTAAGTTAACTCTAGGATTCAATGAGGAATCAGGAAAAATGGGATAAGATCCCAGGGTTAAAGAGTTTAACAGATATAACCCTAGAAAGTCATAGGGTGTATGGGCAAATGGACAATAACTTTAACTTCAATTTGAGTTAAATAAATGAAGGTGAAATGTTTAAGAGTCCATGTGACTCTCTAGCTACCCGTGTGGCAAGACCGTGGGTAAGAGATGAAAAAGTGATTAATAAGCAAGACAATCACATTGTTCAAGATAGAGCTAAAATTGGTTAATAAGCAAGACAAGCAAATTGCTTAAGATAAAGAGAATAAAAGAGGATATTAATGACGCCTTCGAATTTGAGACTCGTCAAGTGGAGCAGGACTCCCTGGGCAGTGACCCGTCGGACGAGGTACTTTCGAAGGGCTAAAAGTGAAAGCAAGGAGCTAAATGCTCGAAGAAAAGAGAAAGTGAATTGCCAGTGGCAAAAAAAGGAAGCTATAAGCTCGGATAAGAAAAGAAAGCAAGTGTTCAAAAGCAAAGAGGCTAAGAACTAAAATAAAGAAAGAAAAGAAAAGAAAAGAAAGAAAAATTAAAGATAAAACGGGCGTACCTCCGGGGCGAACGTACAACGGTCAGGAGTTGGACAGGGTCCCTCTCCCGGGCAGCGACCCGTATGACTGGTAGATAGAGTACTCTTGTCAGAGTTGGGCAGTGACCCTGTCGGGCAGTGTCCCGTATGACAAGTCCCCCCGGCAGGACGGGGTAACACTTGCGGGTGTTATCGGCAACCTTAGAAATCTTATCTTATGGTAGCAGGACTACCGGGCTCGGGCCCGTTGGATAAGAATTTCTGAGGGTTAACTTGAACTAAAGCACCAGAATCTAAAGAATAAAGAAAGATAGAGTGGCCAAGGTGGCCGGGTTAGTTTGACCCTGTATACAGCGGCATAGTGGCCGAGTTGGTGCTTAGCAGCCTAGTGTGGCTAGACAGAGTAGTGCTGGTGGATGGTTATACACAGGTAGTGTAGTGATATGTTATATTGCATAGCTGCATTTTGATATTGAGGATTTTAGTTTCCTAGCACTATTATTATTGCTTCCATTGGACCAAGTGGTGTAGGACATTCTTTCTCGGTGGTTGAACCCACTGGGAACTCTGTCGGAGTTCTCACACCCCTTGGGTGACCCCCCCACAGGTTCGGGAATGGATGCAGCGGTCGAGACAGATCTGATGCAGACGACAGCGAGGCATACGACAGGGGCAAGGGCCCAGCAGCATAGTGACCTAGAGGGTCTAGCAGAGGTATCCCTTTCTATATATTTCTTGAGTGAACCTTGTATGGTGAGGAATTATGTAAAGGAAATGTAATAATTTATTTGCAAGTTCAAAGATGTAAAGTGTAATAAATTGATATTATAGTTCACTCTTGCATGCTTTCATTTCCGCATTAGTTATTGAATGAAAGTTTTAAATTTATAGTGATTTTTAGTACTCTGATATTGAGCTTCCGCATACACTTGTTGTGTTATTATGGATGTTACCGTTCCTTTCAGGTAGAAAAAGGTTTTACCTGATTGGCGGGTCTGTTGGCGTGCCCGAACCGTACAAATTGGCGGACTCGGGGCGTGACAGAGTACGTCAGATGGAATAATTTCTTAGACGTATTACCGTATCCCCAAGGGTTGGGGGATGTTAAAAAAAATCGTAATTGATAGAAAAATTAATGATTGTTGTGCTTGATGAAGAGCACAAAACCAACACTTAATATATAGCATTATTGGATACAAAATATAATCTCATTATTCTTGGGATTATAATATTTACACAATTACATTCTATAAGTGTACAACATTTGAATTCAAATAGTTTCTATTTGGTGTGGTTGCCATACTTGCAAGATTGTCATTCTTGAGTTTTCTCAATTTCTCGTGATTTGAATACTTGTCATAATTGGTAGATTCTTGGTTATGAGAATTTGATTTATCCATAATCAATTCCTTAATTGTATCATCATTTGATCCTCCATTACGCCCCCTCAAGCTTATGGGAGGTGCACACACCATTAGCTTGTCTTTGAGAAATTTGAATTGATGAGAAGATAGTCCTTTAGTAAAGATATCAGCAATTTGATCTTGTGACGCTACATAATGAACATCGAGATCTTGTCGAATAACCTTTTCCCGTACAAAATGATAATCAACTTCGATGTGTTTAATCCGAGCATGAAAAATAGGATTGTACGCAAGTCGGATAGCACTAATGCTGTCACAATAAATAATAGGTTTAGAATGTAGAAATATGTTAATATCTTTAAGGAGCAATCGTACCCAAGAAAACTCAGCAGCAGTGTGGGCGAGAGAGCGATATTCAGCCTTCGTATTAGAACGAGATACTGTAGGTTGTTTCTTTGCACACCAAGATACTAAACACGGACCAAGAAAGACACCAAAATCACTGGTAGAGAGGCGATCATCGGGATCTCCTGCCCAATCTGCATCACAATAGGCGTGCAAATCAAGATTGCTGATTCCAATATGGAGTCCGTGGTCCACTATTCCTTTGAGAAATCAAAGGATTCTTTTAACAACAATTAAATGTGTAAAAGTTGGTGCATGCATAAATTGACAGGCCTAATTGGTAGAGAAGGCTAAATCTAGTCGCGTCATAGATAAATATTGGAGTCCCCATATAATACTCCGATAGAACATTGCATCATCAAGACAATCGCCTTCAGTGAGGGAGAGCCTCTTATGAGAAGAAACTGGAGAAGTGCATGCTTTCGTGCCATCCATATATGCACATGTAAGAAGATCAATTGAGTATTTTGATTGAGATAAAAAGATGTCTGTTGAATCGCGATGTAACTCAATACCAAGAAAGTAATGGAGAGGACCAAGATCTTTCATTGCGAATTGATTGCCATTTTGAGTTTCCTCAATTTCTCGTGATTTGAATACTTATCATAATTGGTAGATTCTTGGTTATGAGAATTTGATTTATCCATAATCAATTCCTTAATTGTATCATCATTTGATCCTCCATTAGATGTCATTGAATACGGATACCTAAAATTTTATTCGAACCCGAATCCGAATAAAATAGATTTACTCAATGTTAAATGTGTATGGATTCGAATACGGATATAAAAAACAAAAATTCGACGGATTTAGATTCATATATGTATTTTGACCGAATCCGATCCGAACTCGAACCGGACCCAAATTGATTTTAGGTTATATAATATATCTATATATAAATATTTAATATTATATTTTAAAAATTTAGATTTAATATAATATATTTTGAAATATTATTAAAAAAAAAAGATAAATAATTATTTCGGATTTGAATTTTTGGGTTCAGATCCGGATTTTGAATTTTTGATCGGATTCGAATATGAATTTTTAAAATTCATTAGATAAGGATTTCGGGTATGTAGTGGCATTCGGTCTAGATTTTTAAAAATTCATTTCTATCCGTTAATCTCCCTAGCTGCGAGCATGTGAGGAGATATTTATTTATTTATTTTTTTTGAAAGAGAAAAGTATGTTTTTCTTTTTTACGCAAGGAGCAAGGAGACGGGGCTGCGGGATTTTCCCCCCAAAAAAATGGGGATTCGTGAATAATTTACAAATATTATTTTTTAGTTTAATAATTTTTGAATTATTGAAAAAATTATTGAATTGGTAGTTTATTTTAAATTTTTAATAATTCAAAAATAATTTATAAATTATTTACAACTTAACTAACTTTGTATGGATATATATTATATATATATATATATATATATATATATATGGGGCAATTTTCTACGTACCCCTAAAAATTTTCCTGTTTTTAGATTTACCCCTCTTAGAAGGCTAATATTAAAACTACCCTTCTTACGTTCCAACTTCTTTCCAAAATACCCCTGAAGTTAAACTCTGTTAGTGTACCGTTTGAAACTGCCGTTATCTGTGTGTAATTACTATTTTGTCCTTTCAAATATACTCTAAACCCTAAACCCTAAAACCCTAAACCCTAAACCTAAAACCCTAAAACCTAAACCCTAAATCCTAAAACCCTAAACCCTAACCCTAAACCCTAAAAATCCTAAACCCTAAACCCTAAAACCCTAGAACCCTAAAAAACCCTAAACCCTAAACCCTAAAACCCTAAAAAATCCTAAACTCTAAACCCTAAACCCTAAACCGGGGCAAAATAGGTATATCTGATAGTTTTCAACTCCGATTATTATTTAACTCTAGTTTAACCCTAGTTAACTTAACAAAGGGAAACGGTAGGGGTATTTTTAATAACGGTGGAACGTATGAAGGGTATATTGGAAAGAAAAAAATAAGAGGGGTAAATCAGATATTTCTTCATATTTCAGGGGTACACAGGCAATTATCCCTATATATATATATATATACACTATTCGATATGTTTATATCTGGACGTAATTATTTTTTTTAATATATATACGAACTGAAGTTACTGAAATTTAGTAAAGTTGAGGGTCTATTTAAGAAATTGGCGAGACCAAACCGGCCCGGCTCAAGCGATCCACGTCTGTCCGGTTCAGCCGAACCGAGTCGACGAATGAAACATCACAGCCGTCCACTAAGGCTAATAAAACACCAGCCGTAGATCTTGTCGCTAGGGTTTTACTGCTGCGTTAAGAAGCGCCGATAAAAGCCCCTACTCCTTTGTCCCGATTCCTCTCTCCGCCATTGCCGCGAAGGTCGAAGCCCTCAGAGCTCGCGGGGGAGAAGCGTCGCAATGGTGAGGAACACCCCATCTCCTTCTCCTCTACGTAGTATTTGTTCTCGATCATCTTCGATTGATCTGTGTTTGTTGGTTCGAAATGATCGTGATTTTTATATCGATCATGCAAATTAGTGCCTTTAATGTTAGGGCTTATTAATGCCGCGTTCTGATCTCATTTTTCTGTGAATTTTCGGGAAAGAAAGAGTTTGTTGGTTCTTATTTACTTGATTTTAATGCTCTTTTGTTGATACATATGCTGATGTTAGTGCTTAAGTAGGATCAGTGTTAAACATTTGGATCTAATGTGGGTTGATCTATTTGATCTAGAAGTGATTTGAGATGAGGTCGTTTACGATGTTTTATGGTATGGAAATTTTGATTCTCGGTAGAAACTACATAAAGTATCCACATTATTGTTGTTTGTTGGGTTGGAATGCATCAAAATTCGTAGATTTCTCAGCTTTTTTTTTTTTTTTTTTTTTTTTTTTTTTTTTTTTTTTTGTTGTTGTTGTTGATTTTGTTTTGCTGAAAAGGATTTAGCTATACAGTAACTGTTACTTGATTGATATCCCAAATTTTGTATTGTGTTTTATTGATGTTGTTATACATTTTTTTAAATGCCGTGTGATTACTCCTCTCGTTCACACTTGGTTCTCAATGTAGGTTTACACATTTATTGGCTTTAGATTAAGGGTTTACTGTGTGTTCTTATTAAACACATGCTATGTATCATGGACATGTCTGTGTCTTTTATGCGTATATAGCATAAGATGATAAATATTTTAACTTGTTGATGAATGTACGCACATTTTTTTGGACAATATAAATAAATTAAGTACGATGAAAATTTTCTTTCCTTAAAATGTAGGAACTATCAATAAGAATTTTATTAACTTTTACTCATACGAGAAATATAACAATATTTTAGCAAAATTAGTATTTTATATATAATAAATATATATTATTATATTAATAATATTATATTTTATTAGTCGCGTTCGTGTTCGTATTCTAATTTTTTAGAAGCTGCTGAGCTGTCATGTTCGAGTCATATTGTGTCCTATTTTCCTTGTCCATGTCCATGTCCACTTTTAGAACACATGTGAGTCGTGGAGCAGTTTTACTTGGCACATTTTACTTTGTTTGTTGATTTTGTATTGCAAGGAATGGAAATGTCCTGTCACTACCTACATTTCTGGTTCTGACTCTTGTTGCATTGATAATATAGTATTCCTTACTTTCTCACACTTTTGGGTCCATAAATATTATCAATATGTAATTCTATCTCCATTCCAGGTGTTCGTCAAAACCCAAAAAACTAGGGCCTACTCCAAGCGCTTTCAAGTGAAGTTCAAGAGAAGGAGACGTATGCAATTTTACATGTTTCTTAGTAATTTTCTTTACTAGTTTCAACATATATATAATATATATATATATATATATATATATATATATATATTTCCTTATAAAACACCAAATTTGCTTTTTCTACAGAGGGAAAGACTGATTATCGTGCCAGGATCCGCTTGATAAACCAGGACAAGAACAAATACAACACTCCGAAATATCGTTTTGTCGTTCGATTCGTATCCATATGTTACGTGCTTGTTGCTATTTATTTTTAGTGTTTATGTTTTTTTTTTTTTCTCTGCAATATTAATCAGTGTAATAAACCCTTAATGAGACATGTTAGACAAACAAGGATATTACTACACAAATAATATCCGCAAGTATTGCCGGAGACTTGGTCTTTGCTGCGGCATATTCTCATGAACTCCCTCGTTATGGGCTTGAAGTCGGTCTTACAAATTATGCTGCTGGTAGTTATCACTGTTAATCGCCATTTTCATACTCATTTAATGTGTCTTAACTGCTGTAAAATAGTAATATCTGATCTTCTAATGTAAACATTTAGCTTACTGCACTGGACTTCTCCTCGCACGACGTGTATTGAAGATGCTTGAGATGGATGAGGAATATGAGGGAAATGTGGAGGTATATTATCCAGTTCCTAGAATTGTGTACATAATTAGATTCTTTTTATGTTGCTGCTTCATGTAGTTTGTATGTCTACTCATTTCATAAATTTCTGTTCTTGTTTTTTTTTTTTTTTTTTTGTGCGTATTTTTGGGTGGTGGCAGGCCACTGGTGAAGATTTCTCTGTTGAGCCAGCGGAAAGCAGGAGGCCATTCCGTGCTCTCCTTGATGTTGGCCTTGTGAAGACTACCACAGGAAATCGTGTATTCGGCGCGCTTAAGGTTTGGATCCCCTTTCCATTTATATATATTGTCACATACTCACATGGAGTAGGCCTTATTATCTTCATACCATTGTAAATTTGTATGACATGCGAAGCGAACCTATTGCTCTGAACGGATTGAATTGTGCTGAATTTGCCTAGGGATGATTGATTTAAGAAAAACATAGATATGATATTTTCCTTTACATTTTCGACTTTTAATGTTCTTTAATAGCCCGAAATATCATAACCTGCTAAAGGTATTAGTAAGAATAGTGTAGGAAAGAGTGTACTAAGATGGAAGTTTTTGTAGATTTAAGTCATTCTTTACCCATCATTTTCTCCTAGAGGAGTTTGTTTTACAATGTATCCAAATTCTCCTCCATAAATATCCTCTTTTTATTTTATTTTATTTTATTTTTTATTTTCATCCTTTCTCTTCGATGTTGAACCTCATTAAAAAATGATGCTAGGGTTGACATTTTTGTGTTTGATAGAAATTCTGTTTTCTCATGAGAAACTTAAAGCAGGTAAAAGCTTTACATAAGAGTTACAATTGCTCGCTCTTCTATTTTCAAATCTACTATATCTGTTCTTCTGGCAAAAAAAAAAAAAGAAAAGAAAATACATATATTTAACGTCGGTTCCAACTATAGGGTGCGTTGGATGGCGGTCTTGATATTCCTCACAGCGATAAGAGATTTGCTGGCTTCAAGAAGGACGACAAGCAGCTCGATGCAGAGGTCCACAGGAACTACATTTTCGGCGGCCATGTTGCCGCCTACATGAGGGTTAAGTCCAATAATTCTCTTCCTGTTTTCTTCTGTATGATTGTATACTTTGCATTTTTAAACCCCCATTTTGCAAATGCCCTTGCAAAAAGTTCTGGTGCATCAACTTAAACTAAATACAGTTTTTGGGTAGTTGCATAATTTCGCATATTTGCACGTAATATATGCAGAAATAATGTTGATCAGCAAGGTTAATTTTTTTTTTTTCTTCTTTTTCTCATATTTTGGTACACCTCAGACCCTGATGGAGGATGAGCCTGAGAAGTACCAATCCCACTTCAGCGAGTACATCAAGAAGGGAATCGAGGCCGACGACATGGAAGCGCTGTACAAGAAGGTCCACGCCGCCATCCGCGCTGATCCTACTATCGTCAAGTCGTCGAAGCCGGCCCCAAAAGAGCACAAGAGGTAAAAGTAAAGAGAAAGAAGAGGAAAATCCCTCCGATTTCATGGACTGAAATGCCATTGACTGATCATCACAATGCTGTGTGGTTCATGGGTGGCTGGCAAAAATCGTAGATTGTCGTAACATTGTTGTAAAATTTAATCACTGTCGTTCGTTCTTCAGGTATAACTTGAAGAGGCTATCGTACGACGAGAGGAAGGCGAGGCTGATAGAGCGAGTGAACGCCCTCAATGCAGCCGCCGACGAAGCTGATTCTGATGATTGAGCGAGCATCGTCCAGTTTATAATCCGTCCTTATTTACGTTTTTAATTTCAGTACTTGAAATTTGATTTTTGGGGGTCATTTGAAGTTTTTGAATTGTTAGTTTATTGAGAATTTTGTTTGTTTAAGGGAGAAAGTTACAATCTCTATTTAAATTCTCACAATTTTGCTTCATCTTTTCTTCTGGAATAGTAAATTCTGATTTGAGTTATTTCAACCAGCTTAATTAGAAATTTAAGAGCCCTCGAGTTCTAACCAAATATTTAAAAGAAAATGCTAAATGTACACTCTGGAATAAATTTTATTTATTATTTTAAAAAATTTCTATCTTTATATAGATGGTGTACACTTATTTTTGAATATATATATATATATATATATATATATATTCCCGAATTAGGAATGTTACATGTATCTGAAGTGTATATTCTACATCCTTATCTATCTAAAAATAAAAATGTCTCTTAAGAATCACCAGTGATCCCTTATCACACCCCCATGACTTCTTATCACACCATGTACACCTAGTATTTTTTCGAATATATATATAGCATGTTAATAAAATATCAATATTATGAAATTCAAATTTTTAGTTTCAGCACAATATTTAAAGAGAAAATCTAAGTATACACCCCCTTAGGGGTGTACATTTTACACCCCACCCCATTCTGAGGTGAGGTAAATTTTACCTGTCATTCAAAATGACGGATGAAATTTACTCCACCCAGGATGGGATGGGATGTAAGATGTATACCCCCAAAGGGGTGTACAGGTAGCAAGCCTCATATTTAAATATTTATATTGTGTTAATAAAATATTAATATAATAAGATATAATTTTTTAGTTTCAGCACAATTATCTATACATTTAGAAGAAAAGAAAAATATTAATTTGAGTATAGAGAGCAACAAAATAAAAAAAAAAAAAATAAAACATGGATTGCAAATTTGGATCAACTTTATTCTGTATGGTAAAAACCCAAAACTCTTTTCAACAATCTTACCCTTGTAGGAATCGCAATTTTCTGGACAAATTTTTAGGCTTTAATTATATTGTAAATTCATTTTACTGGACAAAATTTATATTGTAAATTCATAATTTGTTCTACCGTCCATTTATTAAATTTTTTTATTCCCAATCAATTAATCTTGCAATTGAGTCCTTCATCATATTTATTGATTGTTTTTTTTTTTTAACTCTTTATTTAGATTCGACAAAAACAATAAAATAGCAAAAATTAACCTCATAAACAACATCAATCCACACCCACTCTATTCATTCATTAAAAAAAAAAAAAAACAAAAACTCATAAATCAAAACCGTGAACAACAAAAATAATAATTAAAACAAAAGTTTTCGACCTCATTTTCCTTAAAAATAAATTAAATTTTTTTTTTATTAAAACTTGAAAAAATAAAAAAAATTGAAAAGAAAAGAAATGTGGCAGCTTGTTCGAGGCCATCGTCGGAATGGAATTAGTGTTTTTTCCGAGCGGCACGGAGAACTGCTCTTGCTTTCGCCAACCTTCAATGCAAAGCTCACCATCGTTTTTCTTTTTTTTTCTTTTACGGTGCCTTTGCTCTGCGAATTGGCTTATAAAAAATAGTAATAGCAATAATAATAATCATAAAAAAATTTGAGTGAAAAAAAAAAGAAAAAAAAAAAGAGAGGAAGAAATAGGAAAATAATTCATGATACAAACCCCCCAAAAAAAATAAGGATCGGAGGAGTAGCAGGAAGTGAATATGAAGCGGCATTTATAGGCAGGGAATGTGGGTGTGTGTGTGCGTTAGAGAAACCCTAACCCTAGCTCCTCATGCGAAATCACGAAAATACCCCTTAACTCTGGGCTAATATAATTTCAGCCCGGCCCATAATTTTTTTAAATTTTTTTTGATTAAAAATAATTTTATATGAAATTGGTTTTTTTTATTTTTTATTTTATGACAAGTATTAAAAATATAATTATTTTAATTTCTATTTTTATTTTATTAAAAATTCTTATATTACTGCATAAGAAAATGAAGTGAATTTAATTTACAGCGAACCAAACAGCTTTATCTTTTTGCACTGTTAATAAAACTAACGTATACCTGAAAATTTAAAATTCAGTTTTAAGTGAAAAATGGAACCCAATATGCTAGAGCTTTGGTTAGAATGTTAGTATTCATTTGGGCTTTAAATGTCAACAAGTTGCTAGCCCTAGTGCGAGTCGTGGTGATCGTATATTTTATTTTTAATCGTCTAAATTAGAAGAGTTTTCAAGAATATGATGTTGTACATTTTGAGCTAGTAAGTTGAGTCGTTAAATAATAACTCTCGATTCGAGAGTCTATTTAGGGGTCGGCGGTTTGATTCTCTATGTATTTATTTGTTAAAAAATAAAGTTTTGTTAATGCCCATAAACTTCTTAAATAATATAATATAATATTTATAGATTTTTATAATAGAGTTATCAATAGTTTGCGAGAGAAAAATATAATTTATTTTTGTTTCCATATGTTTGCATAAGTTCATCTTATTTCCAAATATTTCCATAAGGCACCGTTTGGTAACGGAGATAAGGGGAGAATAACCCCCTTATCCCCGTTTTCATACCCAAACGGAAACCGGAAAAGCAGGAATTGGTATTCCTGCTTTTCCGGTTTAAGGGGGATGGGGGTGGGAATTCGCGGGAATCCGAATTCCCACCCCCACCCCGAATTCGCTGGAATTCATTTTTTTCACGAGAATCGAGGCGCTGTCTCTCTTCTCCATTCCATCTTCTCCTCCTATCTAGCTTTTCGCCATTGCTTTTCTTCTCCGATCTAGCTCCTTCTTCTTCTCCGATCTAGCTTCACCCTCGCCTTCGCGGATTCCGATCTATCTTCACCCTCGCCTTCTTCTTCTCCGAGCTAGCTTCACCCTCGTCTTCTTCTTCTCCGATCTAGCTTCACCCTCGCCTTCTTCTTCTCCGATCTAGCTTCACCCTCGCCTTCTTCTTCTCCGATCTACCATCTCCGTCACGCCGCAGCCCCCCTGCGCCCGATCCCCTCTGCGGCCACCGAGGAACCCCAACTCCCGCCGCGGATAAAATTTTTTTTTATGTGACGTAGATAAAAAAAATTACAAAATAAATTAATTCAATAAGAATACATAATAAATAAAAAATAATAAAAAAAAAACACGATGACAACAAAAAAGAAAATTATAAAATAATTATTATACTGAGACATATTGGGGGTAAAAAGGAGAATAATAATATTACTAATTTAATATAATTTAATATATTAAAATATATTAAATTATATTTTAATATATAATTTTCTATTAATTTTAAGTACTTTTAATTATTTATTATTTATTTTTAAATATTTTTTACAATTTTAAATAATATTTTAAATTTATTATTAGGTTGATTAATATCATAAATTATTTTATTTATAAATTATATCATAAAGGGCAAAATAGTCAATACACAAATATATCACTTCTCAATTCTTCTTATTCCTCTATACTCAACCAAACACAATTTTTTCCTATTCTTCTTATTCTCCTTATTCCTATATAATTTACCAAACACAATTTCCTTTAATCCCGGTATAAGTCATAAACCCAACCAAACGCAAATTTACACTAATTCCTGCTAATACCATAATCTATACCTATCCCCGGTATAACAAAATTTTCCTTATCCCCGAACCAAACGGTACCTAAGTGAATTATGTACAGAGAGAATACTATAGAGAAAATATTAGATGGCTATTAATGCCAAAATAGTCCTAAATAACATATATAAAGGTCGCTTGTAAATATTAATACTTTGAGGCTGCGTTTGGTTCAGGTATAAGAAAATTTTGATTATACCGGAAATAGATATAAGTTATGGTATTAGTAGGAACTAATGTTAATTTATGTTTGGGTGGGTATACGAGTTATACCGGGTATAAAGAAAATTGTGTTTGGTAAATTAAAGAGGAATAAGAAGCTTAGAGGGGATATAAATTTTTATTAACTATTTTACCCTTTATGATATAATTAAAATTTATAATTTTTTTAAAATTCAAAATTTTGTATATAAAAATAGGTATAAATTTATAAATTTAAAAATTTTAAAAATTTGGTGAATTATTTATTAAAAATTAAAATTAAAAATTTAATAATTTGTATAAATTGTAAAAATAATAAAATTTAAATTTTTATAAATTGATAAATTTATTAAAAATTAAAGTTATAAATTTTAAAAGCTATAAAATTTAAAATTTAAAAATTTATAAATGTTAAAAATTTTAATTTTAATTATCTCAAAAAATTACAAAAGTAGAAGTAAAAATTTTAATTTTAAAATTAGTATACATTTAAAAAAATTTATAAAAAAATTTATAAAAAAATTTGCATAAATTTAAAAATTTTAAAATTAATAAATTTTTTTAAAAAATATAAAAACATTATATTTTTAGATTTATTAAAAAGTAAATTAAAAATTTTAAAATTTATAAAATTTAAAAAATAAAATTTAAATTTTATAAATTTAAATATCTTATAATTTAAAATTTTTTAATTAAAAAAAAAAAGAAAAAAAAAGGAAAAAAAAGAAAAAAAAAAGAAAAAAAACAGCAGGTGGAACCTGGGGGGGGGGGAACAGCTTGTTCCTACCCCCAAATTTTTATTTGTGTATAAGTAATCTGGAACTAGGATTTATCCCCCCTAATTTCAGGTACCAAACGGGCCCTTAAAAATCAGCTCAAATCGATTCCTAGGTTTATTCGATTGGACTCGCTGAAAAGTTTTAGAACTTGTATTGATATCTGTTTGAACTGGCAATTTCGGTCTGACTTTAATCGGACACTATGGCATACCATATAGATCATCCATCGAATGATTCGTTCTACTCAATTTAAATTCAATTTGAAAATTTTATAAAATATATTTATTATCTTTTTAATCTTTATTATTTTATATTTAAAATATTAATAATTTATGACATTATGCTGATGTCAGTATTCGATTCAACCCGTCAAATCAAACTAATTGAACCGTGACCCGCATATTTTTCAATTTGTAATCAATTTTGAGTTTTAAAATAGTGATAAAGATACTACTCATCACTATCACTATGAACTACAACAATGACATATACAAATTATGATGAATCATTATGTCCCTACAAATTACTTATAAGTCACACCCACTTTTTTCCTACTTTCATTATTTAGGCCTTTATTTATTTTATATTTTTTTAAAAAAAATTAAATAAATAAAAGATTTTAATTTGCCCTTCAAGGACTCAATGGGGGCAACATATAAATATTGTATGATCTACTCCCATTTTAGTTGGTTATAATTGTAGTCAAACTTAATTTTGTTGTCTAGTACCCCATACATATGTACCCTAATTTAAGGATATAATTCACAAACTCTTAAACAATTCATTGATGAACCTACAAATTAAAGTTGATGATTAAATAAAACAAAATTTGGGTCCCACTCAAGCATGAGAATGGACCAGGCTGGATGAGCTCAAGCCAACATGTTGGGTCACATTTAGATGTGAGAGAGCTAGCTTTGTCCTTTACAGCCTTATTAAAGAAGATCAATTTAGCCCTTTAAAATTGGGTTCTCACATACTATACATTAATTGGGAGGTGACAATTTTGGGATTAATTACTAATAGTGCATATGGTAGGTATTTTGGTTGTTGACCCAGTGGTCAGAGATTTGATTCTTTTCTTCTCCACATATATGTGGTGGAATATTAACAATATTACTGATCGTATCTAGTGCAATTGGTTAAAAGTTTAATAATTATTCTCTCTCTCTCTCTAAAAAATAAAATTTAAAATAAAAACTTTAAACCCCTAATAAAGAAATAATTTGAAATCATTTCCCTCCAAAGGTCTAACTAAACATTATGGTTCCTACAAAAGTTTGATTTAGAGAGAAAACAACTCATGAAAAGAAGTTTTTTGTTTTTTTTTGTTTTTGTTTTTTTTTTTTCTATAATTAGAGAAAGAAAGTAATATTGCAATTAGTAGAATAAAATCTAATCTTTGTGTGCCAAATTAAACCACACTCATAATTAATCCTAATCTTCTCCTCTTTTCAAATTAAGGAGTTGTCATGAATAATGTGATGAAGCAATGCAAAGCCCCTATATATACATGCAATTCCAAGTCCAATATTAATTAGAGGAATAATATTTAGGAAAAAACACTACAAATTAAGTTTTAATACCTTGTAAATTAAAAAGCTAAATGAATTAAGTTGCTATTCATCATCATCATCTTCATCATCTTCTTCTTCTTCGACTTCGTTGGCCAATACCATTTTGCTAAGAGGACTAGGTCCAAGTTTTTTCCTTCTCATAACATTCCTCTTCCTAATGAACTCAATTTGGTTCCTTCTAAATTTCAACTGCATCATTGCCTCTTCTTCCACCACAAACCTCCTCATTAGTATATCATCCCTCAATGATTTTCCTCGAAAAATTCTCCGGTTTTCCACCGCAGAACCTCTCGTAATTCTCGTACTGATCGGGACTCTCTCAGCTGAGGGCGCCACGAAGGATTTCGACCTCGGATAACTGTAACTCCTTCGAGGGGGAACGACGTCGGCTTGGAAAACTTCCTTGTAGGAGGAGATTGGGGCGCAAAGACATACGCGAGTGAACGACGACGCCACCTTCTGGGAAGTGCACTTCCTCAGCTTCGGTTTTTCGTAGTTGGGTGCGGTTCCGTTAGTAGAAGATTTTATAGGAGACTTGTTTTGGGGCTTCCATAGCATTAATATAACCTCCATCGCTCTTCGATACCACGACTTTCTAAGGAAAAAAAGAAGAAAGAATAGCTAGAACATATATATATATATATATATAGGGATCAATGAGCTAGCCTTATAATTAATTAGCATAACATACATGTACGTAGATGAAACTAGCTAGCTACTAAATGCAAACCAAGTTCATGACACTAGTCATGTACATATATAAGCAACTACATGTGACCAAATTTGAAAGAGAGAATATATTGGAGAGAGAGAGAGAGAGAGAGAGAGAGAGAGAGAGAGGTTTTTAACTGACCTTGTGTGAGGGTTCTTGGGCTCTTGCATTAACAAGGAATGGAGAAACATGTGGGGAGATAGAGCAAGTGATGAGTTAGTGGAGTTTCTCTATTGAGAGTTAAGAGTGGTGTGGAACTGTGGATTGAGCTAGAGAGTTTGTTAAGAGAACTTAAGAGTGGCATTATGGACTTTTCCTTTCTATACCTTTCTTTTCTTTATTGTAGCTTGCTTTAATTTGCTTTGATAGGATTCCTCACAATGTATGTGTGTGTGTGTGTGTGTGTGTGTGTGTGTGTGTGTGAGTGAGAGAGAGAGAGAGAGAGAGAGAGATGAACACTAATTTGAACTTAGAGAAAAAAAAAAATAAAAAAGCACAAGTGAGTCGTTAGACTCGAAATTTAATTATCGTTTTTAAATTTATGCTCATGATTTATCAAAAATTTTACGATACAATAAATTTTAAAAAATAATTTGAAAAAAAAAAAAAGAATGTATGCAGTAGAAAGCAGACGGCTCGGACCGTCCCTAACGGTACAGATAATCCAATAAAAAAATTTATTAAAAATATTATTTTTTTTTCGTATAAATTTTGTATTTTTCATTTTCTTCCATCCATTTATGATTTGTTTATTTTATATAATTATTATTTTTGTTTTTGTTTTTTTACGCTCGTCGTAAAAAAAAACTATCTAGCTCCAAAATTGTACATAACAACAATTAACAACTATTTAAGCCTCATCACTATATATATATATGTTACATCACTGATTTATATATGGATCTAATTAATCAAGTGACCTGATTCGTCCTCGATCTAACCACAAACACTTGATATCATTTCATTACTAACGTGAATTTATCTACCAATTGTAATAATGCACTAAAAGTCCTTGAACACAACTACTAGTAACATATATAATTCTTGATAAGAAAAAAAAAAAAAAAAAAAAAAAAAAAAAAAAAAAAAAAAAAGGCCAAAAAAAAAGAGAGGGGCAAAAGTGGGCATAGTGGTCTCCACAATTTTTTATCATGAACAACAATAAATAGTTGTTGAGAGAGGGGAACAGCAAAAAACATAAAAAGGTTGCTTCTTTAAACAATTGCATCTTCTTTATCACAAAGAACTAATAAATAAGCTTAGGATGCAACACACCACACACATAATATTATTTGCTCTCCTCTCTTCTTGAATGGGGAACATTCTCATTGCTTTGGTAGGAATTGATGGAGATAGAGTGCATTAATATAGGTGCCTATTGTTAAATTTAAAAATATAAAAAATATCGTTTTTTATTAGTTTAAGTATAACCGTTATTTCATATAATTTTATTTGGTATCGAAACTGACGGATCGTGGGCGCTAACCATTAATTCAAAAAGCTCGAGCTATTAGAAATACACAACCAATTCACTTAAGGCGTATAAACACAGTGCTCACGGATCTCGACCGGATTCAATCTTACTTAATTTATTGAGCTCATACAACTCAACTTATTAGTCTCCTAGATCTATTGTCACATAACAAAAAGTTTAGCCTATTTTAACCCACAAATAAATAGTCAACAGAAATAAAAAATGTTAAGTTCGAATCACGTCAGGCTTTGAAACTAGACGTATTGTACTAGCTTAAATTTGTAGAGTACAATAATTATTTAATATCATTTCACACTTATATAATAATAAAAAAATATATATTTTAAAAAAAATACTGCACTGTGAGTCTGTGACAGGGCATGCATATGTTATCCTGAGGCTATTGATTATTGCCATTGGATGGCATCATGATTCCCTTGAAGGTGGTCTAGTGTCTAAAAGCTGGAAAAAAATTAAAAAAAAAAAAAAAAAAGTGGTGAGGGAGAGAAAAAGGAAAATGATTGTTAAGACCATGGTTGCTTTAGGGACACTAAAGATCATCAACTCATGATCTTTGATCTCCAACATGATTTACGTATCCCGTAAGCTTGACGAGAATCCAGCGCAGATCTCGAAGGATTGCATGGGTGGTGATGCAGAAAAATTTTGCACGCAATGCTTGAACGAGATCTTACTTAATAAAATGGTTTATTTTGATTGTAAGTTGAATTCTTAATTCTTATTAGGAATGATTTTGTGAGCTTCTTTTATTCGAGAATAAATTAATATATAGCGGTACGTATATATTCGAGTGATGGGTATCAGGTAATTCTAATAACTTTGCTAGTGTGTTTATTTTTTTATTTCTTTCTTACATTTGGTATCAAATACAGGAAAAACTTTTAGGTTCGAAGAAAATTTATGATCTTCATGAATTTATATATATATATACTAAATTATTCGGCTAATTTGGGCTACGCTTAAGCCTATTCCTTCATAAATAACTTTTTAGTCGTATCGTATCGAATGGAACAACACGTAAATACATTACCCTAGCCCTATAGCCCTATATTGTCTTTAATTAATTATAGGGAGTTTCATTAGGGCATAGTACTCTCTTGATTATCAAAACTTCATTATGTGGCAAAGCCTACAATATATATATATATATATATATATATATATATATATATAATATATATATATATAGCTACTAGATGATTTTAAATAGGCATAGCAAACCAACAATCTTAATTAGTGATCACCACTTTGACATTCATTAATATGCATTATTTATATATAAAATAATAATGAAGATATTCGCGTTACGACGGATAGATATTTTTGAATTAATCAAATTTAATAAAAATAATAAAAAATTAATAAGATAAGAATCAAACTATGGATTGAAGATATTATAAAATAACAAATTTTTTTTTTAAATCACTCAAATCACAACTTCTTCTCGATGAACACAGCGATCATATTAAAAATCCTATCAAACGAAAAATCTACACATAAAAAAATAGAAATCGAAAGTATAAAACGAGATCAAAGGGATCTGAGGGGGGAACACTAGGGGGCGTAGAATTCAACAACAACGAAGGTATGATTGGAGAAGGTGTCGGCGAAGTTGAAGGAGTTGAGGGTGAGCACCGAAGAGGGCTTCGCCTCCTCCGCCACTGCTAGGGTTAGATTCAGCATTTAATATAATAATAAAATAATTGTGAGGGAAAAAAGAAGAAGACAATAAAGGGAGAGGGATAGGAAGAGGCGAAGAAGAGAGCTACGTTAAATAAAAAATAACATTCCTGTGACGCTACGCATTCTAAATTTTCTAAGCCGTCGTTTCGATTCTCCAATTATAATTAATAAAATATTTAATTAAAGTTTAGTTAGATGAACTAAAAGGAGGTGTGGAGAGATGAGGAAAGTATTATAGAAAAGAAGAGGAGAAGATGAGGGGACGTACGGTAGGAAAAGAAAGTGAGGAGATAAGGGGACAAAAAGAAAAAAAAAAAAAACCAAACCTAGGAGATTAATTTATAAAGGTGAAAATTTTTTTGTCACGTGACAAAAATTATTAGAGATTTATATGGTCTAATCGATGGTTGATGATCTTAATATATATAGCACCAAATATATGTAACGTTATCACCTTATCTATTTAATTTCTATAAATCAAACATGTATAAGATGGTTCCATTCATTTTTCTAAAATTTTCTTTTCCTTTGCTCTACATATTTTGAATAAAATGAGCTAAGATCATGTAATTAAACTAAACATAATATTGGTGTAAATACACAAAATAGAGATTAGACTATAATAAAATATGAAAAGTATCAACGAGTCGATCAAGTCGAGGCACGGATATTTCGCTCTTTTTAAGGAGATTCAAGCCCTCTGCGGTAGACAAAGCCTTCGAACCGATGCAGTAGAACACTGACTTGTCCCCTCAAGGATATAACGACTCGACTCTCGTCGTGTGACTTCACCAACTCTGCATAAGTAGATGAGCCCAAAGCTCCACAAAAAAGAACACCTTTTCTTTGACCGCTTTCTCTCTCAAGTAGTATAGTTTTTTTAGTCTTTTTTATCTTTGTGTTGGTATACTACAAGAGAGTAGAGAAGCTCTCTTTATATAGGCTTGTAAAGCCTGTGGGTTACAAGTTAATTAAGCAAAATTAAATGTTAAGAATTAGCTTAGTTTTTCTACCGAGTTCAAAAACGAAAGTATGTTAACAATGAATGCAAAATATAAATGATGTAACCTCTCTTAACTTAATTCATTGTATAGGTTATTAAAATTAAAATTACATTTAATAATAAATTGTTACAATATTTTTCCACTCATTTTATTATTAGAGAGAGCTCGACGATCAAATAGGGATCGCTATACATAAATAAGGTGTGCTCTGCATTGAACATTCACTTAGTGAAATAACGATCTCTACTCCAGAGCCAGAGTGGTCTCAGACTTGAACTTTGGCTGCTTAAGAAAAATAGTGTTATTGCTCACATATAACAATCCAGATGTTGACATGAGCTTTACTAGCTAGCACGTTACGGCTTTATACTTATCCTGATTTTCATGAGCATTTTTAAGAAAAAGCCCATTCTCATATGAAGCGACCCCACTTCCATGCTCACATAGGTGAAATCCGTCAAGAATACTCCTATAATTCTGACACCCTACTCATACAAGCCACAGACTTCATTAAGAGTGTAATAACTCAACTCTCATTCCATTACAGGATGAATGCACTCACATCATAGGGATAGGTAAATATTAGATCACGTAGATCTATATGTTGTGCATTCTTTACGACCACCATATGATTCGTTTTTTCTATTGAACCCGGCTTTCAGGATCTCTGATCATCATACGTGGTTCGTGATGTTATGGGCTTTAACCCTATTTCCCTCGATGTACTCCAGATCCTTTCTCTTCCTAAGGCCTTGGTTAATGAATCTTTTAGATTATCAGTAGATTTTATATAATCTACATTGATAATACTATTGTTCATATATGATCTTACAGTACTATATTTTTTTCTCACGATTCTGGATTTACCGTTATAATAACGGTTTCTTACTCTACCAATAGCGGCAGTGCTATCACAGTGTATCAACACAGATGGAACTGGTTTCTCCAGAAATGAAATCTCAGACAATAAGTCTCTCAACCATCTAGCTTCCTCACTAGCTGAAGGTAAAGCAATAAGCTCGGCTTCCATGGTTGAATTAGCAATGATAGTTTGCTTTTTAGATTTCCAACATATTTGTAATAACACTGTTTTTTTTTTATTCCCTAAATGTCGACTATTGGATCAAGCTAGTTTTAGGTGGACAATTCTTAGCGTTGGTTCATATGGAATTTTGGGTTGCAGTTACCGTATCGCATTAAAGCTCGTTAATCGAAGAACGACGATGAGATCGGATCGAAAATCCGACATACGAATCTTTCGAAATGAGGGTTTCAGTGTTAGCGGGTCCGAAAAGGAAAGTTCGAGATTTCTCGGGACCCGTTAAGTGTAGTTGGTGCATCGGGATCCGTGCTAGCGGCTACGGGACGTTTCGGATGATCGGCACGCTTATCGAGTAAGTCGGTGGAAAAATTCCTTTTGTTTTTAAATACCGAATATTGGGATTTTCTTACGTACAAAGAAAAATAAAATATTAATAAAAGATATTAATATCCCAATTACCGTATAATCCTAATTTGTTTTGGGAAAAGATCGCTTCTTCTTCTTCCCTCTTCCTCGCCGTGCGTGCCGAAGATTAAGACCGGAAACGTCGCCGATACCGGGGAGCAGATCCAGAAGCACCACCATCTGCGAAAATCGAGATCGCGTGGTTTTCTCCGTCAGAGCGAGGTTAGTGGGCGTCTTTATTCTTTTGGTTTCGTTCTTGGATGATTGTTCATCGAGATTTTTCGTTGGTTTTGTTCGTCGAGGTTTTCGTGGTTTGGTTAGTAAACGATTCTTCGTTAAGGTTTTCGTTGGTTTTATTCGAGGAGGTTTTTGTTTGATTGTGTACATTGTGACGAGTTTTTTTGGGGTTTTCGGCAGGGTTGTCGTCGGTGGCTCCACCACCGCTCGATGCCCTAGCCGAGCCGCCGCCGCCACCACCGCTCGATGCCCTAGCAGAGCCGCCGACGCCACTGCCGCTCGATGCCCTAGCCGAGCCGCCGATGCCGCTGACGCTCGATGCCTTAGCCGAGCCGCCGATGCCGCCGCCGCTCGATGCCCTAGCCGAACTGCCGCTGCCGCCGCCGCTCGAAGTCCTAGCCGAGCAGCTGCCATCGCCGCGCGCTGCCACCCGCAGGCCGCCGCCTGCGCGCTGCTCGCACGCCGTAGGGACCATGCCGCGCGTAGTCAGGCGCCGCCAGCCGCGTGCAGCAGGCGCGCTGCCAGGCACCGCCGCCACTCGCGCGCAGCAGACACGCTGCCAGGCGCCGCCGCCTGCACGTCGCATAGGGCCGCGTCCTGCCAGGCCGCCGCCGCGCAGTGATGCAGCACGCACGCGCTGCGCCTTGCTAGGTTGCTGCCGCTGGATATCGCCGCTGCTTGCTCCCGCGCGCCGCGGCTTGCTCCCGCGCGCCGCGCTGCTGCCAGCTTTGCGTCGCGCCGCTTCCAGGCTTGCACCGTGATGCTGCCCGGGGCTGCGCCGCGCGCTGCTGCAAGGCCGCGCCCCCGCACTGCTGCCAGTCCGCCGCCGCTGGATGGCCTAGTCGCCACCGCTGGGCGCTGCTTGCGCCCGGACGTGCGCTGCTGCTTGCGCCCGCGCGCGTTGTTGCTTGAGCTGCGCGCTGCCTTGCTTGGCCGCCGCTCTGCTAGGCGCTGCTTGCGCCCAAGCGCGCCGCCCAGTCTGGCCGCGCCACCCTGCCTGGCCGCCCGTGCATGCGGCTTGTCTCGCTGCCACCGACGAAGGTTTTTGGTTTGTTTTTGGGTTTGTCAGAGTTGGCCTTGTTTTCGTCAGATGATACACCGCTTGGTCGTTTTTCGTTGCGGACTTCGTCAAGGCAACAGTAGGGGCCTGGTTTTCCGTTCGTTGCCTCGTCGACAATTGCGCCGCGTCGGATACGGTTTTTCGACCGGTGAAGTTTTTGACACAAGGTTTTTTATCGGTCAATGGTTTTGGGATTTGTTGGCCACCGTTTTTAGGTCCGGTCGTTTCTTTCACCACCGGGATCTGAACTGTGACGTACGGTACACTGGTACAAATCCCTTTGTCGGTAATTTTGTGGTTTTTCATATCGGTTAATTGTTTTGGGATAACGGGGTCCATTTTAAGTCCGGTCTTCTGTTTCACCACCGGGTTTTCATCTGTTATTTTCGGTACACCTGTAGAATTTTCTTTTTCGATAATTTATATTTTTGCATGGTTTTTCCTATCTTTTGACGTTAGGGGTATGGCTAGAATATTTTTACCTTCCGGGTGACCAGTAGTCACGGTATGAGGTCCAATGGACTTTTTGTCCATATCCGAACAATGGTAAAATTGTTCGGGGGTATTATTTTGATCGGGTTTTTGATCGGTGCGACAATCAGAACACTGGAGGCAGTTCCGGTTTTGGGTTAGAATGGATTTTTGGTACAGTGGTCGAGACCACTGAATTTGCCAGTTTGGGGTAAAAGATTGATTTGTTTATTTGGATGTTTTATTAGGCCCGCGTAAGGTTTAATTTGAATGCTTATAAAGGTCGCGGGCACGGTCATTTATCTCCGTTTCAGGTGGGTACACCCTTAGAACCTCTTTGCTGCATATTTCGATATTGTTATGTTTTATTCTGTTAAGGGATTTTGTGGGTGACGTGGACCTCCGGATGAACGAATGTTGCGGTTAGAGACTTGATGGGCAGTTGCCCTCTCCGAACAACGGTATGGTTGCTCGGGGCATACTTACGATCGGGATAGTGATTGGTGCGACTATTCGAAAGTCGGAATGTGGGTTCGGTAAAGTTGAATTTGTGCTATTGGTGGACCCTGGGTAGGTCCGGGGGATTTATAGGAGCTCGTAGACGGGTCTCATACTCCGGATGGCTTACGGGTAGATGTTGGTACCCCGACTTGGAGTCGAAAACTCTAGCGAACTGGTAATATCCGACCTTGCACTTTAGTGTTTTCTTTATGACATATTATGATACTTCACTTGGGCGACTGTTGTCGCGGCACCTGGATTTGGTTTTGGACTTGGTTATGTTTCGACATGCTCATGGCGCTTTTCACACACACCAGCGGTTTGATTACCGCACGGGTGTACTTTTTCGGAGAGGTGGTCCGTTTGACCCATGATCCCCACGCGGCAATGTGCGTGGGGGCCCCTTGCGGCTATTTGCGGTGCTGCACTCGTGCAGTGGGGGGGGTTACCTTGCACCAGGTTCTGAGCGGGACTGTTCTTTTGCCTGAGGTCAATTGACCGACATTGCGGCATGTTGGATGACGGTGATATAGTGCTACTTGGGACATGTGTTGGTGACAGTACGGTTCCGGTATTTTGGATATGGTTTGGTTTCTTTTACTACTACGGTACCTTATTTGTATTATGGTCGTTAGAAATGTCTATTACGTTATCATAGTTTTGTTATTGACTCCCACTGTGTGACAGGTTTGGTCGGGTCTGGGGATCAGGTCGATGGTGAGGACGCTACCTGGTGAGGTGTGGGATTTCCTCGGTCAGGTTTTTTTCTTCTTTCGTGTTTAGTCAGTTATTTCCCTTATGGTCATGTACTGTGCATGTGGATGTGTTTAGTGTGGATGTTGAGACGGTCTTATATTTTGTAGAATTATGTCTTCAGAATGTGGTTTTATGGACGCGTCGTGTGGACGCAGATTTTCATACTTAAAAAGGAATTGCGAAAATGGCTTTAGAAAATTAAGTGTCGTGTGGACACTGTTCTTAAAACTTGTGGATTTATCCTTTCGAATATATTGATGCGCTGGGGGTACGCTGTTTTATGAAATAAGATATTAGTATTTTCAAAGTCATACTCTGATATTTGTAACTTTTAAGGTAATGGTGGTTGATGTTTATATTCGAACTATGTTATGCACATAGGGACGCCGTCCATATACGGGGGAGACTCTGCCCGTTTATGTAGAGAGACCTTGTATATATGGCGGGTCTGTGCACGTGCCTCGGCGGGAGTTTAAAAAAAAAAAAAAATTGGGCTGCTTTTCGCTTTTAAATTGCTCCCGGGGCGTGACAATATAGCATTACCTTCTAAAGTAAAAATATAACCAGTGGTAGAGAGAGAATCACCTGATAAGGTATTCCAATCAGCATCACTATAACCCTCAATCACAGCAGGATACTTCCCATAAAACAAGCCCTAAGTTTTGGTACCAATGAGATATCTCATCACACGTTCCATGACATGCTAATGCTCTGTACCCGGCTTGCCTATAAATCTACTAAGTATCCCTACTGCATATGCAATATCAGGTCTAGTGCAATCAGTCACAAATCGCAAGTTTTCAATCATACTAGTGTATTCCTTTTGATTTAAAATTTTATTTTTACTTTTAACGGGAAATAAGTGAATATAAGAATCAAAAGGTGTAGTCACATGCTTGTAATTAAGAAAGCTGTACTTTCTTAAAATTTTCTCAACATAATGCGACTGATCAAGAAAAATACCATATGGTGTTTTGATAATTTTCATACCCAAAATAAAGTTAGCCTCACCAAGATCTTTTATTTCAAAATAATGATTTAACATAATTTTTGTCTCCTTAATAATATTTAAGTTAGAACCAAAAATTAGCAAATCATCCACATAAAGGCTGACAACTACATGCGACTTTTCAAAAGTTTTGTGATAGATGCATTTATCACACTCGTTTGATTTAAAGCCATTCTCAATCATGCCAGAATCAAATTTTTCATGCCACTGTCTGGGTGCCTGCTTAAAGCCATAAAGGGATTTATGTAGCTTGCACACTTTATTTTCTTACCCAGCCTCTATGAACCCCCTAAAGTTGGTCCATATAAATTTCCTCATCTTGGTCACCATTCAGAAAGGCAATTTTTACATCCATCTGATGAAATTTGTAAATCATATATTGCTGCAATAGCAATGAGAACTCTGATGGATGTCACACTAGTAACCGGAGAAAATGTATCAAAGAAGTCTATATCTTCTTTTTGTTTATAACCTTTTGTGACAAGTCTCGCTTTATACTTGTCACACTCCCATCCGGTTTTAATTTCTTTCTGAGGACTCATTTACAACCAATTGTTGTACAGCTTGAAGGTAAATCTACTAATTTCTAAATTTTATTAGAAATTAATGATTCCATCTCATCAGTTACAACTTTTTTCTAAAAATGGCATTATTTGAAGATAAAACTTCTTGTAAAGAAAACGAGTTTCTTTTCAATATTAAGAACAATATTATTAGGGCCAAAATCTGTTTTTATTATATTTCTTTTACTCTTTCTAGGTTCAAAAACATATTGTTCTTGCTTTTGCGAAAGAGAGTTTGAAGAACTTGGTTTACTCGAAATACTTTTAAATTCTTGACCCCCACCATTTTTCGATTTTAAAAGAAACTTATCTTCAAGAAAAATAGTATTTTCTGATTCAAAAATCACATTATTTTCAATGTCCAAAAATCTATAAGCTGAACTATTCAAGGCATATCCAAGAAATATACAAGTGGCAGCTCTAACACCCAATTCGGATCTTTTAAGGTCTGATAGTCTCACATAAGCTAGACAACCCCACACTTTAAGATATCCCAAATTTGGCTTATACCATTTCCACAACTCAAAATGTGTCATTTTAGACTTCTTATGTGGCACTCGATTCAAGACATAACTTACAGTTAAAATGTCTTCACCCCAAAGATTTAAGGGTATACCAGTGTCAACTATCATAGCATTTGTCAGCTCAATAAGTGTTCTATTTTTTCTCTCAGCCACTCCATTAGAAGCAGGCGAATATGGAGCTGTAGTCTCATGGATAATTCCTAAAGACTGAACAAAAGAATTGAATCCTGTAGATTCATACTCACGACCTCGATCACTTCTAATTCTTTTAATCTTTTTACCGAATTGATTTTCTACTTCATAGAGAAAATTTTGAAATATGTTAAAACATCACTTTTATTTTTTAGTAAATAAACATAAGTATATTTAGAAAAATCATCTATAAAAGTAATAAAATATCTATTTCCTCCACGAGTTAGAATACCTTCAAATTATCAAATATAACTGTGAATTAACTCAAGTAATTCGGTACTTCGATCAATACTCTTATGAGATCGTTTAGTGATTTTTGACTTACTACATATTTCACATTTGTCAAAATTACTACTCAGTCTTGTTACCATATATAGCTTGTTACCACATAAAGCTCATATTTAATTTGTATAGTTTATTAGTTTTCATATTCATTGTAATTGCATATTTTCATATTCGTTGTATTTCTTTAATTAGATTGCACGACTGTAAAAGGAAAAAGATGAACATTGTATATGTACCTATAAATTGAATAAGAAAAGAAGAGAAAATCATTTTTTTCAATCAATATTCTATCATGGTATCGGAGCCCTGTTTTTAGAAGTTTTTTTTTGGTTTGTTTGGATTGTTCTGCTACTCTCTTTGGATCAGAGATTCTGAAACAAACAGTGAGCCGCAGCGAAGTGGTGGCAGATCTGTGGAAGGGTGCAGTACCTTTACGTTTTGGAATTTGGCGTGGAAAGGTAGCTCACAATTTGGGTAAAATTTCAGCTTTCTTTGGTGATTTTTTCTTGGTGTGAACTATTCTTATTTCTTTACAATGGCGAGTAGCACTCATGAATTTTGTGTTAAGTTTACCGGAAAAAATTATACCGCATGGGAGTTTCAATTTCAATTGTTTGTCACTGGAAAGGAGTTATGGGGACATATTGATGGCACTGTTCCAGCTCCTACGGATGCCACACAATTGTCCCAATGGAAAGTCAAAGATGCTAGGGTGATGTCTTGGATTATTGGGTCATGTGATTCTCAAATTATTCTTAATTTACATCTATATAAAACTGCTAAAGACATGTGGGCATATTTAAAAAAAGTTTACAATCAAACACATTCTGTAAGAAGGTTTCAATTGGAGTACGAGATTGCAAATTACACTCAGGGAGGATTATCTATTCAAGATTATTTTTCCGGTTTTCAACAATTATGCGCTGAATTTTTTGATATTGTTTGTGTTACCATGTCTGTGATGATCCGGACTCCCGCAGGAACTGTGCAACATTAAACAGTGACTACGGGGAGCTTGTACAGTGCATCGGAGCTTGTAGAATCGAAATTGGACATTTAATATAGATTCTGCGCGAAAATCGGAGCAAATGGGATTTTTCGGGAGCTTTCGGCAAAATTTCGGAAGAGAATTTGGCAAAACGGACGTCGTATTTGGACTCAGCGCGCGAAAACGATCAAAATGGTGTATTTACTTAATTTTTCCGGCACCATGGGTACTGTTCACGCTGGAACAGTAACTCCGGCCGCCGGAATTACTGTTCCGGCGACCGGCGAGCGGCGGCGGGCGGCGGCGCACGGCGGCGGGCAGTGGAGCAGCGGCGGCGCAGCGGCAGAGCGCGGAGGCGCGCGGCGCGGGCAGGCGCGGGCAGGGGCGCTGGTGCGCGGTCCATGGCCTGGCGTGCACCGGGAGCACCGAAAATTTCAGCTGCCACGTGGCAGCTTCCCATTGGCTGGCCGGCTTCTAGAAGCCACGGGGACGGTGACACGTGGCAAGATCCTATGGGCCGACAAACTTCCGGAAGACCCGGAGCGCAGACCGACCATGTGCACCACGTGGCCACGTGGCAAGTTTTCATTGGTCCTTGCACGGCTGTTTGCTGTTTTGTGGACGCGTGGCGCTTCCTGGTTGGCCCATTTCGGTGTTTCCTGTTCGGAATCTGGATCCCGTGTGGGAATATTCCCTTTGGCCCATTATATAAGAGGTCCCCCACCCCCTCTCTTTGCACCTCGGTTTTCGAGCCCTTAGAGAGAGAATCTGAGGATTGAGCTCTCTACGAAAAATCTTCCTCTCTCTCTCCTCTCTCTCTCTCTCTACAATCTCAGAATTTTAGGAGTTACAGATAGTGAGTTATCTGCGACACGGCACACTGCGACGATTTTCTTTTTAGGCCCATTTCCCGTCGCAGTTCCGTCGAAAATTCACTACGGGCTAACCGGGTGGAATTTTTGGACGATTTTTGCGGCAGCGCGACCGTAAGAGGTAAGGCTTCGATTTCCGTGTTGATCATTTTGCTCTGTTTCGTACTTTTGGTATGATTCCTGAGTCCTCTTTGACCCCCCCTTTTTGCTGTGGAAATTTCTGGACAGCGTCAACTTCTCCGATTTTTGTCTTGGCGTAGGAGCATCAGATCGAGGCATTTAAAGAGTCGATTTTGATCTACTCTTCGCGAAGAACGCAACCGTGATTTTTCTGGGATTTTAGGAGCTCATTTTAGAGGTGAAAAATTCCTCTTTTCCCGTGCTGTTTGAAAAACAACAAATATTGTGCTTTTTGGGATTTGTCTTTATACCGGGAGCGTTGATTTGCAGGATTTGAGGACTGTGGACAGCCAGGGGACTACCTGGGGTGTTGTTTGAGCTATTCGAGGTGGGCGGTTGTTGCTTACCTCATTTTTGACAAGCTCACTGGGATTACTAGAAATCCCCATAAAATAATGTGACAATTGATGAGAACCATTGGGACAAACTAACAGGACAAACTAACAGGACAATTGATGAGAACTATTGGGACAAACTAATATGACAATTAATGAGAACTATTGGGACGAACTAATATGATAATTAATGAGAACTATTGGGACGAACTAACATGACAATTGATGAGAACTATTGGGACGAACTAATGTGACAATTGATGAGAACCGCTGGGACGAACTCTCCTAAAATTTAATATGACCCCACAGATTATATGATGACTTATATTGGGACACTATGATTGGGACGAAGGCTATAATCTCGCATGCAAATAATTTTTTCAGTAAATCAATCTTCTTTTAAAACAAATATCTAACACCTTTCTACAGTTTTTGAAAAGTGCAAATGCATGCTGGCTGGGACATCTAGTTAGCCCTATTTAATGCTACACTATCATATTGGGATTTGTACATGTTTCATTGTTTTCCTTTGCATCCAGATGCTTGTTGCTCAAGTATGAGCAGGGGTTTGGGATAGTGTAGTCGATATTGCATTAGATTGTGGATTTGTGGGGTATTGCGGTGACCGCGGACAGTAGGCGGTCGACCAGATGTTTATCCTTGCATCAGATTGGGGTTGAGTCTGGTTTATTTTGCATCAGCTGGGGATGGGGTTTTCTGTAGTGGACGGAGTTTCCCACTTTGATCATAGTCATGATCTAGTCCTGCTATATTGTGATACTTGTGAGACATGTGCTACAGAGATACTGTGATACTGATGACAGAGATACTTGTGATACTGATGACAGAGATACTTTACTCGTGTGGGTCGCTCCCCTCGAGTGCCACTCCGGAGGTAGGCTTTCTTTTTCGGACCCAGCCTTGTGTGCCGGTCTGATACTTATTTTGGGATGCGAGCCGTGCGGGCCGATCCCGCGGTTTCGAGCCTTGTGTGCAGATTCCGCTGAGCAGGCAACACCAGTTGTTACTGGTATCCAGATTGGGTTTATTTGGACAGATACTGTTTCTGATGCATGCATACAGTTTTGACAGCATAGTAGTGGTAGTTTACCTGTTTCAGCATCTTATGTATTTTACCACTTCCCCTGTTCCCTTTTGCCTCTAGTAGTCCTAGTGGGTGCGTCAGAGTTGAGGTTTTACCCACTAGGGGAGGCTGCTGGTTTATCTGGTAGTTCTCACCCCCCATTATTATTTTCTGTCTTTTCCCTTCCCCTTTATTTTTGCAGAATCGTCTGTGGGAGCTGCTGGGCCATCAGCGGCAGATCGAGGTAAGAAGATAGCGGACTAGCTAGATCGTCTGCCCCGACCATGAGAGTAGCTGGACTTATATTGTACCCCTTTTTATCTCAGACTGTAGCACTTTTATTTTGGATCTGGCTCTGGCCAGCTGGGTGTATTATTTTGGTGAGCTGGGAGATTATTGTATTATTACAGCTTGTACCTTATCAGTCTGGGATTATTATGTTTAGTTCAGCTCTGCTTTATGCTCTGTTATGGTATATTATATCTGAGCAGATTACCAGCGCTTCGTGTACGCGGGAAATCCCGTGTGCATGGCGGATCTGTTGGCGAGCCCGGGTTCCGGGGTGTGACAGATTAAGTTGGTATCAGAGCTTAGGGATAGGTTAGTTGGGACTTAGGAAACCCTAGGCTTTTGGCAGACCCTAGGATAATAGGGCGCGAGAGACGTGATATTTTGCGAAAGTCGTTGATTTATTTGTGTGACTCTTCCAAGTAAGTGAAGAGAGACCGACATACCCTATTTCTGGTGAACAGTTATGTTGGCTGCAGACAACATAAAGTCACAGAAATAGGGGAATGTCTTTGACTTTCGCTAGATTGGGTCGTGTGGGATTTTATTTTGCTGATTTGTGGCTTCTGGTGACAGTATGTCGCCCCTTCGTCGTTTTTCCGCCAGGGGTATTCCCACCCCTTCTGAGGAGCCCGAGCAGGCAGTATCTGCTGAGCTGGGGGAACTGCGGGCCTTGGTGACCCATTTGGTGGCGAGAAGCTTTCGACAGGACCAGCGCCTGGAGCAGCTGTTGGCGCAAAGGAGTGATCCGACAGTCGGGGAGAGGGCCAGGGCTCCTGAGCGGCATTTTGAGAAAAAACGCTCAGCCCCGGATGTTGATAGACAGGCCAGTTCTCGGAGACGGCCACAGCTTCGCGACAAAGACAGATGTATATTCTGTGAAGGACCTCATTTGTTGCACACCTGTAACTTGAGATGGGGTCGATGCTTTCGTTGTGGGCAGCCGGGCCACATCCGAGCTACATGCCCCCTCCCAACCTTTGTAGCACCGTCTTCTGTCTCGACCCCTATCATATCTCAGCCAAGGGCACGATCGAGGCAACAGAGATCGCAGCGGCGATTTCAGCGGCGGCAGCAGTCACGGCAGTTGCGAGTTCCTGACAGTTGTATCTTTTGCGGAGGTCATCACTTTCCTAGTACTTGTGATCAACGGTGGGGACGTTGCTATCTGTGTGGACAGTCTGGGCACCTACGAGTTACATGTCCTTCGGAGATAACCGTGGCACCTACTTCGGCGTTTGTCCCTACCACTTCCCAGCTACGACCGGGAGCTTCACCGACAGACCTTCAAGGAGATCAAGTTTCATTCCCCCACCCTTCTGGAGAGAGACAGCCGTTGTCAAGCAGTCAGGACAACTTAGTACCGGCGGAGGATTCTACTATAGCTGACCGAGGGGAAGCAGGTATGATTTACTTTCTGGCATAAGGACTCGTACTTCGGTTATATAGGGGCATCTCTTTTAAAGAACGTGCATCATTGCATAGGGTTAGGAATAAGACTCTCACCTTGTGCACGGAAGGTGTAGATTCCCGAATGCACTCTGCACATGGAGGAGTGCTGTTAGCCCCGCCCGATTTAGATCGAGTCCTGGGTTATGCCAGTAGACCTGTTGGTCCTGAGACAACTGAAGGACTTCGATGTGGTCCTCGGTATGGACTGGCTGGCTCGGTATGTTGTGACTTTTGATTGTGCCGCAAGAACCGTCACTTTTAGAGAGCCAGACCAGAAAATATTAGTATATCGGGGATGTTAGAGTGCTTTCTTTGCCTCTATGGTTTCGACTTCCTGAGCGAGACAAATGATTCGTCGAGGATGTGTAGCCTTTTTGGCTAGTGTCGTTGAGAGACCTACGGCGGCGCCGGGACTCGGGGATATCCCTATTGCCCGCGAATTCCTGGATGTTTTCCCACCTGAGCTGACTAGTATGCCGCCAGATAGGGAGATTGAGTTCGTGATTGACGTAGTTCCAGGAACTGCGCCAATCTCTAAGGCTCCTTACCGGATGGCACCGGCTGAGCTGCGAGAGCTTAAGGCGCTACCCCAGGAATTAATGGACAAGGGCTTTATTAGGCTGAGTGTATCGCCTTGGGGAGCGTCGGTGCTATTCGTGAAGAAGAAAGATGGGTCACTTAGACTATGTGTGGACTATAGGGAATTAAATAAAGTGACCATCAAGAACAAGTACCCTTTGCCGCGCATTGACGATCTTTTTGATCAGCTGCAAGGGTCTTGTGTCTTCTCTAAGATAGATCTGCGATCCGGTTACCACCAGTTAAAAGTGAAGGCCGAGGATGTTCCGAAAACGGCGTTTAGATCACGGTACGGGCATTATGAATTTACAGTTATGCCTTTTGGGCTAACTAATGCCCCTGCCGCATTCATAGATTTAATGAACCGGATCTTCCGACCATACTTGGATCGATTCGTAGTAGTGTTCATTAATGATATCTTGATTTACTCCCGAAGTAATATTGAGCATGAGGAGCACTTAGGGATCGTGCTGCAACTTTTGCGAGAGAAGAAGTTGTATGCCAAGCTGGCGAAGTGCGAATTTTGGCTTCTGCCGCAGGTGTGGCAATGGACCCAGCAAAGATTGAGGCGGTTCGGGATTGGCCCCGACCAACGACGGTTTCTGAGGTACGTAGCTTTATGGGTTTAGCTGGGTATTACCGTCGGTTTGTGGAAAGCTCTCCACACTCCTCACTCGCTTGACGCGTAAGGGAGTCAAGTTTGTCTGGAGTGAGGACTGTCAAAGAAGCTTTGAGGAGCTGAATTTGAGGCAGCGTAGGTGGTTAGAGCTATTAAAGGATTATGATATTCTCCACCACCCAGGCAAGGCTAATGTAGTCGCTGACGCCTTGAGTAGAAGGGCGGTGCAAAGTTTGTCTATGTTGATCACAGACCAGGCACCGCTATTAGAGGAGATGAGACGACTCGAGTTAGAAGTTGTGTCCCCTGGGGTCACTGCTAGACGGACATCTTTAGTCTTGCAGCCCACTCTGATGGATAGGATCAGGGAGAAATAGAGTGAGGACCCCCACTTGACCGGGATTAAAGGCCAGATTTCAAAAGATCAGTCAGGGGACTTTTATAGTGGATGCCTCGGGAGTACTAAGGTACAGGAACCGAGCATGCGTGCCAATAGAGAGCAGATATTACGAGAGGCCCATTATACACCTTATACCCTACATCCTGGTGGGACTAAGATGTATAAGGACCTCAAGGCACACTTCTGGTGGAAAGGCATGAAAAGGAATATCGGGAGATTTGTGGCTCAGTGTTTAACTTAGAGGAAAAGCTGAGCATCGAGTGCCAGTTGGCAAGTTACAGAGTCTCCCAATTCCCCAGTGGAAATGGGACCACATTACGATGGATTTCGTGGTCAAACTACCTAGGGCCCAGGAAGGAGCTGACGCTATCTGGGTAGTTGAAGATCGACTTACCAAGTCGGCGCACTTTCTGCCCATGCAGACTACGTGGCCACTTGAGCAACTAGCCCAGCTATCTAGATGAGATAGTAAGACTACATGGAGTACCAGCCTCCATTGTTTCGGATAGAGACCCGAGGTTTGTTTCACATTTCTGGAAGAGTTTGCAGACAGCCTTGGGGACTGAACTCAGGTTCAGTACAGCTTTTCATCCGCAGACTGATGGGCAGTCTGAGCGGACGATACAAATCCTGGAGGACATGCTGAGGGCTTGCGTCCTGGATTTCGGCGGAGGGTGGATTCGACATTTATCTTTAGCTGAGTTTGCGTACAACAATAGCTTTCAAGCGAGCATCCAGATGGCTCCGTTTGAAGCGTTGTATGGACGCAAGTGTCGATCACCACTTTAGAGTGATGTGGGCGAAAGGCGGACCTTGGGACCAGATATACTGTTAGAGGTAGAAGAGAAGGTCCGAGTGATTCGGAAGCATCTTCAAACCGCCCAAAGCCGACAGAGAAGTTATGCCGATGTTTGGCGACGAGACTTAGAGTTTCAGGTTGGAGATCATGTATTCCTGAAAGTCTCGCCGTCCAAAGAAATCAGGAGATTCGGCATTCGCGGGAAGCTTAGCACCCGATACATTGGACCCTTTGAGATATTGGAGCGTATCGGGCCAGTTGCCTACCGACTTGCACTTCCTCCGAGGCTTGCTGGTGTCCATGATGTATTTCATGTCTCTACTCTAAGGAAGTATGTCTTCGACCCATCGCACGTCATCAACTTCACACCGCTTGAGATCAGCGAGGATCTGAGGTATGAGGAGCGCCCACTGCGAATTCTAGATCGAGAGGTGAGAGAATTGCGCAATCGGGCCATTCTCTATGTGAAAATCCAATGGGGCAATCATGACGAGCGCGATGCTACATGGGAGCTCGAGTCGGAGACAAGGGATGCTCACCCCTACTTGTTCAAGACATCGGACTGAGGATTATGGTTTAGTCTCGTTTCGACGACGAAACTCTTTAAGTGGGGGAGGATGTGATGATCCGGACTCCCGCAGGAACTGTACAACATTAAACAGTGACTACGGGGAGCTTGTACAGTGCATCGGAGCTTGTAGAATCGAAATTGGACATTTAATATAGACTCTGCGCGAAAATCGGAGCAAATGGGATTTTTCGGGAGCTTTCGGCAAAATTTCGGAAGAGAATTTGGCAAAACGGACGTCGTATTTGGACTCAGCGCGCGAAAACGATCAAAATGGTGTATTTACTTAATTTTTCCGGCACCATGGGTACTGTTCACGCCGGAACAGTAACTCCGGCCGCCGGAATTACTGTTCCGGCGACCGGCGAGCGGCGGCGGGCGGCGGCGCACGGCGGCGGGCAGCGGAGCAGCGGCGGCGCAGCGGCAGAGCGCGGAGGCGCGCGGCGCGGGCAGGCGCGGGCAGGCGCGGGCAGGGGCGCTGGTGCGCGGTCCATGGCCTGGCGTGCACCGGGAGCACCGAAAATTTCAGCTGCCACGTGGCAGCTTCCCATTGGCTGGCCGGCTTCTAGAAGCCACGGGGACGGTGACACGTGGCAAGATCCTATGGGCCGACAAACTTCCGGAAGACCCGGAGCGCAGACCGGCCATGTGCACCACGTGGCCACGTGGCAAGTTTTCATTGGTCCTTGCACGGCTGTTTCCTGTTTTGTGGACACGTGGCGCTTCCTGGTTGGCCCATTTCGGTGTTTCCTGTTCGGATCTGGATCCCGTGTGGGAATATTCCCTTTGGCCCATTATATAAGAGGTCCCCCACCCCCCCTCTCTTTGCACCTCGGTTTTCGAGCCCTTAGAGAGAGAATCAGAGGAAGTGCTCTCTACGAAAAATTTTCCTCTCTCTCTCCTCTCTCTCTCTCTACAATCTCAGAATTTTAGGAGTTACAGATAGTGAGTTATCTGCGACACGGCACACTGCGACGATTTTCTTTTTAGGCCCATTTCCCGTCGCAGTTCCGTCGAAAATTCACTGCGGGCTAACCGGGTGGAATTTTTGGACGATTTTTGCGGCAGCGCGACCGTAAGAGGTAAGGATTCGATTTCCGTGTTGATCATTTTGCTCCGTTTCGTACTTTTGGCACGATTCCCGAGTCCTCTTTGACCCCCCTTTTTGCTGTGGAAATTTCTGGACAGCGTCAACTTCTCCGATTTTTATCTTGGCGTAGGAGCATCAGATCGAGGCGTTTAAAGAGTCGATTTTGATCTACTCTTCGCGAGGAACGCAACCGTGATTTTTCTGGGATTTTAGGAGCTCATTTTAGAGGTGAAAAATTCCTCTTTTCCCGTGCTGTTTGAAAAACAGCAAATATTGTGCTTTTTGGGATTTGTATTTATACCGGGAGCGTTGATTTGCAGGATTTGAGGACTGTGGACAGCCAGGAGACTACCTGGGGTGTTGTTTGAGCTGTTCGAGGTGGGCGGTTGTTGCTTACCTCATTTTTGACAAGCTCACTGGGATTACTAGAAATCCCCTAAAATAATGTGACAATTGATGAGAACCATTGGGACAAACTAACAGGACAAACTAACAGGACAATTGATGAGAACTATTGGGACAAACTAATATGACAATTAATGAGAACTATTGGGACGAACTAATATGATAATTAATGAGAACTATTGGGACGAACTAACATGACAATTGATGAGAACTATTGGGACGAACTAATGTGACAATTGATGAGAACCGCTGGGACGAACTCTCCTAAAATTTAATATAACCCCACAGATTATATGATGACTTATATTGGGACACTGTGATTGGGACAAAGGCTATAATCTCGCATGCAAATACTTTTTTTCCAGTAAATCAATCTTTTTTAAAACAAATATTGACACCTTTCTACAGTTTTTGAAAAGTGCAATGCATGCTGGCTGGACATCTAGTTAGCCACTATTTATTGCTACACTATCATATTGGGATTTGAACATGTTTCATTGTTGTCCTTTGCATCCAGATGCTTGTTGCTCAAGTATGAGCAGGGGTTTGGGATAGTGTAGTCGAGATTGCATTAGATTGTGGATTTGTGGGGTATTGCGGTGACCGCGGACAGTAGGCGGTCGACCAGATGTTTATCCTTGCATCAGATTGGGGTTGAGTCTGGTTTATTTTGCATCAGCTGGGGATGGGGTTTTCTGTAGTGGACGGAGTTTCCCACTTTGATCATAGTCATGATCCAGTCCTGCTATATTGTGATACTTGTGAGACATGTGCTACAGAGATACTGTGATACTGATGACAGAGATACTTGTGATACTGATGACAGAGATACTTTACTCGTGTGGGTCGCTCCCCTCGAGTGCCACTCCGGAGGTAGGCTTTCTTTTTCGGACCCAGCCTTGTGTGCCGGTCTGATACTTATTTTGGGATGCGAGCCGTGCGGGCCGATCCCGCGGTTTCGAGCCTTGTGTGCAGATTCCGCTGAGCAGGCAACACCAGTTGTTACTGGTATCCAGATTGGGTTTATTTGGACAGATACTGTTTCTGATGCATGCATACAGTTTTGACAGCATAGTAGTGGTAGTTTACCTGTTTCAGCATCTTATGTATTTTACCACTTCCCCTGTTCCCTTTTGCCTCTAGTAGTCCTAGTGGGTGCGTCAGAGTTGAGGTTTTACCCACTAGGGGAGGCTGCTGGTTTATCTGGTAGTTCTCACCCCCATTATTATTTTCTGTCTTTTCCCTTCCCTTTATTTTTGCAGAGTCGTCTGTGGGAGCTGCTGGGCCATCAGCGGCAGATCGAGGTAAGGGGATAGCGGACTAGCTAGATCTCTGCCCCGACCTGAGAGTAGCTGGACTTATATTGTACCCTTTTATCTCAGACTGTAGCACTTTTATTTTGGATCTGGCTCTGGCCAGCTGGGTGTATTATTTTGGTGAGCTGGGAGATTATTGTATTATTACAGCTTGTACCTTATCAGTCTGGGATTATTATGTTTAGTTCAGCTCTGCTTTATGCTCTGTTATGGTATATTATATCTGAGCAGATTACCAGCGCTTCGTGTACGCGGGAAATCCCGTGTGCATGGCGGATCTGTTGGCGAGCCCGGGTTCCGGGGCGTGACAGTGTCGAAAGATTCTCTCTATGATGTAATGGCTGTTTATGAGGTTAGCAAGCGCGATCAATTTTTGATGAAATTGCGATCAGATTTTGAGAACGTTCATTCTAATCTGATGAGTTGTCATCCTCCTCCTTCATTGGATATATGTTTTGGTGAATTACTTCGTGAAGAACAACGTCTTTTACCCAAGCCACTCTGGAACAAGAAAGGTTGACTATAACACCTATGGCATTTGTGGCTCAAGGAAAAGGCAAAGGCAGGGATATGAGTAAAGTTCAGTGCTTTAGTTGCAAGAATTATGGTCACATTGCTGCAAACTGTGCTAAGAAATTTTGCAATTACTGCAAAAAGCCTGGACACATCATCAAAGATTGTTCAATTCGGCCCCAAAATCGTCAGACTGCATTTCAAGCTTCTACCACTAATCCTTTTACAGGTCAAATTCCAGCTGGAACCTCAACAGCAGTCAATCACAATGCTGAGCAAACAGTCCTCACTCCTGAAATGGTGCAACAAATGATTATTTCGGCCTTTTCAGCTCTAGGACTTCACGGTAATGGTAATTCTCCATCTAAATCTTGGCTTATTGATTCCGCCGCATCAAATCATATGACTGGCTCGGTGGCTTTGCTTAAAAATATCCGCGCATATCGTGGTTCAGAACATGTCCAGGTTGCTAATGGACACACCTTACCTATTACTGCTGTAGGAGATATTACTCCAACTCTCAACAATGCTTTTGTATCACCTGGACTCTCTAATAATCTTCTATCAGTTGGACAATTAGTAGAAAATAATTATGATGTACATTTTTCTCGTGATGGTTGTTGCGTGCAGGATCAAGTGTCGGGGACGGTGATTGCGAAGGGGCCTAAAGTAGGACGACTGTTTCCACTCCAACTTTCCATTCCTAATCATGTTGCTTTGACTTCTTCTACTATTATCAATAAAAGTGAAAGATGGCATAAACGTTTGAGACACTCCAATTCTGATATTTTGTCCTATTTATTGACTTCTGGTTTATTGGGCAATAAAGATAAATTTTGTTCTTCTCGTGCTTCCTTTGATTGTTCTACTTGTAAGTTAGGAAAAAGTAAACTGCTTCAATTTCCTATTGCTGGTAGTCATGCGAAAAATTGTTTTGATATTATTGATACTGATGTGTGGGGAATTGCACCTGTTATTTCTCATGGTCAGTATAAATATTTTGTAACATTTATTGATGACTATAGTCGGTTTACTTGGATTTATTTACTCCATTCTAAATCTAAAGTTTTTTTAACTTTTAAATCCTTCCTAGTGTATGTCGAAACTCAATTTTCTGCTACTGTTAAGATTCTTCGATCTGATTCTGGTGGAGAATACATGACTAATGCATTTCATGATTTTCTGAATCAAAAAGGTATTTTGTCACAGCGTTCATGTCCATATACGCCTCAACAAAATAGTGTGGCCGAACGAAAGAACCGCCATCTCTTAGAGGTGGCTCGGACATTGTTACTCGAATCTTCTGTTCCGCCTATTTTTTGGGTAGAAGCATTATCTACAGCAGTTTATCTTATTAATCGACTGCCTTCTCGAACTCTTGATCTTGACTTTCCTTATTTTCGCCTTCATCATCAGCATCCTCCCTATCGACATTTGCATACTTTTGGTTGTGTGTGTTTTGTTCATTTGCCTCTTCATGAACGCCATAAGCTTTCTGCTCAATCTGTGAAATGTGCTTTTTTGGGATATAGTACTAATCATAAGGGGTTTGTTTGCTATGATCCTTCTTTAAAGAGGCTTCGTGTTTCTCGAAATGTTGTTTTCTTTGAAAATCAACATTTCTTTCCAACTCATGTTAGCTCATCCCCTGAAGTCGCTATTCTTCCTACTTTTGATGACACGTCTTCTTCTATTGACCGGTTCAAACCTGAATTTGTCTACACTCGACGCCGTGCACTACAGCCCCTTCCCGAGCCAGATCCGCCATCTGCTCCTGCCCCACCTTTACCGAGGCGGTTTACCCGAGTTTCTTGTCCTCCTCCTCGGTATGACTCTTATCATACATCATTTTCTGCTGCTTTGTCCTCCATTTCGGTTCCATCTTCTTACTCAAAAGCAGTGAAGCATGAGTGTTGGCAGCGGGCAATGCAGGAGGAATTTCGTGCTCTTCAGGATAATCAGACTTGGGACATTGTTAAATGTCCACCTCATGTTAAGCCCATTGGTTGTAAATGGGTTTATTCAATAAAGCTTCGCTCTGATGGGTCCCTCGATCGCTATAAAGCAAGATTGGTTGCCTTAGGCAACCGACAAGAGTATGGGATAAACTATCATGAAACATTTGCTCCTGTAGCCAAAATGACTACGGTCCGTACAGTTCTTGCTATTGCCGCCTCACAGGGATGGCCGCTTCAACAGTTGGATGTCAAAAATGCTTTTCTCCATGGTGATCTCAATGAAGATATATACATGACACCTCATCCTAGTTTGTTTTCCTCTTCTACTATGGAAGTTTGCAAATTGAATCGTTCATTATATGGCTTAAAACAAGCTTCTCGAGCGTGGTTTGAGAAGTTTCGCTCTATTTTGCTTCAGTTTAAGCTTATCCAAAGCCAATATGACTCTTCCTTGTTTCTTCGAAAATCAACTACTGGAGTTGTTCTTCTTTTGATGTATGTTGATGATATTATTATCACTGGGACATATTCTTTATTGATTACTCAGCTTAAGCAATATCTTCAAAAATCTTTTCATATGAAGGATCTTGGTCATCTTACATATTTCTTAGGTTTGAAAGTTCAAACTAATTCTTCGGGCATATTCTCACATCAACATAAATATATTCAGGATTTGATTGCTTTGGCTGGTCTTCAAGATTCATCATCTGTTGATAAACCTCTAGAAATGAATGTTAAGTATTATGCTGATGAGTGGGAGCTACTTTCTGATCCTTTGTTGTATCGCCAATTAGTGGGTAGCCTCAGCTACCTGACTATTACTCGGCCTGATATTTCCTTTGTTGTACATCTACACTTGGCAGCTGTTCGTCGCATCATTCGATATCTCCATGGCTCTCCTTGCCAAGGTTTATTTTTTCCTGCTAAATCTCCTGTGCATCTTATTGCTTTTAGTGATGTTGATTGGGCGGGATGTCCTAATACACGTCGCTCTGTCACTGATTGGTGCATATTTCTTGGGGACTCTTTGATCTCATGGAAGAGTAAGAAACAAGACAGCGTGTCTAAATCTTCCACGGAGTCTGAATATCGCGCTATGTCTGCTGCATGCTCTGGGATTACTTGGCTTCGAGGTTTGTTGACCGAGCTTGGGTTTCCACAGCATGATCCTACTCCACTTCATGCCGATAACACAAGTGCTATTTAAATTGCCACTAATCCAGTATACCATGAGCACACTAAGCATATCGAAGTAGACTGTCATTATATTCGAGAAGCTGTGGATACTCGTGTTATTTCTCTTCCACATGTTTCCACATCCTTACAATTAGCCGATGTGTTTACCAAGTCTCTCAGTCGCCAGCGCAATCAATTTCTCGTTGGCAAATTGATGCTTCTTGATCACCCAACATCAATTTGAGGGGGGATGTTACCACATATAGCTTGTTACCACATAAAGCTCATATTTAATTGGCTAAATTACAGAAAACCCCCCTCTAATATTCCGCTTTTTCACTTTACCCCCTGTCTTTTAAAAGTCGACAACCTGCCCCCTTGTAATTACCGAAATATGCATTTACCCCCCTGCCAGATATGAAAGTCCATCCATGAGCCTCTAATGGATGCATTTACCCTTTCCCCCCTGCCAGATATGAATTGGTTTCTTACCAATTTGTTACAAGCAATTGGCTCATTAGAGGCTCATGGATGGACTTTCATATCTGGCAGGGGGGTAAATGCATATTTCAGTAATTACGAGGGGGCAAGTTGTCGACTTTTAAAAGACAGGGGGGTAAAGTGGAAAAGCGGGATATTAGAGGGGGGTTTTCTGTAATTTAGCCTATTTAATTTGTATAGTTTATTAGTTTTCATATTCATTGTAATTGCATATTTTCATATTCATTGTATTTCTTTAATTAGATTGCACGGTTGTAAAAGGAAAGAGATGAACATTGTATATGTACCTATAAATTGAATAAGAAAAGAAGAGAAAATCATCTTTTTCAATCAATATTCTATCAAGTCTAGGAATTAATCCTAAACTACTCATCAAGCTAGCATATCTGCTATTAATATGACACAAATGAGCATGCCAAAAATTCATAGAAGAAAGCATATAAGCAGAAGTAGATGATGCTTTATTCTCAATATTTAATTTAAACATTCCATCGCATGCATAACCTTTTGCCCACAAACTTGTCATTCTTGGAAATAACATATTGATTAGACTGAATGGTCTGTTTAAAGCTAGCTTTATTAAGAAGAAAATTTGACATCAAGTTCTTCCTAATCGAAGGTGTATACAACACATCTTTTAAGATAAGCACCTTTCCAGAAAAATTTTTTAACTCGACCTCACCACTCCTTAAAACCTCAGAAGTATGTGAATCACCAAGCATGATACTTGGTTGTTCATAGGGAGTATAAACTTTAAACCTAGTCTTATCATGACAGACATGCCTATTGGCACCAGAGTCTGCCCACCATCCTTCCGCATTTTCAACCAGGCATATGTCTGTAATCATTGCCACAAGTAGTTCCTCGGTAACTTTAGCTTGAGGTAAAGCTTTACTTTTTCAAAATTTACAAATTCGAGCAATATGCCCACTTTTGCCACAGACATAGCAAACTATAGAATTTTTCTCTTGAGAAGGAGGTCCTTAGTTATTTGAAGTTTTCTTAAATTGAGGTTTACCACTATTCTTTCCAATTTTCTTCTTAGGCTTCAAATATGTATTTCTAGAATGATTGTTATTAGGTAAAGAATGAGATGATACTAAGTTTATCTTAGTGCCGCTAGCATCATTTTCTTTTACTTCAAATTCATCTTGGCCTCTAGCCTTTTCTTCCACGCGAATGCGTGCAATTAATGTCTCGAGAGACACCTTCTTTTGTTTATGTCGAAGGGTCTTTTGGAATTCCCTCCTCGATGGTGGTAATTTATCAATGATCCCTAACACGATCAAATTGTCTCCAAACTTAACTCCTTCGGATTGTACTTCATGAACGATCATATGAAAATCTTGAACTTGTTCCACCACGAATTTTCCTTCGACCATTTGGTAGCGAAAGAAGCGACTAGCAGCATACTTTTTTGCATCAGCTTGTTCTGTATCATACTTAAGCTGCAATGCCTTCCAAATCTTTTTTTGCAGAGGAGTAAGTATTTTCATAATAATCATAAAATTGGTCTGAAAGGCAGTTGAGAAGATAATACCGACAGTTGTACTCATCCTTATCATATTTTTCAGTTTTCTCGTAGTGTTCAAAAAAATTATCCTCCGTCATATTATCGGTGTTAGTCTGCTTTAGATTTTTCTCCGTAAGGACATAAGCCACTTTAAGTAAATTGAGGTAAAATATCACTTTTCCTTTCCACCTCTTGAAGTGGGCTCCTTTGAAGCGGAAGGGCTTGTTAAGATCCCGGGTAGTATCGTTGGACTTTTCATGTGTAGTCACCATCTTTTGAATCTCCTTAAAATTGTTGGTGTAAATATACAAAATAAAGATTAGACTACAATAAAATATGAAAAGTGTCACCGAGTCGATCAAGCCGAGGCACGGATATCTCGCTCTCTTTAAGGTGATTCAAGCCCTCTGCGGTATGCAAAGTTTTCGAACCGATGCAGCAGAATACTGACTTGTCCCCTCCAGCATACAACGGCTCGACCCTCGTTGTGTGGCTTCACCAATTCTGCACAAGTAGATGAGCTCAAAACCCCACAAAAAAAAGAACCCTTTTCTTTGACCACTTTTTCTCTCAAGTAGTATAGTTTTTTTAGTCTTTTTGATCTTTGTGTTGATATACTACAAGAAAGTAAAGAAGCTCTCTTTATATAGGCTTGTGAAGCATATAGGTTACAAGTTAATTAAGCAAAATTAAATATTATAAGTTACCTTAGTTTTTCTAACGAGTTCAAAAACGAAAGTATGTTAATGATGAATACAAAATATAAATGATGTAACATCTCTTAACTTAATTCATTGTAGAGGTTATTAAAATTAAAATTACATTTAATAATATAATGTCACAACACATAATAACTAAAAAAAAAAAAAGAAAAAAAAGAAAAAAAATCATTTTTTCCTTTTTGAGAATTAATCTGGAGCCAATGCCAATTATGTTGAACCAAGTTGGTTCCATTTAATTTTAAATATGAGATAGAATTGTGAACGCTGTATTTACAATTAAGGTTAATTTCATACAAAAATATTATATAGCAAATAAATTTCTACAAAACTTAAGTAATTATATTTATCCCTTCAAAAAATTTCTATTTTGCAAATATCTCTCTCCGAAAGTTATAATTCATTTATATATGTCCATATCGTTTGATTCACCGTATGTGTTAAATACTATTTTGTCCTTATAAATTTGTCCTTGTAAAAAATTTTTTTTTTTTTTCTTTCTTTCCTCGCCTTCGTTGTGACACGAAAATATATATAAGGGGAAAAAAATTATTTTACCCATTAACTAATTATGGTTAGTTATTTTAATTTATAATTATTTAAAATTTAATAATATAATGATATATTTGCAAACGAAAAGACTTTCATAGAAATAAATCTGATAATTAAAATTTTATAAACATATATTTATTATTTAATATTTTTATAGAAAAATCATATATAATTATTCCAAACATTTTACCTTTTTTTTTTTTTTTTTTTTTTTTTTGGTAGCATCGGCTATAATACAAAATGATACAAGCTAAACTAAATACGTATCAGTGAGTTTATGGATTGAATGCGAAAAAAAAAAAAAAAAAAACTCAATTTACAATCAATTCAACTGTCGGATTCAAATGGAAAATTAAACTAACATAGGCATTTATGCATATTTATTACTTTAAAAAGAAAATTTTTAAAATAAGAAAAGAAAAGAAAAGAAAAAAAAAAAAGCTAATCTTTTTCTAAAATTGATTAGCTGGTCAAAAGGACCTGCAGGTCTCCCCACTGTGACGCTTTTTTGACCTTTTTTGACCTTTTTTTTTTTTTTTTTTTTTTTTTTTTTTTTTTTTTTTTTTTTTTTGCCTCTCTACTTTAATTTGGAATGATGACGTCATCATTGTTTATACGAAGACCAAGTCTTATTATTATTATTATTATTATTATTATTATTATTATTTTTTAATGTAAACTTGATGTGGTGACAAATTTATTCAATAATTTTAACTAAATTAAATGGTTGGCAGGGTGTATGGCTTAGAATTGACAATTCAGTTTGTTAACTGGCAAGTCAATTCATGTTTAGGTCTAGATCGTCTATATTTTTAATAAACAAATCGAATACGAATCGAATGTTTTCGTTTAAAATTTTATTTAGTTAAACACATGCAGAAATCAATTCTCTCTTGTTCGACTTGATATATATACATATATAACAATTTTTTATTATTTAAATTTTAGGCCAATAAAAATACAAAGCGATTTATATTATGTGAATTTAATATTAGATACAAATTCTAATTTTTTCTAACTTTCATTCAGCAGTAAAGTTGACAATCTAATTTACTGTTCGCAAGTCAACTCGTGTTCGGCTCATTAATTAACTAGTCAAATAATAGATGAAATTTTTAACTTGTTATTTTAACGAATTAGCTCATATTCGGTTTGTTTATTAAACAGCTCGTTCGTGTTAGGCATGTTGACAGACTTTTTTTTTTTTTTTTTCAAAAGATTTTTAAAAATGTTATAATTAGAAAAATAATTCTATTAAAATTATATTTGGTAAAATAATTCTTCTTTTATCAACTTAATATTTTAATATTTTAATATTTTATTTTATATTAAGTATTATATATATTAAATTAATTTTCATATATTATATTTTTTAAAGAAAATTGTATTGAAATTTATAGTATTATTAATGAAAATTATAAGGATATTGTTAGTATTATATTTTATTCATTACAAATATTATGAGTAAATTATATAAAATAAATTAAATATACTAAAATATATTAAACTATTACATAAAATATTACATTATAAATTATTATATAAAATAATTTTATATAAAATATATTGATATAAATTCATTATTTTATTTTTTAAAATATATTTAGATGTTGTTTTAAACTTTTTGTCTAAACGATATTAAGAATATTTTCTAAAATATTTCTGAATGTATATAAATGCAAATGTACCGTTATTTTAGTTTATACCGAAATATTCTCTGATATTCGAAACAACAAAAATTACTCTCAAATTTGTTTGTTTTAGATGATTTAATGGCTCTTCAAATATAAAATTTGAGCTAATTATAGTTATTTAAATTACATAAAATATATTAACGAAACGCGTAAAGATAAATAACACATTTAAATTTTAAATTTAAAGCGTATTAATTTATTCAAATTAAATAAATTAAAAGATTAGAATATGAAAGTAAAATTTTTAAAAGTTAGATAGTCAAATTCAAATGACTGATAGCTAAGATAAAATTTATATATTTTTATTTATTTATTTTTTGTAAATGTTTCACATATACATTGAGCAAATCTCCATACTATTTAAAATATTATCTTTGTGAATTGTTATTGTGTCGACAAATTCACGTCCGCAAATTTCACTTACAAGGTAATTAATTTTATTATAAAAAAATGTGTCCAAATATAATATTTGCATATATATATTTATGCGGAACGAGATATTTATACATTTAAATAGAATCTTAGTAATATCCTTATACACACAAATAAGTCAAATCAATAAAACCACCGTTTTAGGGTACCCGCATTGATATTGTATTGGTCATAAATTTTTTTTTTTTTTTTTTTTTTTTTTTTTTTTTTTTTTTTTTTTTTTTTTACTATAAACACTTTTAGAATTTAGAATAGTTATATATATATAAAATATAATAATATTAAACCTCTTAATTTGGTAGTTGGACGTTATAATTGGTATCAGAGTCAATTATTAGTTGAAAATGTGAGATGACTTTTTGACTAATTTAAAGTTATAGAGTGAGTAAAGCGGGACTTTTTCACTAAAAAAAAAAAAATGATAATTTTAGAATTTAGAATAATCTTAATTTTATAATAAATAATCTTCTGAAAAAAGAGAATATATCTTAAAGCAATCCTATGGGACCATATAAAATGATAAAGGGTCCACTAAATATTAATATGGTAGTTTCATACTGATTTTTTTTTTTTTTAAAAAAAAAAAAAAAAAAAAAAAATTGTTACCACACTTTTATGTGCCATGTGAGGAGGCCCACTTGAAGAGCAATCCTGGAAACAAGCCTTCATTTTAGGGTTCCCATGAGAGAGGTTTTTGACCAAGGCCCAGTACAATGTAACAAGAGTTAATAACATCATTGCTCTCCAGCAATAGGCGTGTCAACGGATCAGATTAAGAAAGATTTCGAAAATTCGAACTCAAATTCGACAACTAAATCTAAAATATGAATCCGAACTCAAATTCGAATCCGAAACAGCTATTTTCTTTATCATATTTTAAAACATGTTGTACTAATATATATATATTTTTAAATACAAATTCACTTATAATATCAAACATTTATATATATATTACAATGTTAAATCAAATTGGGATCGAATCAGATTCGGATCGAATCGGATACGGACAAAATTATTCATACTCAAATTTAAATATGTTAGATTTTCGTTCTTCATATCCTTATTCGAATCCATCTTTATTTAGCATCGAATAAATCCATCCCATTCGGATTTGTATTCGGATAAATTAACAACCCAAACTATGTTTGTCCTATTTAATTAAATATATGAATATTTTATTTGGCATATTTTTTTTAATTTATTCAAAACATCATATTTGATAGCTGAGGAGTTCGGTCGAATATAATTTCAGCGATAATGTCGTATTCAGCTTTCAAAGTCATTTTTTTAAATAAAAAAATATATATATTTTAGATGAAATATGCTATTATATTAAATCATAAATGTCCTGAATTTTTAAGAAGCAACAAAATAATAATCAAATTTATAATTTTCAATCACACAATAATATTTTAATACTAAATAACTTGTTATTAAATAATTTATTTCAACATTCAAATAGAAGCTTATTATATTACTTGCAACGATTACGACACCGATTGAATCTTGTTGTGGGATAATTACTGTTACGATTAATATTACTCTTAAAATGAGGCTCTAACTTAAGCAAATGCTAAAATTTGGGGCCCTAAAAAAAACACAAAATTGGGGACTACTCAAAAAATAAAAAAATTAAGTGAACATTGGGAGACTAGTGATCAAATAATTCATATAAAAATAGAGTCCATTTAGTATTCAAGCTCATTCAATTTAACAGGCAAAATAGAGTTGGGCCGAAAATATATAGTAATATAAGTTTCACTACTATACTATCAACAGTGTGGGTAATGGAATAATAAATTTAAATAGAAAAAAAAAATCTAGAGGGGGGGTGAATAGGTGTAAACAATAAAACTCGAAAATCTTTGCGTAAAAAATAATCCAATATAGAAAATAAATAAAATACGCAAGATTTTACGTGAAAAACTCCGTCACAGGAGTAAAAAACCACGGGACCGATAACACGGTAAAATCCACTAAGATTAAACACGTACAAGGTGATATACCGTAACACTACGACTCAACCTTTTTCATACGCTCCGAGTAGATCTTCTCCGCTCGCTCCGCAACGCTCATCGAATCCACGATTTGCGTCTAACGCCAATCCACGACGTCCAACCGAATCCACGGTCTTCACCAATGTAGCACTTATCGATCACACGAACGCGCCTCGCTCCGAATCCACGAAAATGGTAGCACCTTGAATCCACAAGGTCATGCTAATCCACGCGCCGATTGTCCTTTCGGAAATCGTTGTTTTGTTTATTGGTGGTGATGATAATCGAATACTTATATCATATAGATAGTCAAAGAAAACACTTTCTAAGTATTCATCGATTTGATTCTTCGAAAGAAAAGAAATTGAAAAAACCTCGAATCAAACCGATAAATATAGAGAAAGAAAACATAAAATCGACGGTGTTTACCTTTTATTCTCTATACGTGGATTACCTTTGATCCTTTTTTCGGATACCCTAAAAGATGAACTTTTGGGTCTATTTATAGATTAGAAACGTTTTGGAAGAGGATAAAAATCAAAAACTGGCTTAATAGGTTTTTTCCCGCATGGCTGTCCAGACTGGATTTGGCTGATCCGGATTGTCATTTTTTTTCAGCAAATTTTCTGAAAAACAGGTTCGGGGTCCGGACTGAATTTTCCTGATCCGGACTGATTCATGCATTTTAACAAAAACAATGTTTGGGGTCCGGACTGGATAGGGGTTGATCCGGACTCGAATTTTGCATGAACCAAACCTTGTTCGGGGTCCGGACTGGATGTGGCTAGTCCGGATCCTGAATGTGTATAATGTCCAGTTTTGATTTTTTATGCAATGAAAACTTATTCCAAGTATTTCTAAACTATAAGAATGTATTCAAATCACCAAAAATATTTAGTTAAACGTACCTAATCATTTTGAATCCATTCTTCTTGAGATTGATGTATGTGATCGACAATTCTTCAACTTCAATCTTCAAGACTCAAAATACTTCACGAAATACACCAATACAAAAATCCTTAAGAATCTTCCCCTTTGGCGGTTTCGTGATAAAACATGTAATCCACAAAAATAAACAAAAAGATATTTTTGTTGCTATCACCATACAACAAAAATTCACATGAATGGTCCAAATAAAGTGTAAATACAAGAGATAAACTCATATTACAAACTCTAGACTTAGACGCTTGTACTCTCTGCAAAAGAAACAATTCTTGACAAAAAAAATAATTTGATACCTCAAGAATTTAAAACTTCAATAAGCAATCAGAGAGATAGAGTTTATACTCATGTAACTTATGACATTATTTAATCAGATATGTATGAAAATAAACAATAAAAAATTCACATATCATCATATATCAATACGGTTCCAAATGTCATAGTTCAAAGTTCACACAAGTTAACAAGTTCAAAATTTTGCCAATGGTTACAAGTCACCTGTTAGAAATATTACATGCCCAAATAGTTAGTCAAATAGTTAGTCATATGGCATGTTATCACAAGTTTAGTCATACTTACCTTCAAGTTTCAAGTTCTCACTTGTTAGAAATATTACATGCCCAAATAGTTAGTCATATGGTATGTTATCACAAGTTTAGTCCTACTTACCTTCAAGTTCCAAGTTCTCACTTGTTAGAAATATTACATGCCCAAATAGCTAGTCAAATAGTTAGTCATATAGCATGTTATCATAAGTTTAGTCCTACTTACCTTCAAGTTCTAAGTTCTCTCCCACTTTTTGTCACAATCACCAAAATAGCATAGTAAGGAGGTTAAAGTTCAAAAGTTAAAGCCAAACTTGAAAAGACACGAAAATCCTGCAAAAACTAAACTGTTAGAAGAAAGACATAACCAGAAATTACTCTGAACCGGAGTCTTCGGAGCTGCTACAACCCAGCTTTGCAAAAATCTTCTTAACCAACTTGGTCAACGACTTGTACTTCTTCTTCAAGTCCACTTGGGCTGTAGTAATCTGTTGCAGGTCCAGAGAAATTCGACCTTGTTCAATTGAGAGTCGCTCCTGTTCAGAAGAAAGTCTTTCATCCTCTCGGTACTGATATGAACAAAATCCTGCGGAGGTGGCTCACTCGCAAGTAGTTCTTGGATCTCAATTCCACGAGATCGTCCTCTTTTCCTTGCAACACTCTTTTGCTTCATTGACATTGGTTCCATGGGAGCTTTCCATTTTTCTGCTGCGGTTGGAAGTGTTCTATCCTTCGTAGAAGCTGGAGCTTTGCCCTTTGAAGCAGACGCCGCCTTTGCTGCTGCAGTAGCCTGTGCCCCTTCAACAGTCTTTTCCCAATCCTCGGATTCCGTCTCTGAGCCATCCAATGGCACAAGCTCAGGTTCTCCTTGATTCTTTCTTACTCGCTTCAACTTATTGGTTACTCTTGTGCTACCAATGCTGTGACAAAGATGATTATCCAATCAAACACCATTGTTGATTGAGTTTTTAAAAAATTGGTCCTGTGAGCAAGAACTCCAAAAACATGAAAAATAATGTTTAATTCCAAAAATTTTAAAAATTATACCCAAACAATCCTTATCATGTGTAGAAGTTAGGAATCAAGATAATTTTGCAAAAAGAATTGAGAAAATAGACCAATTTCTCATATCTTGAAAAATCCTAAAAATTGCCCTAAAATCGAAATTTTTGAAATCGAAGCCCAAAAATCCGTTTAGAAAATAAACAACAAGCATAGAAACAATTCTCAGGCATCCAGAGTTCAGATTTCAAAAAAATTTTAATAAAAAATCGTGCAAAAATGAAATCATAGCATGAAATCCATCACGTTTTAAAGAACACAAGTAAAAACTGTGAATGAGATGAGTTTTGATCAAAATACTTACTTGGATCGAGTGAAATATCGTGAAGAGAGATACAAAAGCTCCTAGATTCTAGAGAGAGAAGCAGTAGAAACCAAAATCTAAAGCTTGGAATGAATGAGAAATCGAAACCTATTCGTTTTTAATAAAAACCTAGCCGCGGTCCAGATAGGATTATAAGGTCAGTCCGGATCGGCTTTGCGCAGAAAATCCCATGGTTCGGGATCCGGACTGATCAATTCAGTTCGGACTGCCTGCAACTTTTTCTTCAGAAAAATTCGTAAAAATTTCAAAAAGTCCAGAAAAGGTATGCAAGCATTCTTGCATATCAACGTTATACAAAAAGTATCGTTTCATATGAAAAGAATTAGATTATGAGAAATCTATTAAAATATCCTAAATTTTGAAACGAAAATTTATAAAAATTAGTAACCTCTAAAGTTGAGCAAGTTCAAATTCATCAAACACGATCTTATGAATAAGAAATTTATCAAATCATTAATCGAGCAAAGAAAATGAAGCACCAAGATCGACAGATGTTTGAAATCCTTAATAAATTAGATAATGCTATCTAATCAATATGTTTTAGGGAATGACTCTTTGAGCATCTTTCATTCATAAATCCTACCTTATACCAACCTTGGAATTTGACATAATCAAATATTCCAAAAAGTATTTGATCAAATAAACAGTAACACCATGCTTGGTAAACATGTGGTAGCTGCACACAGTACTCGGACGACCGAGGTGGTAGCTCTTTTCTCCATGTGGTGGTAGTTTTCATACTCCACTAAGGGATGTAACACTCTCCACATCTTTTGAGCATGAAAAACTAAAAATTACTCCCCCTCAATTAGCTATCAATTATGTAAAATATTAAGTATTCAACCAAAAATTGATCTCATATTCATACTTATTTCGATTATCAAATAAGATAAAGACAATACCAATAGATCATTGAGTGGGGGATTGACTTTGATCAATTAAAGATGAAATAAGTGATATAAATGATCATTACGTCATATGAGTTATAATGATATTCAAATCATAATACACTTCTCTAAACATGAAAGGATGCAATTAAAGTCAATTATAGATAATGCTCATTTAATGTTCTATAGTACAAACAAAAAGAACAAAAAGAAACACAAAACAAAACATAACCTAAGTAATGGTTAAAAAACTGGTTATTTTAAGAAAAATATACCAATTGCTTTTCGCAAATGAATAAAACGTTTTTGATCCAAAGGTTTTGTTAAAATATCGGCTAATTGATCATTAGTTGAAACATAAGCAATTTGCAAAGTACTTGATTCAACTAGCTCTCTTAAATAATGATATCTAAGTTCAATGTGTTTTGTTCTAGAGTGCAACACAGGATTTTTAGAAATGTTAATGACACTGGTGTTGTCACAAAGTATAGTTATCGAGGTCGCAGGAATGCGGAAGTCACTCAATACACTTTTCATCCAAATCAATTGAGTTGAACAACTTCCCACTGAAATGTATTCTGCCTAGGCGTAGAGAGAGCAATGCAGTTTTGCTTTTTACTATGCCATGTAATAAGACAATGGCCAAGATAAAAACATGCACCACTCGTGTTCTTTCGATCATCCACTGATCTAGCCCAATCGGCATCCGAATATCCTATAATATCAAGAGATGTGCCCATAGGATACCAAAATTTGAAATTGATTGTACCTTTGACGTACCGGATGATCCTTTTCACCGCTTCAGGTGAATTTCCTGCGGTGCTGATTGATATCTCGCACTGTGACGCCCCCAATATTCCCACATCGGATGTGGATGGAATTGTGATTGGGTTTATATGAGACATGGACACTAGTAATAATAATTGGGCTTAAGCATTTTGGGGCTGAGGTTTGGGCCCAACAAGTTATTATTGCTAGTGGGCCGGGTCGTTACATTTGGTATCAGAGCCAATAACCAGCCGGAAGTGTGCGGCGAGTCTCGGCTGAGCCTGGGTCTAGATGACAGGGCTAGCGAGACAAGTCTCAGACGAGTCTCACATCGCCTGGTGATCTTGGGCTGCTGTGTGTGTGTTTGGGCTGACGAGGACGTCAGGCCTAAACGGGGGGAGTCTGTGACGCCCCCAATATTCCCACATCGGATGTGGATGGAATTGTTATTGGGTTTATATGAGACATGGACACTAGTAATAATAATTGGGCTTAAGCATTTTGGGGCTGAGGTTTGGGCCCAATAAGTTATTATTGCTAGTGGGCCGGGCCGTTACACGCACAAATTCCAACACTGAAAGAAATATCTGGGTGACTAGCCGTAAGGTAGAGTAGACTTCCAATCATACTTCTGTAAAGTTTCTCGTCTACACTTTCTCCGTGAGATTCACTTCCTAAGCCTTTATTGCTAGTTCCCATAAGAGTCGGATAGTCTTTAGAATTTTTCAATCCAAATTTCTTGACCAACTCCTTCGCATACTTGGATTGACACAAATGAATGTCATCATTACTTTGCTTAACCTGCAATCCAAGAAAATACGTAAGCTCGCCCATCATAGACATCTCAAATTCGCTTTCCATTGTTTTGGCGATCTTTGAAGCATCATTGTTTCTCGTAGCACCAAACACAATGTCATCCATATAGATTTGTGCCACAATGAAGTTGTCCTGAAAGTGCTTCACAAAGAGTGTCTGATCGGCTCCCCATCGAGTATAGCCTTTTTTCAAGAGATATTTTGTTAATCTTTCGTACCATGCTCGCGGTGCTTGTTTTAGTCCGTAAAGAACCTTTTTCAATCGAAAAACATGATTTGAAAGTTTATGATCAATGAAACTTTTCGGTTGAGCCATATAAACTTCTTTGTTTAGAAAACTATTTAAAAATGCGCTCTTAACGTCCATTTGATAAAGTTTTATTTTAAAATGACAAGCAATTGCAAAAAGTATACGAATGGACTCGAGACGGGCAACCGGGGCGAAAGTCTCATCAAAGTCTATACCTCCAACTTGTGAATTTTCCTGAGCAACCAAACGTGCTTTATTCCGTATCACGGTACCATCTTCATTTTTCTTGTTCTTGAAAATCCATTTAGTACCGATGATGTTTTGTTGCTTCGGGGGCTTCGTCAATTCCCAGACTTTGTTCATTTCAAATTGATTGAGCTCTTCTTGCATTGCTTCAATCCAATAGTCATCTTGAAGAGTTTCGTCAATATTCTTTGGTTCAATCATGGAGACATAACAAGCAACTCCACAAACCAATTGTCTTCGAGTTCTAACTCCTTCTTGAGGATCTCCAATAATGTTAATTTGATTCCGGGTGGTCTTTGGAGATTCGAAGCGTTTGAGGTAACGGAGTACTCGGGGGTAATTGCGACGATTCCTACACATTGGATGAACTAGAAGAATCATGAGATGCATCTAAATTTCAGAAGATTTATCATGCAGAGATGCACTATCATTAGCGGGAGATTCATCATCAAAAAACATATCAGGAGTAGATTTATCAGAAGAAAAATGAAAAGCTTCATCTACTTTTGTTAAGGATCTTTGTATTGGCGTATTTCGAGAAGTATTTTGATTCTTGAAGATTGAAGTTGAAGAATTGTGGATCACATACATCAATCTCAAGAAGAATGAATTCAAAAGGATCAGGTATGTTTAACTAAATATTTTTAGTGATCCGAATACATTCTTGTAGATTAGAAACACTTAAATTAATTTTCGTTGCATAAAAATCAAGAACTGGACATTTTACATGTTCAGGATCCGGACCAGCCACATCCAGTCCGGACCCCAAACAAGGTTAAGTTCATGCGAAATTACAGTCTGGATCATCCCCACTTCAGTCCGGACCCCGAACTCTATTTTTTGTTCAATCACATAAACAGTCCGGATCAGGCCAAATCCAGTCCGAACCCCGAACTATTTTTTCAGGAAATTCTCTGAGAAAAGACGACAGTCCGGATCAGCCGAAATCCAGTCCGGACCACCGTGCGGGAAAAATTTTGTTAAGTCAGTTTTTTATTCTTATCTCTTTCCAAAATATTTCTGACCTATAAATAGACCCTAATATCATCTTTTAGGGCATTCCTAATTATTCCTAATAATTCCTATTATTCAAAAGAGGAATCAAAGGTAATCCACGTATAGAGAAGAAAAGATAAATACCGATTTATTTCTAGGTTTTCTTTCTCTATATTTATCGATTTGATTCAAGGTATTTCAATCTTTTCTTTTGAAGAATCAAATCGATGAATACTTAGAAGGTATTTTCCTTATCTATCTATAAGATCTAAGTATTCGATTATCACAACCAATAAACAAAACAACGATTTCCGAGAGGACAATCGGCGTGTGGATTCGCGTGGCCTTGTGGATTCAAGGTGCTATCACTTTCGTGGATTCGAAGCGAGGTACGTTCGTTTGATCGATACGTGCTATATTGGTGAAAACTGTGGATTCGGTTGGACGTCGTGGATTCGGCGTTGAACGCAAATCGTGGATTCGAGGCGCGTTGTGGAGCGAGCGGAGAAAATCTATTCGGAGCGTATGAAAAAGGTTGAGTCGTAGAGTTATGGTATATCACCTTGTACGTGTTTAATCTTAGTGGATTTCACCGTGTTATCGGTCCCGTAATTTTTTTACTCATGTGACGGAGTTTTCCACGTAAAATCTTGCGTACTTATTTATTTTTTCGCATTGGGTTATTTTTACGCAACGATTTGGTGATTTTATTGTTTACACCTATTCACCCCCCCTCTAGGTGGTTTTTTCCTATTTAGATCCATTATCGCATAACCCACAACTTTAACATTCAAGGATTCTATCATCGTTTTAGATTCAAGGTTTAATACCCGATATGCTATACTATTTGTAGAATAACCCATAAAAATTCTTTCATCACTTCGAGAGTCGAATTTTCTAAGATTTTCTCGATCACGTAAAATATAACAACGACTCCCAAAGATATGAAAATATTTGATATTCGGTTTTTTACAGAACCAAAGTTCATAGGGGGTATTCAAAGTACTCGGGCGCAAATATATATATTTTATTGATCACATAGACAGCGGTGTTAACTGCTTCAGCCCAAAAGTGTAACAGTAGTTTCCGACTGTGAAGTATAACACGTGCCATCTCTTGTACAACTCTATTTTTGCGCTCGACTACACTGTTCTGTCGCGGTGTATAAGGTGCAGAGAATTCATGTTTTATGTCGTTTGAAGAGCAAAAATCAATGAATTTTGAATTAATGAATTCTCCACCTCTATCACTCCGAACACGAATGATCTTTTCATTCTTCTCAATCATAATATGATGACAAATCTCATGAAAAGAATCAAAAGTATCTGCTTTCTCTTTTAAAAATGCTACCCATGAATATCTAGAGAAATCATCAACCATGAGAAAAATGTACCATTTACCTCCCAAGCTTGGTTGACGAGTCGGCCCCATTAAGTCCATACGCAATAATTCTAGCGGTCGTTTGGTTCCCACGTGGTTCAAGTTCCGGTGCGTGGATCTGGATTGTTTTCTCTTTTGACAACCTCCACACACAATATTTTCTTTAAAAATTAATTTTGGAACACCTCTAACCACGTCTTTGTTAGATATTCTAGATCGTTCCTTAAAATTTATGTGACCTAGTCTTTCATGCCAAAGAGTTTCATTATCAAGTGACACTAGATTACAATGATCTAGAGAATTATTAGGAACTACATAGAAATTATTTGGAGATCTAACCCCTTTCAAAAAGAATGAATGGTTTTCGTCAGTTACAATACATTCAACAATGATCTAGAGAATTATTAGGAACTACATAGAAATTATTTGGAGATCTAACCCCTTTCAAAAAGAATGAATGGTTTTCGTCAGTTACAATACATTCAATAAAAGAAAAATTAATTGAAAAACTATCATCACACAATTGGCTAATGCTTATGAGGTTAGTCTTAAGGTTTTCAACAAACAATACATTCAACAATTATCAAGTGACACTAGATTACAATGATCTAGAGAATTATTAGGAACTACATAGAAATTATTTGGAGATCTAACCCCTTTCAAAAAGAATGAATGGTTTTCGTCAGTTACAATACATTCAACAAAAGAAAAATTAATTGAAAAACTATCATCACACAATTGGCTAATGCTTATGAGGTTAGTCTTAAGGTTTTCAACAAATAAAATATTGTTCAAAACCGGGCCATCTGGAATAGTAATTGTTCCTTTGCCAACTATTTTTGAAGATCGTCTATCTCCGAAAACCATAAGTCCTCCCGAGGTTTTCTCAAAAGTTTGAAAATAGTTTTTATCACCAGTCATGTGATGGGAACAACCACTGTCCAGATACCAAGACGAATTGTCATATGCATGTAGTGATGTGTGAATGACAAGACAAGAAAAGATTTCACCTTTGCGCACCCAAACCTTATGAGTTTTGGAATACGTCGGCAATGATCACGAAGTTGATCTCCTTGGTGAAAGCGTCTTGTTCAGTTGATCACTTTTCTTTAAATTCCATGACGATATCGTCTCGGGGGGTGTACTACCATAGTTCTTCACCTTTGAATGATTCTTATAGAATTTCCGGTGGGTGTACTTATTGGTAGTTCTTGCAAGTAGTGCTTGATTCGATCGTTTTTCTTCATACTTGCAATTTGGTCTTATGTGCCCTGCAAAACCACAACGATGACATACCTTGGTAAAAGTTGAACCCGAAAGAAATGAGGTAGGCTTGTCAACATTGGCTGCATTGATTTCCGTCGGAGGAGGAGCAACCGACTAGGGCACAAATACCGTCTTGCTCAAACTTGATCCCTCACAGGTTTGAGCATATCCAAGGCCCAAACGATTCGTTTGACCAAGACCAAGGAATTTAACCAACTTGCTCCTTCCTGATAAAAATCTCTTCAAATTTTCTTTAAGTTGGAATATGGTCTTCGTCATTTCCAATTTTTCTTGTCGAGCCTCAGAGTAGAGCTTTAAGAAGTAATTCGCTTTATCCACCAATTTGATATGTTCCTTCTCGAAATGCTCGTTCTTCTCTTGAAGAGAAGTATTTATCTTGATTAAATTATCCCTTTCCTCTTCAAGAGCATTTGAGAGAGAAGTTGCCTTTTTAGTTTGTTCTTCAAGATCCCACAACCTTCTTCTCAAACTTTTATTTTGCTTCGCCAATTTCTTAGAATCTTTTAACAATTTATGGTAGGCAAAAGCAAAGTCTTCACCTTCGGAATCACTTGGTTCATCATCCAATATCGTTTGATCATCCTGGGAAGAAACGGACAATGAACCAGATGCAATTGATGAAAAACACTCGAAGGGTGAGGTTGTGGACGCAATAAATGTCGTGGTGTTGTTATCCTCATCACTAGAAGATGACTCATTGAAAGAAGAAGAGTCATCCCACGTGACGGCTTGCATTGCCTTTTTCTTTGATGGATTCATGTTGAGACACTCCGTTGAGATATGGCCAAAACCTCTACATTTGTAGCACTGGATTTGTTCCTCGGTGTTCTTCTTTTCCTTTGAATAACCCTCTTGCTTTCTTGATTTTGAACTTGAAAATCCTTTGCCTTTCTTGGACTTAAAGAATGATGATGATTTACTTGAATTTTCCCTTCTAAAGTTTCGACAAAATTTTCTTGTCAAGAATGCAAGCTGTTTCTCGAAATCCTCCATAGATAAATTGTCATCAGCGTCTGAGAATGATGAATCCGCGTCTTCTTCTTTTATTGATTTTAATGAAAAACCTGAAAACTTAGAAGAAGAGGAAGGCTTTCCAGAATAATAGTTAGTAGGAAAAGTCATTTCATAAGTTTGAAGTGCACCAACTAATTCTTCCACTTTGATCTAGTCCGGGTATTTTACTATTTCAATGGCTGCAACCTTAGGGCGAAATCTTTCGAGAAGAGTTCTCAAAATCTTTCTTACAACTTTCGATTCTGGAATTTTCTCTCCCTATTTACGATATCTTACAATCGTGTATAATAATCTGTGAAAGATTTATTTTTTACCATATGAATTGAATCAAATTTGCTTGTAATCATTTACAGTTTTTGAATCTTCACTAAACTTGTACCCTCATGTGTAACTTGTAGAGTATCCCAGATTTCTTTCGTGGTCTCACATGCCGAGACGCGAGAGAACTCAGTTTGTGACAAGGCATTAAATAAAGCGTTAATTCCCTTGCCGTTGTAAGAAGAAGCATCAATCTCTTCCTTGGTTCATTTCTACCTAGGTTTGATGGTGAGACTATCATCGGCAATAATCTCAGTAGGGTATGACCATCCAAACTCAATTGATTACCATACTCGTTCATCGATGAAAATCAAGAACACTCTCATGCGTACTTTCCAGTAGACATAATTTGTTCCATCGAAGAACGGTGGTCTATTGATGTTTTCACCTTCAACCATTGTTTACAACTCTATTTCCTCTGTGATACCACTTGTGGGTTATGGGATAATGAATCTAAATAGGGAAAAAACCACCTAGAGGGGGGATGAATAGGTGTAAACAATAAAACTCAAAAATCTTTGCGTAAAAAATAACCCAATGCGGAAAATAAATAAAGTACGCAAGATTTTACGTGGAAAACTCCGTCACAAGACTAAAAAACCATGGGACCGATAACACGGTGAAATCTACGAAAATTAAACACGTATAAGGTGATATACCGTAACACTACGACTCAACCTTTTTCATACGCTCCGAGCAGATCTTCTCCGCTCGCTCCGCAACGCTCCTCGAATCCACAATTTGCGTCCAACGCCAAATCCACGACGTCCAACCGAATCTACGATCTTCACCAATGTAGCACGTATCGATCACATTAACGCGCCTCGCTCTGAATCCACAAAAGCGGTAGCACCTTGAATCCACAAGGCCACGCGAATTCACGCGTCGATTGTCCTTTCAGAAATCGTTGTTTTGTTTATTGGTGGTGATGATAATCGAATACTTAGATCATATAGATAGACAAGGAAAACATTTTCTAAGTATTCATCGATTTGATTTTTCAAAAGAAAAAAATTGAAAAAATCTCGAATCAAACCGATAAATATAGAAAAAGAAAACCTAAAATCGACGGTGTTTACCTTTTCTTCTCTATACGTGGATTACCTTTGATCCTTTTTTTGGATACCCTAAAAGATGAACTTTTGGGTCTATTTATAGGTTAGAAACGTTTTGGAAGAGGATAAGAATCAAAAACTGACTTAACAGATTTTTTTCCTTACGGCGGTTCGGACTGGATTTGGCTGATCCGGACTGTCGTCCTTTTTCAGCAAATTTCCTGAAAAACATGTTCGGGGTCCGGACTGGATTTTTCTGATCCAGACTGATTCATGCGTTTTAACAAAAATAATGTTCGGGGTCCGGACTGGATAGGGGTTTATCCGGACTCGAATTTCGCATGAACCAAATCTTGTTCTGGGTCCGGACTGGATGTGGCTGGTCCGGATCCTGAATGTGTAAAATGGCCTGTTTTAATTTTTTATACAATAAAACTTATTCCAAGTGTTTTTTAAACTATAAGAATATATTCAAATCATCAAAAATATTTAATTAAACATATCTGATCATTTTGAATCCATTCTTCTTGAGATTGATGTATGTGATCGACAATTCTTCAATTTCAATCTTCATGACTCAAAACACTTCACGAAATACTCCAATACAAAAATTGTTAACAAATAGCATCAAGTATTTGGCACTATCAAGTTTTCAACCGTTAAAGCTATGTCATTAATCATTTTCGTATCTTAAATCATATTATTCTACCAACCACCACTGGACCATAGAGGATTACTATCATTCTAATTGCATATTTTCTCATCCAGGGACCGAAAACCTAATATCACCGATGATTTAGTGCCATTAATAGTATAATAGCATAATTCTAATAATATATTTCTGTATTGTTTGATTAAATTATAAAAAATATATTTAATCGATTTATTTTGATATACAAAACATTATATTATGTATAGAACCAAAAGAAATATATTTTTTTTCCTATTGTTTTTTTAGTGCATGTAACATAATTTTTCTTCAGAGCTTTAATAAAGTGCAAGACTAGTACAAAAACACTATACAAGTTTTATTCTAACTCTCAAACCCCAAACCTCTTAATTGATAACTTAGATACCAACCAACTGTGCTTAGGGTGCTTAGGGGGTTGGTGGATACGGATATCCAAAATTTTATCCGAATTTAAATTCGAACGAAATATATTTATTTGATATTAAACGGATATAGATTCAGATATGAATATAAAAAATAAAAATATGACGAATTTGGATTTAGATATAAATTTTGATTGTATCCGATCCGAATCCGAATCCGAATTAGTTTATATATATATATATATATATATATATATATATATATATATATATATATATATATATATATAATATTTTATTTTATTTATATTTTAAAATTTTAGATTTAATGTAATATATTTTGAAATATTATAAAGAGGAAAAGAAAAATAATTATTTCGGGTTTGAATTTTTAGGCTCAGTTCAGGTTCGAATTTTGAATTTTTGATCGAATTTGAATTTGAATATAAATTTTTAAAATCTATCGAATTCAAATTCGAATTTAAATTCAAATTTTGAATTTGATAGTCAAATTTGAATTTTTAAAAATTCATCCTAAATCCGACCGGTTGACATCCTTAGCCTCTGTTTGGGAAGGGTATAAAGGGGGATATCCCCCCTTTATACCCAAACGGTTTGGGGATATCCCCGTTTGGGGATATCCCCGTTTGGCGGGGATATCCCCCCACCCCACACGGGGATATCCCCCCTACCGGGTATGGGGGGGGGGGGAATATCCCCCCCCAACCCGGCCCATTCCCAAGCCAGAAATGCCTTGGGAAGGGGCATTTATTTTTTTTTTCCATTTTTTTTTTTTTTTATACTTGATTTTTTTTTTCTTTTATACTTCGTGTTTTTTTTTTTTTTTTTTTTTTTTTTTTTTTTTTTTTTTTTTTTTTTTTTTTTTTTTTTTTTTTTTTACTTCGTTTGTTTTTTTTTTATTAAAATTTTAAAATTTTAAATAAATATTTAAATTTTAAAATTTTAATTTTATAAATTTTAATTTTTTCATTTTATATTTTAATAAATCTAAAATTAATAATTAATTAAATATAATATATAATTAAAATTAAATTTTAATCATTAAAAAAAATTATATATAATTATAAATTTTAAAATATAATATATATATATATATATTTATATAAAAAAAGAATAATTAATTATATAAAAAAATTATATATAATTATATATATTAATTATATAATTATATATATTAAAAAGAATAATTAATTATATTAAAAATTTATATTAATTATATAAAAAAATTATGCTTCAGGGTTGTTTTTTTAATTAAAAATTTTAAATTATAAAAAATATTAAAATTTAAATTTTAAATTTTATAAATTTTAATTTTTTTTAATTTTATATTTTAATAAATCTAAAAATTTTATTTTATTTTTAAAAATTATTAATTTTAAAATTTATACAATATTTTTATAATTTTTTTAAAATTTATATAAATTTATAAATTAAAATTTTTACTCCTACTTAACATTTTAAAATTAACATTTTTTTTATTCCCACTTAAAATATACATAAAAGTAAAGGTCACATCGTCATTAAACAAAAAGTCAACTTTATACCTCTTATTCTTCATCCCAATCCAAACACCTATTTTCTTATACCAGGTTTAAGCCTCATTTCCAACCAAACACAATTTAGGTTTAAACCAGGTTTATTCCTTACTTTATACCTATACCTGGTATAACTCATTCCGGTATAAGCCACATCCAAACGGTACCTTAAAAGGGCCCGTTTGGTACCTGAAATTTGGGGGGATAACCTCTAGTTCCAGATACTTATACCCAACAAAATATGGGGGGTGGGAACAACCCCAGGAGTTGTTCCACCTGCTGGTTTTTTTTTTTTTTTTTTTTTTTTTTTTTTTTTTTTTTTTTTTTTAAATTAAAAAATTTTAAATTATAAAATATTTAAATTTATAAAATTTAAAATGTATTTTTTTAATTTTATAAATTTTAAAATTTTTAACTTACTTTTTAATAAATCTAAAAATATAATTTTTTTTATATTTTTTTAAAATTTTATTAATTTTAAAATTTTTAAATTTATGCAAATTTTTTTATAATTTTTTTTAAATGTACACTAATTTTAAAATTAAAATTTTTGCTTCTACTTTTATAATTTTTTGAGATAATTAAAATTAAAATTTTTAACATTTATAAATTTTTAAATTTTAAATTTTATAGCTTTTAAAATTCGTAACTTTAATTTTTAATAAATTTATCAATTTATAAAAATTTAAATTTTATTATTTTTACAATTTATACAAATTATTAAATTTTTAATTTTAATTTTTAATAAATAATTCACCAAATTTTTAAAAATTTTAAATTTATAAATTTATACCTATTTTTATATACAAAATTTTGAATTTTAAAAAATATAAATTTTAATTATATCATAAAAAGTAAAATAGTCAATAAAAATTTATATCCCCTCTAACTTTCTTATTCCTCTTTAATTTACCAAACATAATTTTTTTTATACCCGGTATAACTTTTATACCTAACCAAACATAAATTAATATTAGTTCCTACTAATACCATAACTTATACCTATCTCCGGTATAACCAAATTTTTTTTATATCCGAACCAAACGTAGCCTAAGTGTGTTAGACATTAACCTTTACCTTATTTTCAAACTCAGCAATGTATTTTTTTAATTTTATAAAATTTAAAATTTTTAACTTACTTTTTAATAAATCTAAAAATATAATTTTTTTTATATTTCTTTAAAATTTTATTAATTTTAAAATTTTTAAATTTATGCAAATTTTTTTATAATTTTTTTAAATGTATACTAATTTTAAAATTAAAATTTTTGCTTCTACTTTTATAATTTTTTGAGATAATTAAAATTAAAATTTTTAACATTTATAAATTTTTAAATTTTAAATTTTATAGCTTTTAAAATTCGTAACTTTAATTTTTAATAAATTTATCAATTTATAAAAATTTAAATTTTATTATTTTTACAATTTATACAAATTATTAAAATTTTAATTTTAATTTTTAATAAATGATTCACCAAATTTTTAAAAATTTTAAATTTATAAATTTATACCTATTTTTATATACAAAATTTTGAATTTTAAAAAATATAAATTTTAATTATATCATAAAGAGTAAAATAGTCAATAAAAATTTTTATCCCCTCTAATTTTCTCATTCTTCTTTAATTTACCAAACATAATTTTTTTTATACCCGTTATAACTTTTATACTTATCCAAACATAAATTAATATTAGTTCCTATTAATACCATAACTTATACCTATCTCCGGTATAACTAAATTTTTTTTATATCCGAACCAAACGTAGTCTAAATGTGTTAGACATTAACCTTTACCTTATTTTCAAACTCAGCATATATGTTAAATATTTATCTTGTATCCGTACAAACTCTCCGGCCAAATCATAACAGCGTACTTGATTTGCCTCCAAAGTTGCTTGACTTGCATTACGAGGCCTCACCATTTTACCTGTCAAAAAAAAAATATCGAATACTAAATATATTTTTATAAAATTTAATTTTTAATATTTTTTTTTTAAATAACTAAGTTATTTATATATATTTTTATTTGTCAATCTATTAAAAAAATATAATTAATTATAAATTAAATATTTAACTTTGGTTAATAAGTAAGATAAATTTATCTTTTTTTATTTTTTTAAATTTTATACTTAACTATATGTATATTTTTTATCAGTTGAAATTTTAAAAAAATATATTTATAAAGATAAAATTAATATTTATTTATATACTGTTAAAAAATAAATATTAAGCTAATTGTAACGAAGTAGAGAGATATATATAAACAACTTAATATTTTTGAAGGAATAAATATAAAAGTTAAACTTCGTATTAATATATCTGCTGTTCGATATATTTCTAAAAATCTGTATGAAATTAATTATTTAATTTATTTTTTAATTAATTATAAAATTTTGAAAAAAAAAAATAGAAATTTAAACTTTATTAGATAAAATTAATTTACTTTACGTTGGTACATTAATTGCATGAGTTTTCTACCATCATTAGATAGTCCAGACGTGAGCAATTTAAACACTTTTTTTTACCCGCTTAAGATGGGAGGGTATCATTTCAAATATCTGACACTTTCAGAATTTATATTAGTTCTATATATAAATAATATAATAAAACTAATTTTTTTAATTCCGCTATAGTATTTTGAATGATAGCAAGTCCTAAGAGCCGGTTAAGAGTGTTTAGCGTGCTAGAGCTATAATTATCTATCAGCTTACGCTATTAAAGAATGATGATTGTTTCATACTTGAGCAATACTATACATATATTCATTTTTGGATGTACGATGTACATTCCATCCATCCTAGAGTGAGATGGAATTTACTAATCAATTTTAGGATGGATGGAGTGTACACATTCTATTTGGAATATACAAAAAATATTTTTTTTAATTCATACTCTATCATCAGACAGTCAGTCCTGACGCGATGATAATTATTTCAACACTGTTCTATAATATTATTAAATATTGAAACACAATTATTTATGGGCTTAAGATATTGTAGAACAACAGTTGTTTAATATAATATTCAACAATTCCACCTGAATCTAAAAATATTTTTAACATATACTATCTATACAATACATTAAAGGGAAAGCCTAAACTATTTGGAAGCCTCCCCGTATTTTCCTCCTGACGCGTTCTATTATATTACTGTGCCGTACTTCTGAAGAGACAATTCGGGCCCTTTCTCTTCTCTCTCTCTCTCTTCTCCCTCTCTCTCCCTCTCTCTCCCTCCGCTCTGACCTACCTCCCACCCTGTTGCGGAGCTGCCGCCGCGGCATGGCGTTCTCACCAACTCCGCCGCTCACGAACTCCGCCGCAGAGAGTTGGTGTGCCGCCGCGGCATGGCGTTCTCACCAACCCCGCCGCGGACCCTGTCCTGCTCGCGGCTGCGGCATGGCGACTCCCCTCTTTCTTCTCTGCGCCATACCCATGACTCTCTGCGCCATGTTCTCACCAACTCCGCCGCGGACCCTGTCCTGCTCGCGGCCGCAGCATGGCGAGTCCCCTCTTTCTTCTCTGCGCTATACCCATGACTCTCTGCGCCATACCCATGACCGCGGCAAGGTACAATGTCTAATACCTAAAAAACGTTCAGACGGCGGAGTTGCCGCCGCGGCCGCGGCATGGCGACTCCCCTCAAACAGGTCGGTTGGTCTGGACCATATTTTATCCGGCCCATTTAAGCTGCCTCTGCAGCAAGCCCAATTTTCTTTAACAAAGAAAAAGGGGAGCACTCGCCACTGCGAGAAGAAAGTGAAAAAAAAAAAATAAATAAATAAAAATAAAGAAAAAGAGGAGGGAAGATGGCATCGGCACTGGCGAGGGCGAGGCGACCGGCGGCTGCAGCGGCGACGGCGGCGGCGATGGCAGGCAGGCGGGCCTTCGCGTCGGTGGCCGTCGGCTCCGACGTCGTGCCGGCGGGCCCCGGCGTGACGCTCCAGAAAGCCCGGACGTGGGACGAGGGCGTCGCCTCTGAATTCACCGCCACCAATCTCGCAGAGATCTTCCAGGTCCCAAATGCTATAATTCTGTGCAGACTCCCTCAACTATAGACTATTCTGAAATAGATCCCTCGATTGCTTTATTTTTTATTGGCACCGCTTAATGTTCGATTGTGTTGAAAATTAAGCTGAACAAGGCCACGCATAGTGATGGAGAATAACTTGAGTTTGAAAAAATTAAGAAAAGTTGAGGGGTCTCAATGATACGAAAGATAGCTGAGGGAGTTGACTGGGGTCTTAAATGATAACTTATATCCTTTTAATCTTTTTGGCCATGTTGTTGTTATGACAATGCCCTTCTTTACTGTTATCTCAAATGGGATCATGTTCCTGGGGATGAATTGGTGAGGATTCATAGGAAATGGTGACGCTAATAGATATTCTGATGCATTAGATCTCAAGGAAAAACAAAAGGGGACTTATGGAACACATTGTATAATAAGAATCCTCATTGTATAATAAAAAGGATGAGCATTGCAAATAGTTTAGGCTTCCTCCACAAATTGAAAAATATTTCTATCTTTATAAATAATTTATTATTTAATAATTATTAATTATTAATATTAACCGCGAAGCGCGAGTCTTTAACTAGTTGGATAATAAAATGCGCCGGTGCACACCCAATTTTTACTCTAATTTATGCAACGAAAGCGTTTTGGCACCTGAAGGCCAAGAAGTAATAATTCTTTCTCAAGCTTCCTGCTTTACAGCAAAGCCCACTCCCAAGCTACTACTTAAGATCAAGGGGGAAAAAAAAAAAAAAACTTTGTGTATCCCTAACCATGCATACATCCATTAAGTTCGGGAAAAATGCATGGAGACCCTCTAAACTTTAGCTTTTTTACAAGTAGCAGCTTTCAATTTTGGCAAAATATTTATCTTTTTAAACGAACTTACTAATTACAAATTTTTTAGGACATATATATATATATATATATATATATATATATATATATATATATATATATATATATATATTATTCCTCCTGTTTTGATAATTAAGCATAATAAACGTAGAATAAATCCAGCTGAACTTTGATCTTTTTCACTTTTCTTATTTGTTAGAATACAAAATTAAAATTTATTTTAGTGTTTTGAAGTTCTATAAAACTATATGAAGTATATAAGATCAAAACAAATTAATAATTTTAATTAAAAAGAGGTCCGTAGAACTATTTGATAAAGTTCAAAAGGTTTCATTATTAAAATTAAATGGTGAATTTTATGAAGGTTTTTGTAAATATATCAAATAGCAGATATATTTTTACAAAATTTAAATTTTTTATATTTTTTTTTAAAAAAATTTTAAGTTGTTCATATATATCCCTATCATCAATATCTGTTAAAAAAATATATAGTTAATCATAGATTAAATATTTAATGGTTAGTGAGTGAGATAAATTTATTTTTTTACTCTTTTAAATATAACAGTAGAAATTTTTGGAGGACGTATTTATAAATAAAATTGATATTTTATTAAAAAATAAATAATAAACTAACGGTAACAAATAGAGGGACATATATGAATAATTTAAAATTTTTGAATGAATAAATATAAAAAATTGAACTTTATAAAAATATATCTACTATTCGATATGTTTATATGGAACCGTATGAAATTAACCCAAAATTAAAAGTTCAAGTACCTGTTGGCAAATGAGCTAAATTTCAGGGATTTCCATATATTTTACCCAATAGGGGACACTCAAGGGTACGCATTAGGACGCTGATACTTTAAAAAATACAAATCAGCATGCGGCGCGCGCATCACTCGTTTATGCTTTCCCTTTCGGCTCCAACCAACTTTTTATTTTTATTTTTTAAAAATATATACTCCGCGTGTACCGAAAAAAGATAAAATTTTAGTGAAATGCTTTTCAATAACTTCTCATTAAAGTATTAAATATAAAAATATAAAAAAATTATTTTTATTAGTTTAAGTTTTTTTAAAAAATAATTATTTTCTATAATATAACATGATATCAGAATATGTAATATTGAGTTCGAATTATGACAGAATATAATATTAAATATAAATATATTAAAATATAAAAAAATAATTTTTTTTTATAATTTAATCGGAAGCTTCTGATCCACTATCACGTATTAGTTTTGCATCCATCTACCAATTCGTTCCGTGTTTGTAAATATTAAATTTTTTAAAAAATTATTTTTTTTAAAATAAAATATTATAGTTATTTATGGATTGAGAATTTTTCGTAGGGCACCGCTGGAGAGCTCTCCATTGATTTTTTTTTTTTTTTTTTTTTCCTGGGGGGGGGGGGGGGGGAGGGAGGGCGAGGGCTAAATGGTCGCGCTCATTAACATGGAGCTCTCTACACTATGGAAGACGGGTGACTAAGGTGGAACTCACTTCAAGTGCGGCGAGTGTGAAACTGTGAGTTCGTATCGTGTGAGATTGTTTCGCGAATGCAGGTTGTGTAAGCTCTACAGTAGTCGAAGATTGATATGGTTTCTGCACTTAACTTCGGTTTAAACAAACACGCTCCAAGCTCTTTAAATAAAAAGAAAAGATAAACCTTAATTTGACACTCCAAGTGGTTTAACTAATTTTTATTTTATTTAATTATTATATAATTTTGTGTGTATTTTTATTAAAAAATTTGATTATCAAATAAAATAGAAAAGCAAAATTTTTAGATAATCATAAAATAATTATTTATAATTTTTTAAACTATAGAATAATAAAATAAAAATAAAATAAATTATAAAATAATTAAATATAATTTTTTGAACTATAAAATGGTAAAATAAAAATAAGCTACATCATGGAAGGCGAAATTAAAATTTACTCTTAAGAGTAAAAATGAACTTAATTAGAATATTTAATATAAATCAAGTGATTATAAATCTATTAAAATAAGCATCGAGCCTAAAATTTGTACTAAAAAAATTTATCAAAGGACATAAATAAATAAATTGGAAAGTCGGGTACTAGAATTAAAATTTTAAAAGATTGGACATTAAAACCAAAAGATACTCATTTTTCAGATGAATTCTAGGCATTTTAAAATTTTACAGAAATATATGTGTAATTTAAAAAATTTTCAGGGATATGAGTAAAATTATTCCTTCTTTAATAAGGAGCTCCTCTCTCCCTCTCCCACTCCAACCGTCGCTTCGCGCTCTCTCTCGCTCTCTCTCTCTCTCTCTCTCCCCATTCTCCTTCGCGCGAGGGCGATTCCCGAGGTCGAAACCCTAGAAATCTCCGCTCTCTCATCGTCGCTAATGGCGATGACGATGGAGTCGACGTCGCCGTCGCCGCTCGGATTCCTCCTCCCGTCGCTGTGGGAGGCGGAAATCGCCATTTGCGCGGCGATCCTGTTGGTGTCCGTGTTGCTGGTGTTGGAGAGGACGAGCACCAAGGAGGGAGGAGGAGAGCGTGTGGTTCCACGGCGTAGCGATGAGCTCATAGCTCTGGAATCGGGGAGGGACGAGGTTTGATTCGCTTATTTGCTCTTCTTTTTTTTTTTGTTTTAGCAAAAATTATCGGTTAATTGTGTGTGTTTTATTTTAGAGAATTTGAAAGAAGAGAGGTTTATTTGTTGATTGTTGCAGCAACATGAATCATTGTTATCTCTCTCTTTCTCTCAATTAACACATGGATTTGAATTAAGCGAGAGATTAAATGAGACTCTAAACATGAAGAGATTCGTATTTAGAACTATTTGCTCTGATATTATGTGAAATGAAACAATGCATATTATGTTTTGATATAAAATAGTGGAGTGGTATTTAAAAATATGAGCAAATTGGTAAAAATGTATGAGACCCCTTCAGTAAGTGTCTTTGAAACAGACTCCTCAACTCTACTTTTTTTTCTTTTTGGTAATTGACCCTTTTAGTTTTTATAGTGAATTCGGTTATAAATTGAAAATTTAATGTATATGTAACCTGTTAGTTGTTAATGTTTAAGTTTCATTTGCTAAAAAGTGAGTAGCGCTATTAAATTTGATGAATAAATTCAATTAAAATCTTCAATTTAATTGATTAATGTCATTCAATTAAAAAAAGTTAAACGTTAAAGGGGTATTGATCGAATAAATAAAGTTGAAGGGACCACTTCAGAGTTGAGAGTAGGAATGCGAACGGGGCAGATCGGGGGTGGGGGGAGGGGCGGGAGCCCCGCCCCGCCTCCTGCCCCGACTGTCAAAAACCCGCCTCCTGCCCCGAATTCGTGACGGGTCAAAAAAATTATCCCGTAATCCGCCTCGTCTCATAACCCGCCTCCCGCTGGCGCCCCGAATCCGCCCAGCCAATTAATATTTTTTTTACATGTTACAATATCATTAATTATTAATGTTTTCTAAATATAAATTAACAAATTTTTTAATGGCATTGAATAATATTATTAAGTTATATATAATTAATAACATCAACTAAAAAAATAAAAAATATCGATCAAAATTAGCAATAAATTTTAGAAGTTTCAAATGCATGCATATTTAACAAAAAAAAAAAAAAAAAAAGAAGCCTACTAGAATTACACATCAACTTATTTATGGTTAATTTTTTTTCTAAATATATATTTTTTTTAGAGATATTTTTTTAAAATATAGACGATTTTCAGGACGGATTTGGGGCGGATTCAGAGCGGGTCAAAAAAGTTCCCATTTTTTGCCCTAAATCCGCCTCGGAACATAAAATTTATTCCGTTTCCTGCCCCGAATCGGTTTATTTCTCCCGTTTACTATTCCATTCGGTGGATCGGGGCGGGAGCTCCGCCAACCCGGATATGTTTGCATCCCTAGTTGAGAGGGGTCCCCATACAATTTTACCTTAAATATTTAATATCCAACAAAAAGCATTCATAATTTGATGCCATGAGAACAGAGCAGTGTGGTTAACTTATTTGGGATTCAGGCCTTAAACTCAATTTTGTTTCAATGATAAAATACTGGAAATTCAATATGCATTAGAGAGTTCTATTTTCTGGTCAAATTGATCTTAGTGCTTGCTTGAGAATCAATGTCCTGAAATATAGTTACTGATTTTATTTTTAATCGTAAACTTTTATCCAATTATATAGTTATTTATCTATTTTCTATTTTTAAATTTGGTGTTAGAAGCTTTTAGAGACATAGAAATGCTCTGCTGCTATGAATGAATGCATATATTCTTTATAATTTACAATCGGCAGAAATACACTTCCGGATTTGAACTATAGGCATGAGATAGACGCCTTTGGACTGCCTTTTTCTAATTTATGAGTAGTAATAGAAGGAACAATTTATTTATTCATTTTTTGAATGAAAAAGGAACACATTTATAAGCGTTGTCTAATACTTCAAAATGTTAAGGCTATTTTAGGATCCTTTTGCTCAAAATCTTATGCATTATGACTACAATTCATGTTGTAAACATTCATATGTTATTTACGTGGTTGCTCAAATTTCTAAGGCTAAACATGTGGACTCTAGCATTGGATGCGCATATATGTGAATGGATGGCACCCGCACCACACAAAAACTTTTATTTATCAAGATTCAAGACAGGGAAGGAGGTGAATTGGAATCCACTATAACAGATTAAGCAGTTATGTCGTTATTATGCAGACTTAAACAAATAATTAGAGTTAGGGTTATTGAAATTCCATCTGAAGTGTTGGATAAGATAAAACTGATCCCTGTTCTTGAATAAGTTGCATCTAATCCCCTCCATTAAGTAGAAAATGTGCAGAGTCAGAACATATTATATATATGCCTCTTTTTACAAGCTTGCAACAGTAACTGCTAGGCTTTTGTGTTGGTTGAAGTTTTATATTGTACAGTGAAATAGATTGTAACGACTTAACCTAGTACACTATTGTTAATAATTTGTTGGGGGTAAACCCATGCGTAGTCCCTTCTCTATCTGATATGGGAGTATTTGGATGTGACATAGATGATTCCAATAGTTTGTTTATTTTGCTCTCTTGTTGCTTTTAGTCCCATGAAATATGATTTGCTTGACATGCAGTTCCGCTCTTACTTTATAGACGATTACGTTGGAAGAAGGCTCTCAAGGAATTGCGTATGTAATCAAGGTAATACCTGTACATGCCCCATGTTGTGCTCTCAACTAGTCATTTTAATTCAGTTCTCCATTTCATGCTGATAGGTTGACAGATCTGTGTCATTAAGGTATTGTATAAGGCCTTTAATAATGACGTATCTTTATTTGTTTCTTTTTAGTTGGAATTACTAGCTGCCAAATATTTAATTGGGGCAAACTTGAATGGGACGGCAGATCCTTATGCTATAATTTCTTGCGGTGAGCAAAAACGGTTCAGGTAACTGCCATCCCTTTTTGTTTCGATGATGCTATCTTTTTTCTGGATGATGATCTGCGTGATCCATGGATTGATATTTTGATGTTTTAACTTCATATTTATATACATAGAGATTTCTATGCAGTTTATAAGATTGGCTCTGTTTTTCTCTCTTCTCATCATATAATGATGGACTCCATATTATGATTAACATGAGTTAACATTGATTCAAGGACTAGCTGGAGGTTCTTGTTGTGCTTTTCTTCCTTGTTTAATTTGTTTTCCTTTATTCATGAAACTGGAGTGGTTACAAAAGAGGGAGTTATATCATTGGACATCACGAAATTACTTGAAGAACTGACTAAAACTAAGTGCGTGACTGCTGCAATGCAATATTCCTTCCCCATAGCCGGCAGTTAAAGGGAGTAGTAGTCATATACCTATCTTTTTTCTTGTACTTCTCATATTACTTCTGTATCCTTCTGCATATCAATTCTTATCTCACCTAATAATACTTAAAAGTGAATCTACCCTCATACCCATTTGTAACCATTTGTTCTCCAACTTTCTTGCCTGTTTCGGTCCTCAACAACCAGAGAGTCGCTGTCTTTTGTGTGATGGCTAGATATACTTGGTGAAGATAATATTGTTGGATTATGTAAAATCATGTTTCGAGTCGATATGGATTTGATCATAATCTTATCCAATCTTGTTCCTAAAGATTAGGGATGATTTAGAAATATCTTAAAGAGGATTTTTAAAAGGATATCCACGACGACTAGAAGTCATGAATTGGAAACTCGGATGGACGGTGGAGATCGTTTCCTATTAGAATTAGGTTTTTAGAGTTATATTAACTCTTGTGATTCATCTTTTATTTTTTAGGGGCTTCATTGAAAAATCCTATTTGAGAGAAAAAACGTGGAGAGCCTCCGTGAGAGAGTTTCTTGTAATCCAATTTTACAACTTATACTTTTGTGTCGTGAATTAATTGAAGAACGCATTGAGGTGGTCTTGCTCGTGGACGTAGGTCGACACATTGTTGGCCGAACCACGTAAATCTTGTGTCCTTGTATTCCCTTATTCATTTTATTTGCTTAGTTATTCTCGTGCTTATTTTCTACGATCGTTCTCGTCTACTTTCATTTACGTAAGATTCTGTTTCCGCTGCGCTCGTGTGCTGTGTGGGTTGAGGTGTGCTCGGTAACCCCACGGCCGGTCCTCCCCTTCAATTGGTATCGGAGCGTTTGGTTCTTCGTAGTTCGTTGACGGTGAAATGATGGCGGGAAAAGTTTCAGTGACAAAGTATGAGATTTCTCGGTTGGATGGAACGAACTTTGCATTGTGGAAACTGAAGATGCAAGCAGTTTTGATTAAAGATGCTTGTGAGATCGCCCTGCAAGGAAAGGAGAATAAGCCGGAAGGAATGACGGATAAACAATTTGAAGAGAAGGATAAGATGGCTTTGGCAAACCTATATTTGGTACTGGATGATTCGGTGCTATTCAATGTGGAGAACGAGACTACCGCAAAAGGGATTTGAGATAAATTTAAAAATCTTTATGAAGGAAAGTCATTGGTGAACAAAATCTTCTTAAGACGACAATTGTACAATCTAAAGATGAAGGACGGGGCACCGGTACAAGAACATTTAAGTACATTCAACTCTATTGTGAGCAAACTCGCTGTCCTAGACGTGAGAATCGATGAAGAAGAAAAGGCAAGTATTTTACTTTGCTCGATGCCGAAAACTTGGGATAATTTGATTATGAACTTGAGCCATGTTGAAGCCCTTAAGATGGAGTCGGTTGTTGCATCATTACTTACCGAGGAGATGAGGCGGAAGTCTAGCCAAGGAAGTTCTTCGGGGGAGGCTATGATGGCACGGGGAAGACCTTTCGAGAGGGAGCGTGGTGATCGAGGAAAGTCGAGATCAAAATCTAAGGGGCAAAAAGAAAATAAAGTGCTGGAATTGTGGAAAGTTAGGGCACGTGAAGAAAGATTATCGGGTTAAAGGAGTTGATAGTAAATCCGATTCAAATAATTTTTAAAGTAATATAGCCGAAGCGGATGTTAAGTCGGCTAGTTTGGAGGACGGAGATGCGTTAGTCGCATTGGATAGATCCGAACTTATTTATCATTGGATCTTAGATTCGGGGGCGTCATTCCACATGACTCCCTATAGAGAGTGGTTTCATTCTTATAAGTCACTGGATGGTGGAGTTATCTATTTGGGTGACAACACGGCATGTCCGGTGGTTGGAGTGGGAGACGTTCGGATGAAGATGCTTGATGGTGTTATTCGGACGGTTTCTAATGTTCGACATGTTCCTGCACTTAGGAAAAATCTTCTATCACTTGAAAATTTTTGCAAACAAAGGTTTAAATTTATCGGCGAGAAAGATCACTTGAAGGTATGTCAAGGTTGTTTGGTGTTGATTAAAGGAGAGCAAGTAGGTGGTCTTTATAGATTAGTGGGCGAGACTCAAGTGGGAGAAGCGGTTGTTGCAAGCGCAAAGGTTGAGTCTTTAACGGTGTGGCATCGCCGTTTAGGACACATGAGCGAGCGAGCGCGGACTGCAAGTATTATCCAACCGTGAACTTCTTTCAGGTTACAAGTTCGCGCCATTAGATTTTTGTGAAGATTGCATCTACGGGAAGCAACGAAAGTTGTTTTTTTCTCTATCACATCAAAGAAGTAAGAAGCATCTCGAGTTGATTCATTCGGATACTTGGGAGTCACCCGATACTTCGTTGGGCGGATGTTTTTACTTCGTTTCATTCACTGATGATTACTCTCGGAATGCTTGGTTATATATTCTAAAGCGAAAGTCCGATGTGTTTGAGACTTTTAAGAAGTTCAAAACTCTTGTGGAGAATGAAAAGGATTTAAAAATTAAGTGCTTACGTTCTGATAACGGAGGGGAGTATTGTTCAAGAGAATTTGACGAGTTTTGTATTGAGCATGGAATTAAACAGCATCTTACGGTACCCGGTACACCGCAACAAAACGGTGTAGCGGAGAGGTTAAATAGAACACTCATAGAGAGGGCCCGTAGCATGCTGAGTACCTCAAAACTCGACAAGAGATTTTGGGCGGAAGCCGTGAGCACGACTTGTTATTTGATTAATCGAGCGCCGACAAAATCACTTGGTTTGGAAATTCCTGAAGAAGTCTGGAGCGGCAAGTCCGTTGATTACTCCTATCTTCGTGTCTTTGGATGTGCTGCCTACGCGTGGATACCGAAGGAGAAAAGGTCAAAATTGGATAAGAACTCTCGGAGGTGTATATTTCTTGGCTATACGAAAGGTGTTAAGGGGTATCGATTGTGGGACCCTACTATCCACAAAATAGTCGTAAGTCGTGACGTTGTCTTCAATGAACGGTCCTTTCAAGGCACCAAGGAAAAACAAGATGATGATGCTATGATTCCAATTGAGCTCTTTGAAGTGCGCGATGAGGTGCAAGTTGAGCAAGCACAACAGGACGATGAAGTAGTTGATGATGAACCAGACTTGGAATCTCCGCAATCATCCGAAGATACAAATTCACCGGTAGAGCTGCCAGCGGATTCCGGGCGTTCTAGGAGGGTTATTAGACCTCCTGCGAGGTATAATGACTATATTACTTCATTTATTCCTTCTGCTAACCATGTTAGTGCATATGTTGCTTTGGCGGAAGAAGATGAGCCGACTTCGTATAAGGAGGCTTGTGAGTCGACCGATGCTGGGAAGTGGCAATGCACGATGGAGGAGGAGATGGAGTCAATTCGGAAAAACAGGACTTGGGAACTTGTTGATTTGCCGGAGGGAAGGAACTCAATTGGATGCCGGTGGGTGTTTAAGGTGAAGAAGGATACAGATGGGAATGTGGAGAGGTTCAAGGCAAGATTGGTGGTGAAGGGATATGCTCAGAAGCCGGGAATCGACTTCGATGAGATCTTCTCACCGGTGGTTCGTCTTACCACTATTCGAGTTGTTTTGGCAATCGCAGCGGTCATGGATTTGGAGCTTGAGCAGATGGATGTAAAAACAGAATTCTTGCATGGTGACCTGGAGGAGGAGATATATATGTCGCAATCGGAAGGCTTTGTTAAAAAAGGCAAGGAATATTTGGTTTGTCGGTTGAACAAATCATTGTACGGCTTGAAACAGGCGCCAATGTGTTGGTACAAGCGATTTGATTCCTTCATTATGAGTTTGGATTTTGATAGGCTTGAAGCGGATCATTGTGCATATTTCTGCGATTATAATGACGGGAGCTTCTGTATTTTGTTATTATATATCGACGACATGGTGGTCGCCGGAATTAACAAGGGCCGAATATCTATCTTGAAGACTCAGTTAGCCGGTGAGTTCGATATGAAGGACTTAGGAACTGTGAATCAAATACTCGGGATGAAGGTACTGCGGGAGAGAGAATAGGAAAGTTTGGCTTTCACAGAAGAGTTATGTGGAGAAGGTTCTGCGGCGCTTCAACTTGTAGAACGCAAAGCCAGTTTCTACCCCGTTTCCTATTCATTTAAAATTGTCGGCCGAGCAATCACCGGGTACGGAAGCAGAAAAGGCAGACATGGCTCGGGTACCATATTCATCGGCAGTAGGGAGCCTTATGTTTGCCATGGTGTGCACGAGATCCGACATTGCTCAAGCAGTGGGAGCAGTGAGTCGGTATGGCGAATCCAGGTTGTGAACATTGGAATGTAGTGAAGTGGATCCTCAGATATTTGAGAGACTACGGATTTCTCACTCTGTTATGGTTTTGCGGGTTTGGAGTGCGTCGGATATGTGGATGCAGATTTCGCAGGAGATAAAGACAGAAGAAAGTCTACCACGGATTATGTTTTCTCCATGGGCGGTGATGCTATTAGCTGGGAGTCAAAGCTTCAGTCGGTAGTCGCTTTGTCGACGACGGAGGCGGAGTATATAGCAGTGACACATGCTTGTAAGGAGGCTATCTGGCTAAAAAGACTTTTAGGAGAATTGAAAGTGAAGCAAGATGTGGTGGGAGTGAATTGTGATAGTCAAAGTGTAATACACTTGGCGAAGAATCCGGCGTTTCACTCTCGGACGAAACACATTGATATTCGTTATCACTTCGTGAGAGGTGGTGGATGAGGGTTTTATCTCATTGTTGAAAATTCACACAGATGCGAACCCAGCGGATATTTTAACGAAGCCGGTGACTCGAGAGAAGTTCAATTGGAGCATGACTTCTCTTGGTCTTGGAGCTACGTGAGGAGAGTGGGAATTTGGCAAGATCTTCAATTTTCTGTTTCTTGTAATCCAATTTTACTCCTTGTACTTTTGTGTCGTGGATTAATCGAAGAACGTGTAATACTCCAGAAATATTTATTTTTAATAAATAAATTTAAAAGAGATTTTTAGCCAGAGAATGGGTTCAAAAGACCTACGATGACCTACTTGGTCAGTCGCTTGTGTGCTAGTTGCACAATTTACGGTGCAAAAAGGCTATTTTCCAATCCGGACATGATCTTGAAAATCCGAGTTGATCGTTACGGTCGTCTCGTCGAACTGAGCGAGATTTATATTCAGCACATTTCGATCCGACGGTCGGATCTTTCAGAAATTGATGATGAAGCAGGTAAAATACCGCGATTAATTGGATTAAGGGGTCTGCGCACAGTGCACTTAAGTGAACACTGTAGATGAACAGTGAACCCTATTTTCGGGACTTCGACGAATACAACGTTGATTAATTCACTGTTCGGATTCCGAAAATAGTGATCCAGGTAGTCGTTTTGATCGGTTTCGTCGATCTGAACGCAATGGCGCTGACGAAATTTCTGTTTGGCGATCCTGAAATCTCAGAAAGTGTAGATAACTGTATTTTTGTACAGTTTTTATGGGCCGAGTTTTTTACCAGGGCATCATGTCGGAAAACAAAAATCGCTACTTTGTAGATTTCGACGTGCTGGACGTCGCGGCGAAGTCCGTTTTTCGTTTTGATGAGCGAAACACCTCGAAAAGCGTGAATTACGGCGAAAAATACAGTATTTTGCAGAAAAACCCGTAATTTTCTGTTCCGAAAAATGTGCGGCTTACAGGTGAGGGACTTGACTGTAAGAGGATCAACTTTTGTTAAGGACTCATATCCAAATACTGTTGGAAAGAGGGGGTTATGTGCAAATGTGTATTTAACACATGCATATGTGTTACGTGATGGAGTCCGAGCCCCTGCCTCTTCCACTTCGCAACTGAAGCCTCCACTAGCTTCTCCAGCCCGCAACCGACGCGGCTCCTCAGCTACCGAAACCCCCGGCCGCTCGGGTCGCCGGAGAAGGGATTAAGAAGCTATAAATAGGTAGTTCTCTTAAGCTTTGAAGCAAGAGATCAACCGAGGCTTTAGGGATAGTCCAAACAACTTCTGAGTATTCCACAGAGAGGCCGCAACCGAGCCCTGGTGAACCCGACCCCAGCCGCCGCCGAGCGCCGCCGCAGCCACCTTCCCTCTCTCTTCTCACTCCGGCGAAGAGAAAGGTTGGGAAGGACTTTAATCAATTGGGTGTTTGACCCTTGATTAGTCTTTTTGACGTCGAGGGGATCCTCCCTGCGCAACCCGAGCCCTCGCCGCCGTCCCCGTTGCCGGCAAAGACTTGGTTCGCCGGAAATTATTGTTTTTTCCGACGAACTCGGTCTCCGCTTTTTCCGATCGTTAAAACTCAGATCGGAACCGTTAATCTTCTTCGCCTTGACGACTGCAAGCTACCCCCAAAGTCTCGGGATGATCAGTTGAGGGGTTGAGCCGCGCGAAGAAGCCCTAACTTCGGGTTTTTTTGTGCTTTTACCCGAGCTCCGCTGCCGCGCGTCGCCGACGCTTCTCGTCGCCGGGAAACCACCCAGGTGAGCTATTATGGTCCTTAGGAAGCTTCCCAACGTGTTGCATGCGAGTTCTAACGTCAGGATTTCTCTCCCCGTAGTTGCACCCGTTTGCAACCGAGCTTCGCCGCCGGCCAACTCCGGCGCACTCGGACCCCAGCCATCTACCCAGGTAAGCTGGTAGCATTCCATCTAAGGTTCCCAGCAAGTTGGTTGGGCCCAAGGACTCTCGGAATTAAAGTTGGAGCAACCTTTAATCCGGATGGTTTTGGGAGCTTATTTTCCGGCCACCGCCGCCGGCGCCGGGGTTAGCTTGGTCCGAACATCTTCTGGGAGCTTAATATCTCTTATGCTTACCTTGGTTTCAGGTTTGAGCCTGGTCTGTCCAAGTTTCGGCCAACCTAAGCTTTGGTAGTTTTAAGGTGCTTCTCTGGCGGACTTTTCCGGCCACTTCCCGACGTGCCAAAGGTGAGCCCCCGACTCAGTGACTCACCTAGATCATGATGCTCACCTCTGTTGGCCGTGGGATGTAGGTTTTGTTCAAGTTGGTGCAAACCCGAGTTTGGTACATTTGAAGTTGTTGCTCCGACGATCTCTCCGGCCACCCTCCGACGCATCTCTGGTGAGCATACCACTTCTCTGTCCCATATAGACACCGTGCTCACTCTAGATCTCAGTTGGGCAAAGTATGGAATAAGTTGTGGTAAAGTTGCATTATTGGACCCTAAGAGTTTATGGGCCAACTTTGTACGTGGGCCTCGTGTAAGCCCAAGCCCGTGAGCACGAGCTTCGTCTCGTCAAACCGAACGCGCTGAAACTTACGGCGTTGCTTTTGGATTCCTGGATTGGAAGAACGAGTCGAAACGGCTTTCAAATAGTCGAATATATATACAATTTAATGAAGTTTAATGGATTTAATTGTAATTATAGCCTTGTGGACAGTATTTAAGCATAGTAAACATTTCTTGGGCAATTTGTTAGATTCCCGTAGACTCTCGTTGAACAGAAAATGAATATTTCTCCATAAATCGATTAAATTGTTAGTTTTACGGTTCCAGTTCGTGTTTCCGCGTACCACAGTGTAAAAGAATGGTTACTGTAGTGTTGTCGGGATGGGTACGAGTGAATTTATTTCTGATCACAGCTTCTGTACAGGGCCCAGCAGTTCAGCACCAGTCTCCCAGTGATTAGCGGGAGTTTGGGATCTGCCTACTTGCAGGTGGGTTATCTTCGGTCCGGGCTTTATCTATTCGGCCCTCTGGTTGCTTTAGTCCAGTCGGATACCTGTTTTTGATTTAGCCTTGATTGGGTATACCTATTCATAGATTATGACATTTCCTGTTACTTGTCATTATTCAGTACAGTTGATACTTGTGGTCTGATCATGCTTCATAGCAATCAGTTATTACACTGCATTGATACCCAGAGATACTTGCTTTTATATTCCAGTTATGCATGATAGACCCATGATTGATTGATATATACAGACATCTTGATTCCTAGCATTGTGCATGCTTGATATGCTATTATTCGGGTTTATATACTTCTTGTATTCCTGATTACATGATTTGACATATACACAGTTATCTGCATCCCTGTTGGGATATCTCGGCTGGTTTGCCGACTACCCGGTCATTAGACCGTGAGCTTGAGCATAGCATTACGATTTGCCACGCACTGCTGTTCTTCACGAACATTGCCGGGGTCGCTCCCCGTGGATTATTGTTCTTTACCGGTAAAGTGGTCTGGAGAGTGGACCCGTGAGCCCTTTGCATCGGGACTGCTTGGCGTCTGTGAGTGCAGGGTTATGTTCAGCCAGTTATAGTGTAGATCGGTGGCATTAGCCTGAGGTCCTGCGAGACCAATAGTGGCATATGATTGGGTATTTGAGTTTCTACCATTGATGCATAGCTTTTATACTTCCATGTTCTAGCATTGCTCTTCAGTACCTACTTCTGCTCTGTTATATTTGCCCTAACAGTATCTCTTGTGGATTGAGATTACAGGACTGTCAGGTTTGTCAGTTACAGCTTGATTAGCATCATCTATCAGTACCTTTGTATTATTTTCCTTACATGGTACACATTATGTATAGAATCTTGATCGTGCTTCTTGCCAGTTTTGTTACATATCAGCTGTTACCTATTGATCTATTACTATCCGCAGATTATTGTATCCAGTAGGTACGATTAGCTATTTCTCGGCTCGTCGTGCCCACTGGGATACACTGTCGATGTATCTCACACCCCCTGGGTGATCATTTTTCAGGTCCGTCGGGTGAGGAGTTGACGGGACATACGAGTGAGACTTTGACGATAGAGCTGTCCCCCTAATGATCTGGATTTTTGGACCTTGACACTATAGATATTTATATATTATGAACAGTTTTAGTTTATATGTTTTGGATAAATGTAAGACTTATATTTATGTCTAGAACTGATTAGAATAATATATGTTATTTAAGTTAAATTTTGTACTTCATCTCTGAATTTTATAGCCGTGCATGTATAGGGAAAACTCTGTCCGTTGGATAGAGGATTTCCTATATGTGTGGCGGTCTGTTGCGCCCAGATTTTGTGCACTCTGATTTTTAAAAAAAAAAAATTTACCGAATTTTTAAAACTCGGGGCGTGACAGAACGCATTGAGGTGGTCTTGCATGTGGACGTAGGTCGACACATTGTTGGCCGAGCCACGTAAATCTTGTATCCTTGTATTCCCTTATTCATTTTATTTGCTTAGTTATTCTCGTGCTTATTTTCTACGATCGTTCTCGTCTACTTTCATGTACGAAAGATTCTGTTTCCGCTGCGCTCGTGTGCTGTTTGGGTTGAGGTGTACTCGGTAACCCCATGGCCGGTCCCACCCTTCAAATATGATGTGAAATCCCTCTATTACTTATTTCAGCAAGAGATGATCTATTTTCTTTCTTTCTGAATACATGGCAACTCCCCTTTATTTTATGCCCATCTTGTGCATTGTATGCTGGTTTCTTTCTCTACAACTACAGGATGCTATTGTTTTGCCATCTTTTAACCTTTATTGGCGACAAAGTTCTCATTACTGGCCCAAAAATCTCTCTGTTAAGTGCCAACATCCCATCAAGTTGTCTAATGCCTTTATGTCTCCTTCGTTCCATCAATTGCATCTATGTTAATTGAGTCAAATACTCCTCCAACTTTAGGCATATGGATCATGATATTATCTTTTGCGGCATTACCCTCTGCCGTTTGGCGGCTTTGTCATCAGCATGATACATACTGCCACAGATGGCTTAATGGAGGTACTTTCATGTGTAGACACGATCAGCATGTAACAGTCTTTACATGCCCACCATGCCATCTGACACATCAATCTTTGTTGCTTACTACTGGCCAAAACTTGCTATCTTTTATGTCTCTTGGGTTTGTAGATCTCATTCAATGGTTTATCTTTAAATTAAAAGGCCTCAAAGGTTGCAATTTATGGGCCATTTCCTGGCTAACATGGTGGACCAGGTCTAGGCAATATGTTCTCCTTAGTTCATGGTTTTTGGTGAAATGAGTTGTAAGCCATTCAAAATATGCTGGATATATCTCATTCTTTGGGTTGATTTTAATGCCAATATCAAGGTAGTGAAGGATGATCTAATCAAATATATCAATTAACATGCATGTGCAGCTCCATGGTTCCTAGTTCAAGAAATCCATTATGGGGAGAAGAATTTGTCTTCTGTGTTTATGAGCTTCCAGTCCAGGTTCTCTCTATTTTTATTTCACAACTTTAAATTGCCTGAATCTTCTTAAAGTAATTCTTCCGATAATATTACGTTAATACTTGACAATGATTCTATTTCAAAGTAGCATATAAGAGTATTTGTCCAAATGGATGCCTCGACTTTGAAAACTAGGATGATTGTTATGATTTTAAAAGTACTTACAAGAGGATCTCAATATAATAAATCTTCTTCTTTATGTGGTATAGTTATCCTCTTTTTGCATTGATGTGTTTTGCTATAAAAGTTTTGCACATTCCATCTATTGCATGCTTTATTACCTTTTAGTGCCAAATGATTACAAACCTGAATTTGGAATTTCAGATTCTATAATTTCTCATATTATCTCCTTTCCTAGCTTTCTTTTGTTTCATGTTTAAAATGAGAATGAGCGAGTTTTTCTCCTTTTAGAAAAAATGGTGCAGAATGCCGAATAACATAGCGGTCCTGTTGAGAACTTCAGGGGCCCTTATGTGCTCATTAGTGTAATACTAATGAGCACATATGAAGCATGTGAATAAATCTTCAACAAATGTTCTGTTGCTCGCTAGGTTAGCAGTACAAAACGCACGAGTGATTAGGTCCTTTAGCATAAGAAAGAAGGGCTGTTTATTCTTATTGCTTATTTAATCTGTGAAATTCAGACTTTTTTATTGCCTAACTGCTGAAATTGCTTTTGGTTGGTCCTGATTTTGTTTGTTTAATTCTTGCTTCTTCTTTTTTTTTCATTTAATAGATAACCATAACAGTTTATGATTGGGATATTGTATGCAAATGCAAACTTCTTGGATCTGTCATCATACCTGTTGAAAGGGAAGGTCAGACAGGAGCAATTTGGTATAACTTAGATAGCAAATCGGGAAGGGTAAGTCCATTTATGCTATCTTTTCCTTTGATTTCTTGCAGCTACTCCCGTTCTCTTCTGTCCTCATTTTATTTGAGAAACTTTTTTTTCAGGTATGTGTGCAAATTAGTATCTTCAAATTATCTGTGAATTCTGCTAGGTAATTCTTGTTCCATATTTCAATTGCTATTTTGTTTATTTAGCTTATTGTTTTTATTTCTCCTGCTGCAAGAAGGATAGCTTTGACTTCTGTTGTATGTAGTATGAGATGCTTTGGTATTAGTTGGTATAAGGCATGGTGAGCTAGTTAAGTTGTTTCAATGCATAGATCATAGTGGTGATGCAAAATGTTTTTTTCTTTTTATTTTTTAATTATCTCTCGTAATTATAAGTCTCTTGCATCGTCTTAATATTACAACCAAGTCTATGGCAGTTCATGAGGCTATTGAGTGCAACTTATCAATAATATTGATTTCCCAATATCTGGTTTGGTTTATTTTAATTTTGGCCCTATTCTCTGCCTCGTGAAATTTTGGCTGAGGAGATCAAGATTCTTGTTAATGGATATCGAAATTTAGAAACTCTGAAGCAAGGTTCGAAGTGCCGTGGCACGGGGGCGTGCCGCTCGCCGCCTGGCACGGTACGGTACCGGCACGCCCCCGTGCCGACACGTGGCACGCTTGTGTGCCGATGGATACGCATGACCTCCCAGTGGCACGCTCTGACACGGTTTTTTTTTATTTTTTTTGTTCCCAATAAGCTCTTATAATATTGTTTTGAACTGTTTAGTCAAAAAATTATGAATATTGACTATATATAGCTTACTACACTTACCAATTGACATACTGATAATTGTTTTTAATATATAAAGTACAACTATATCTCATAGAGAATAGAAATAACAATATAATAAATAAATTCTAAATAGAAATAACTATATCTCATAGAGAATAAAAATAACTATATCTCATAGAGAATAAAATTATGAATATTGACTATATATAGCTTACTACACTCACCAATTAACATACTTGTTAGTTGTGACTCAAAATCAGAATCGCTTCGATATTATGATTCAGGTTCGCCGACAGCTTCGCGGTGCGACTTCGAAATTTTGTGGATGTCTGTGGTGGAAGCGAAAGGCTCGGGCCGTTAGGCCCGAGCCCGAAGCCCACCACTGACATCGGACGGGGGGTGCGGGGGGCTCCGCCCCCCGCGGTACGGATCCGATCCGCTAAGGAAAACCCTAATATAATTACTATGCATATATAATTACTATGCATTACTGTACACATGTGACTAAAAAAAAAAAAAAAAACACCTAACTATGCCTGTTTTAAAAAATACAGAAAAAAATCTAAAGAAAAAACAAAAAAACAAAAACAAAAAAAAAAAAAAAAAAAAGGAAAATGGGCCGTGCCGGCCGGCACGGGCCGGCACGGCCCGCGATACCCCACAGGGTATCGCTCCGTCTCGAGCGATACCCTGGGGTATCGCTCGAGACGGGGGGGGGGGTGCGAGACCCCCCCGTACCGTGCCCCTCATTGAGGGGCACGGTACGTGCCGCCCGTGCCGGCCCGGCACGGGCGGCACTTCATTCCATGCTCTGAAGTGATGCTCGATATAATCTATTGATATAATTGTGACCTATTCCAGATGCAAGAATTATTCGGAGCATATTTGTAAGGCGTAAAAATGGGTCCTGTGAGGGACAAGGGAGGGGACTGGGGAGGGGACTGGATACTAAGGAATCTTTCAAGGAGACTCTTCACAGAAGGGTTGATGGCGTGAAAGGGTGGCGGGAGAAGGATCGGAAGAGAGAATCTACTCAGCTAATTCCACCTTTGAAGTTGCACAAGGGAGGTATTACGTATCGTGGCGACCTTGCTCAGGATCCCAAGACTACCAGGATGGTGGACGAGACCAAAGGGAAGACGAAACTTCGAAGAGGTTGTCGAAAGATCTCTTGGGCTGATCATGTTGGCAGACCTTTAACTAGGTGCTGTCTCTTCGACAGAGACCTCCCCACAGGAAGTGGCGGGCTCGTAAACGATGGGGGCGGTGCTGTCAAGAAGGATTTGGTGGGGAGGGATGGGAAGAACCACCAGGCCAAGGGGGAGTACTCCTTACCTGATGAGTTAAGGGAGAGGAGATCTTATAAAGAGGCATTTTTGCTTCCGGTTCAATAGAGCGGTGAGCCTTTTTACTCTAAGCGAAGGGTGCCCGGTCTTTCTTTTGTGAAGAGGGCTAGGAGCAACAACTGCTACAGATGCCTCGCCTCTGATCATTGGGCTTGCGAGTGTAGAGACCCTGTGAGGTGCATCAGGTGTCGTCGGACCGGTCTACGCGCGCGATTGTTGGGCCTTTGGGAGGAGTAGGATGCAGTGTAGTATTCCGAACCCCCATGCAGCTTTTTCCCGTGAATCCACTGTTTAGACACCTGTTGATGGTGTATCTGGCCCATAGTGCATCAAGGGGATGCCACTGATGGACCCAGTGAGCTTAGTTAGCTGTTTTGGCCTTCGGCTGCTTATGCCGAATGTTAGAATTTTATTTAGGCCAAACGGAGGGTGGATTTGGATTCAGCGCGGAAAAACACTTGAGATTGGCTTTTGGTTTGCCCAATTCGGAGTCCGGATGCCCAAAAGCGGACACCCGGAAGTTTTGACAGTTTTTGGCGCTTGCGGGAGCCTCCGGCAAATTTTGGAGGCGGAATTTGGCGAAACGGACCTCGTTTTTGGAATCAGCGCGCGAAAACGGTCAAGACGGGCTATTTGCTGGTCAAATTTGTGCTTGGGTTACTGTTCATGCCGGAACAGTGTCGCCGGCGATCGCCGGCGGCGGCCGGCGGCGGCGGGCAGCGTCGGCGGGCGGCGGCGCCGCCGCGGGCAGGCGGCAGGCGGCGGCCCAGGGCGCGGGCAGGCCGCGGGCAGGCGCGCGGTCCACCGCGCGGGGCGTGCACCGGAGGCGGGCCACGTGGCGCCTTCCGGTTGGCCGGTGCAGCATTCGCGGTCCACGGAGTTTTGGGCCGGGTGCACGGTGGACCGGGTGGACGCGTGGCGGATCGGGATTGGCGGGACTTGGTGCGCGCGGTCCACGCGATGGCCGGGGCAGGTGACCGTACGCCCGGGGCAGCCGGCCGACGTGCGCGGTGCACGGCCGTCGTGCGCGGTGCACGGCTTGTCGGGGACGCGTGGCACGCCGCCAGTGGCTGGCTCTGGTGCACCGGGTGCAGCGGGGTTTTTGGGCTTAGTGGGCTGGGCTGTGCTGTGGGCCGGGCCGCACTGTGCGCGCCCGGAAATCTGGGCCGGCCCGTTACTGTAGCCGCCCGAAAATCCCCAAGCGCCCGAAAGTGGGGACACAGAGGGTATTTTCCGAATTGTTTTTCAGCCTCTATATAATGCACAGTCCGAGCCTTCTTCTCCTCTATTGTTCTCCCAAACCGAGCCAAATCTGCAAATGCCTATTTCTAGCAAAATTTTGCATCTTTTTGTCCTGGATCTTCCTACCAAATCTTAGGAATTTTGGTGGCACGAATCCCGAGGTTCCCCATTTTACGGTGCGGCGCGACGTTGCTTACTTGTGTTCTTCCTTCGGCGCAGTGTTCGTGTTTTTGCTCCCCCGAGCTACCCCGACATCATTTTCCTGTGATTCTTGCACCAGTGGACTCCTAAGAGGTAGAACTTCATCTTTCGTTATAGTCGCGCTTTTCCGTTTCGAGGTTTTGGCACGGTTTTCGAGGCTACAAGTGACCCCCTTTTTCTGTATGGAATTCTTGACAGCAGTGGAGTGTTTCAGCCTTATCTTCGCGCACGAGTGTCTGATGGAAACGAGCTTATACAACTTTTGCATCTACGGATCGCAAGGAACGCGCTCGTATTTTTAGTGGATTTTTGTGAATTTTCCTTCGAGGTGATAATTAAGGATCTCTCTGTGAATAGTAATCTACCCTTAATCATGATTAGTGTTTGAGAGTGTCCACTTGCTGAATTTTTATCTTGGTGTACAGAACTCGGATTTGGGCGTGCAAGGTACCGTTGCGAAGCTATCGTCGCGAGGATCGCCAGGATATTTTTATTAGAATTTTCTGGACATTTGTTGCAGGTGATAATTTGACAGTTTAGTACTTGTGTTTGTATGTGGTAATTAGTGCTGTGATTGTGACCCTAGTGTAATTAGTGGATTCCTTGTTGTACCAGGAGTATTGTGGGGGCGCGGATTTGGATTTTTGGTATTCTCTGACTGTACAAGTTGGGACAGTTGCGCTTCAGGTGGGTGGTCGTTACACTCCTCTTTTTGTATGCCCACTAGGAATGTCAGAGTACTTTGTTATAACAATGTTGAACGTGTTGATTGTTAGACTTGCATGCTCTAGGGAATCGCTTATTAATTCTGGAACTTATACCCCGTGACAACATAGAATTAGAGGACTGCAAAACCAAGGTTTATTCATGTGAAACGGTCATCCTAGCCTATATCACTTCAACTGTTATACTTGGAAATTGGAACATTGCATGATTTAACTGATCACCTGATGATTGTCATCTTTTACTGCTACACTATTTTGGAATTGACTTAGGAGAAACCATGCTTTTCTCTTTCTCCTTTCATTGTTGGCATTAGCGGCTTACTCGCTCAGGTTCGAGCGTATAGTGGACAGTGTAGGCAGGTATTGGGGAATTGGGGACAGGCTGAGTGGTCAGGGGGTTGCGGCGACCACGGATCTTGGGTGGTTGACCGGATTGTTTTATTGCATCAGATTGGGCGTTCGGGGATCGGGCTTACTTTAGTGGAGGGTTGTGCCCACTTCTTGAGTCTCGATCCAGTCCTGCTATTATGAGACAGTGGTTACAGAGATGTTGATACAGTGGTATTATTTGTACTCGTGTGGGTCGCTCCCCTCGAGTGCCACTCCGGAGTAGGCTTTCCACGGTGTGAGCGCCGGGCACCATGCTAGTTTCTTGAGTTCCACGGTGTGAGCGCCGGGCACCAGGCTGGGTTTTTGAGTTCGATTGGCAGAGCAGGCAGGGCCAGTGTTCACTGGCAGTCAGATTGGGTCTTTATGACCGGATACTTGATTCTGATGAATCACTTTTCCCATCCTTATTGGTTGGTCATGTAGAGGCATATTAGGGATAGCATTTTTATCAGTCGCTTTATTTATTAGCATCCCTTCCCTTCTTCTTTCCTTTTTGCCTCGGTGCACCTGGTGGGCATATCTGAGCTGAGGCTTTACCCACTAGGGGAGGCTACTGTTTATAGTAGTACTGACCCCCATTGTTTTTCTTGTTCCCTTCTTTTCCCTTGTTTTGCAGAGTCCTCTGTGGGAGTTGCTGGGACATCAGCAACTGATCGGGGCAAGCGCATCGCTGACTAGTTAGAGAGCCTACCGAGGGTCGTAGCTGCTTGACTTTTGGGTACCAGATCTTCTCAGACAGTTTTTCTTTCTTTTCTTTTGGGGTCTGGCTTCTGCCAGCTTTATGTATTTTGTAGTTGTGAGCTGGGAGAGACACTTGTATTTATTTTACTGTTGTACTTTTATTTCCAGCTTCTGTCTGAGATACTGTAGTTTTATTTCAGCTCTGATTATTATTATGCTCTTTTATTATTATTTCATATCTGAGCAGGTTACCGACGCTTCGTGTATGTGGGAAATACCGCATGCACGGCGGATCTGTGGACGGGCCCGGGTTCTGGTTTACACCCGGGGCGTGACAGATTAAGTTGGTATCAGAGCTTAGGGATAGGTCAGTTGGGACTTAGGAAACCCTAGGCTTTTGACAGACCCTAGGATTATAGGGCGTGAGTAGCGTGACTTGTTGCGAAAGTCGGTGATTATTATTGTTAACTCTTCCAGTGAGTGAAGAGTGATCGACATAGTCTATTTCTGTTGAACCATTATGTTGGCTGCAGACAACATAAGGTTACAGAAATAGGGGGATGTCTTTTGACTTTCGCCAGATTGGGTCGTGTGGGGTTTTGTTGCTGATGTTTGGTTTCTTGTGGCAGGATGCCTCCTCGACGTCGGATTCCCACTCGGGGTGTTCCTTCGCCCCCTGCTGAGCCAGAGCAGCCTACACCACCTGAGCTTGCTGAGTTGAGGGCCTTGGTGGCCCAGTTGGCGGAGGGTCAGCGCCGCCAGGAGCAGAGGATTGAGCAGCTGCTTGCTCAGAGGGAGGCACCACCCCCAGCTGTTCCGGAGGCCCCTGTGCCTCCTGTTGCACCTTTTGTGCCGTCGGCGCCATCTTCGAGTATCGGGGCTCCTGCGGCGTTTCAGCCCTTGACTACGGAGGAGGAGCGGGATTTTGCTGACAGACTCGCGGCGTTTGTCAAGCGGGGACCACCGAGATTTTCGGGGCGGGATGCTCAGCCCCGGGCTGTTGGGATTTGGCTTTCTGCGATGGAGAAGCTTTTCCGGGACTTCTTCATCGACCCGAGGTACCGAGTGCACATGGCGGTGCACTGTTTGGACGGAGATGCTGACTTTTGGTGGCAGCGAGTTGAGCCACTGGAGTTCCGGATCACTAGGCAGCTACCTTGGGAGGAGTTCAGACGGATGGTGTTGGACACCTACTTCTCTACCAGTGTGAAGAAAAAGTTGGAGGATGATCTGAAGAATTTGCAGCAGGGCGAGCGACCGACCCATGCTTACTTTCAGGAGTTCAGGGAGTTGCTGAACTGTGTGCCTTATGTCGCCCGTGACGGTCCGCACCAGGTTGAGCTTTTTGAGGGGGGCCTTCGCCCAGAGATATACACACTTGTGCATGCTCAGAGATTTCAGACTCTGGAGGCAGCCGCAGAGCATGCACAGTGGGTGGAGAGAGGCGATCAGGAGGTGGCCAGACGGAGGGCTGCGGTCGCGCAGAGTTCCGACAGGAAGCGACCAGCCCCAGAGGATGGGGGACAGGCCAGCTCTTGGAGACCGCCACGGCCGCCGCAGTCTCAGTCTTTTGGCCGTGGTCGATCTGATAGGAGAGGGCCTGGGGGACCCCAGAGACCGCAGCAGCATCCACAGCAGCAGCACCAGCAGCAGAGACCACAGCAGAGGCAGCAGAGATCTCAGCAGCAGTCCTCGAGACAGCAGCAGCAGCCGAGACAGCCCCGACCTTCTGACCGATGTATTTTCTGTGGAGGTCAGCATGCCGCCATTACTTGTGATCAGAGATGGGGTCGATGCTTCCGTTGTGGGCAGCCTGGGCATGTGCGAGCCACTTGCCCCCTTTCTACTTCCTCGGCACCGTCTTCGGCATCGGTTCCCTTTCCCCCTCAGCAGCAGCGGCCACCAGCTCAGCGGCCTTATGCTCCAGCGAGCAGGCCGTCCACTTCTTATCCTGTAGACTCTCGACCTCCAGCACCGAGCGGGCGGGTGTATACCGCCCAGTTGGCGGATTCTTCAGCGGCAGACCAGGTGGTGGCAGGTATTATTCTACTCTTTGGTATTCGGGCTCGTACCTTATTCGACACTGGAGCATCTCATTCCTTCATTAGTCGAGCATTTGCATCCCTGCATGGTCTAGAGGTAGAGTCCTTATCTTATTCATTAGAGGTGCGGATTCCTGATCATATTCTGCATGTCGAGGAGCGTTGTGTGGCTTGCCCAGTGCAGTTGGGGCCTTGGATTTTGCCTGCAGACTTGCTTGTTTTGCAGCAGCTCCAGGATTTTGATTTGGTACTTGGGATGGATTGGCTGTCGCGGTATTCGCCACTATCGACTGCAGAGAGAGGACGGTGACTCTTCGCGAGCCAGGACAGGAGGAGTTCATCTTCAGAGGCTGCCAGAGCACGCTGTTCGCAGCGACCATTTCCTCGGCCAGAGCTAGGAGGATGATGAGTAGGGGTTGCACTGCCTTTTTGGCCACTGTGGTGGAGGTGCCTACGGCGGCACTGGGACTCGAGGATATCCCTATTGTCCGCGAGTTCCCAGATGTATTTCCCCCTGAGTTGACGACGATGCCGCCGGAGAGGGAGATTGAGTTCGTGATTGATGTAGTTCCTGGAACTGCACCAATCTCAAAGGCACCTTATAGGATGGCGCCAGCCGAGTTGAGGGAGTTGAAGGCCCAGCTTCAGGATCTTTTGGATAGGGGCTTCATTCGACCCAGTGTTTCTCCGTGGGGAGCGCCTGTGTTGTTTGTGAAGAAGAAGGATGGGTCACTGCGGTTGTGTGTGGATTATAGGGAATTGAACAAAGTGACCATCCGGAACAAGTATCCCCTCCCCCGGATTGATGATTTGTTTGATCAGTTACAGGGAGCATCGGTGTTCTCGAAGATTGATCTGCAGTCCGGTTACCACCAGCTGAGGGTGAGGGCCGAGGACATCTCCAAGACGGCTTTCAGATCGCGGTACGGGCATTATGAGTTCACTGTGATGCCTTTTGGGTTGACCAATGCCCCTGCCGCATTCATGGACTTGATGAACAGGATTTTTCAGCCGTTTTTGGATCGGTTTGTGGTGGTGTTTATAGATGATATTCTGATCTACTCCCGGAGTGATTTGGAGCACGAGGAGCACTTGAGGACCGTGCTACAGCTTCTGCGAGAGAAGAAGCTGTATGCTAAGTTCAAAAAGTGTGAGTTTTGGCTTCGGGAGGTTGCTTTTCTGGGTCATGTCGTTTCAGCTGCTGGAGTGGCGGTGGATCCGGCCAAGGTGGATGCTATTCGAGATTGGCCGAGGCCGACGACTATCACTGAGGTGCGGAGCTTTCTTGGTTTGGCGGGCTACTATCGGCGCTTTGTGGAAGGCTTTGCGAAGCTTTCCTCTCCCCTCACTCGTCTGACCAGGAAAGGAGTTAAGTTTGTCTGGAGCGAGACTTGCCAGAGTTGTTTCCAGGAGCTGAAGCAGAGGTTGATGACCGCTCCAATCCTTGCCCTCCCTGTTATGGGGGAAGGATTTGTGATTTACAGTGATGCCTCACTTAGTGGTTTGGGCTGTGTGTTGATGCAGCAGGGTAGGGTAATTGCCTATGCTTCGAGGCAATTAAAGGATTATGAGAAAAATTACCCTACTCATGATCTGGAGTTGGCAGCGGTGGTGTTTGCTCTGAAGCTGTGGCGGCATTACTTGTATGGTGAGCATTGCGAGATTTATACTGATCACAAGAGCTTGAAGTATCTGTTCACTCAAAAGGAGCTGAATTTGAGGCAACGCCGGTGGTTGGAGCTGCTAAAGGATTATGATCTGAGTATCCTTTATCACCCCGGCAAGGCCAATGTTGTGGCGGATGCTTTGAGCAGGAGGACGAGTCTGAGCTTATTGATCTCGCAGCAGGCGCCGTTGGTCGAGCAGATGAGGCGATTACAGCTGGAGGTAGTATCCCCTGGGGTCTCTGCTAGACTCATGTCTATGGTCTTGCAGCCCACTCTGTTGGAGAGGATCAGGGACACTCAGAGTGAGGACCCCCACTTGATGAGGATCAGGACGCAGCTTCAGGCAGATCAGACAGGGGATTTTTCTGTGGATAGCTCGGGAGTACTGCGGTACAGGGACCGAGTGTGTGTGCCTATGGATCAGGAGATTAGAGATCAGATTTTGAGGGAGGCCCACTATACACCTTATACTATCCACCCTGGAGGTACTAAGATGTATAAGGACCTCAAGGCACAGTTTTGGTGGCCCGGAATGAAGCGGGACATTGGGAGATTCGTTGCTCATTGTTTAACTTGTCAGCAAGTGAAAGCAGAGCATCGCGTTCCTGCTGGCAAGTTGCAGAGTCTTCCAATTCCCGAGTGGAAATGGGACCACATCACTATGGATTTCGTCACTGGATTGCCGAGGGCGCAGAGCGGGGCAGATGCGATCTGGGTTATTGTTGACAGACTCACCAAGTCGGCGCACTTCTTACCAGTTCAGATGACTTGGTCATTGGAGCATTTGGCACAGTTATATATGGATGAGATAGTGAGGCTTCACGGTATCCCTGCTTCGATTGTGTCAGATCGGGACCCGAGATTCGTATCACGCTTTTGGGGGAGTTTGCATTCTGCTTTGGGGACTCAGCTCAGGTTTAGCACCGCTTTCCACCCACAGACCGATGGGCAGTCAGAGCGCACCATACAGACCCTCGAGGATATGCTTAGAGCGTGCGTTATGGATTTTGGAGGAGGGTGGTACCGGCACTTATCTTTGGTTGAGTTCGCGTACAACAACAGCTATCAGGCGAGCATCCGGATGGCTCCGTTTGAAGCGTTGTATGGACGCAAGTGTCGGTCCCCCTTATATTGGAGTGACGTGGGTGAGAGGAGGACTTTGGGACCGGAGTTACTTTTGGAGGCAGAGGAAAAGGTCAGGATTATTCGCCGGCATCTTGAGACAGCCCAGAGTCGTCAGAGGAGCTACGCGGATACTCGACGGCGAGACCTGGAGTTTCAGGTTGGTGATCATGTCTTCTTGAAGGTCTCGCCCTCGAAAGGGGTCCGGAGATTTGGAGTACGGGGGAAGCTCAGTCCCCGCTTTATTGGACCCTTTGAGGTACTGGATAGAGTTGGTCCTGTGGCATACAGAGTTGCCTTACCCCCGCGCCTGGCCGGAGTTCATGATGTCTTCCACGTCTCAGCTCTGAGGAGTATGTTTTTGACCCGTCGCACGTGATTGACTTCACTTCGTTGGAGATCGGCGAGGACTTGGTCTACGAGGAGCGCCCGTTGCGGATTCTTGCTCGTGAGGTGAGGGAATTGCGCAATCGGGCCATTCCTTATGTGAAGATCCTGTGGAGCAATCATGAGGAGCGAGAGGCTACTTGGGAGCTGGAGACAGAGATGAGAGATGCCTACCCCTTCTTGTTCGAGGCCGCAGTTTGAGGTACGTCTGCTTGTTTATTTTGTTTCGGGGACGAAACTTTTTTTAGTGGGGGAGGATGTAGTATTCCGAACCCCCATGCAGCTTTTTCCCGTGAATCCACTGTTTAGACACCTGTTGATGGTGTATCTGGCCCATAGTGCATCAAGGGGATGCCACAGATGGACCCTGTGAGCTTTGGTTAGCTGTTTTGGCCTTCGGCTGCTTTTGCCGAATTTTAGAATTTTATTTAGGCCAAACGGAGGGTGGATTTGGATTCAGCGCGGAAAAACACTTGAGATTGGCTTTTGGTTTGCCCAATTCGGAGTCCGGATGCCCAAAAGCGGACTCCCGGAAGTTTTGACAGTTTTTGGCGCTTGCGGGAGCCTCCGGCAAATTTTGGAGGCGGAATTTGGCGAAACGGACCTCGTTTTTGGAATCAGCGCGCGAAAACGGTCAAGACGGGCTATTTGCTGGTCAAATTTGAGCTTGGGTTACTGTTCATGCCGGAACAGTGTCGCCGGCGATCGCCGGCGGCGGCCGGCGGCGGCGGGCAGCGTCGGCGGGCGGCGGCGCCGCCGCGGGCAGGCGGCAGGCGGCGGCCCAGGGCGCGGGCAGGCCGCGGGCAGGCGCGCGGTCCACCGCGCGGGGCGTGCACCGGAGGCGGGCCACGTGGCGCCTTCCGGTTGGCCGGTGCAGCATTCGCGGTCCACGGAGTTTTGGGCCGGGTGCACGGTGGACCGGGTGGACACGTGGCGGATCGGGATTGGCGGGACTTGGTGCGCGCGGTCCACGCGATGGCCGGGGCAGGTGACCGTACGCCCGGGGCAGCCGGCCGACGTGCGCGGTGCACGGCCGTCGTGCGCGGTGCACGGCTTGTCGGGGACGCGTGGCACGCCGCCAGTGGCTGGCTCTGGTGCACCGGGTGCAGCGGGGTTTTTGGGCTTAGTGGGCTGGGCTGTGCTGTGGGCCGGGCCGCACTGTGCGCGCCCGGAAATCTGGGCCGGCCCGTTACTGTAGCCGCCCGAAAATCCCCAAGCGCCCGAAAGTGGGGACACAGAGGGTATTTTCCGAATTGTTTTTCAGCCTCTATATAATGCACAGTCCGAGCCTTCTTCTCCTCTATTGTTCTCCCAAACCGAGCCAAATCTGCAAAGCCTATTTCTAGCAAAATTTTGCATCTTTTTGTCCTGGATCTTCCTGCCAAATTTAGGAATTTTGGTGGCACGAATCCCGAGGTTCCCCATTTTACGGTGCGGCGCGACGTTGCTTACTTGTGTTCTTCTTCGGCGCAGCGATCGTGTTTTTGCTCCCCTGGGCTACCCCGACATCATTTTCCTGTGATTCTTGCACCAGTGGACTCCTAAGAGGTAGGACTTCATCTTTCGTTATGGTCGCGCTTTTCCGTTTCGAGGTTTTGGCACGGTTTTCGAGGCTACAAGTGACCCCTTTTTCTGTATGGAATTCTTGACAGCAGCGGAGTGTTTCAGCCTTATCTTCGCGCACGAGCGTCTGACGGAAACGAGCTTATACAACTTTTTCATCTACGGATCGCAAGGAACGCGCTCGTATTTTTAGTGGATTTTTGTGAATTTTCCTTCGAGGTGATAATTAAGGATTTCTCTGTGAACAGTAATCTACCCTTAATCATGATTAGTGTTTGAGAGTGTCCACTTGCTGAATTTTTATCTTGGTGTACAGAACTCGGATTTGGGCGTGCAAGGTACCGTTGCGAAGCTATCGACGCGAGGATCGCCGTGATATTTTTATTAGAATTTTCTGGACATTGTTGCAGGTGATAATTTGACAGTTTAGTACTTGTGTTTGTATGTGGTAATTAGTGCTGTGATTGGGACCCTAGTGTAATTAGTGGATTCCTTGTTGTACCAGGAGTATTTGGTGGGGGGCGCGGATTTGGATTTTGGTATTCTCTGACTGTACAAGTTGGGACAGTTGCGCTTCAGGTGGGTGGTCGTTACACTCCTCTTTTTGTATGCCCACTAGGAATGTCAGAGTACTTTGTTATAACAATGTTGAACGTGTTGATTGTTAGACTTGCATGCTCTAGGGAATCGCTTATTAATTCTGGAACTTATACCCCGTGACAACATAGAATTAGAGGACTGCAAAACCAAGGTTTATTCATGTGAAACGGTCATCCTAGCTTATATCACTTCAACTGTTATACTTGGAAATTGGAACATTGCATGATTTAACTGATCACCTGATGATTGTCATCTTTTACTGCTACACTATTTTGGACTTGACTTAGGAGAAACCATGCTTTTCTCTTTCTCCTTTCATTGTTGGCATTAGCGGCTTACTCGCTCAGGTTCGAGCGTATGTGGACAGTGTAGGCAGGTATTGGGGAATTGGGGACAGGCTGAGTGGTCAGGGGGTTGCGGCGACCACGGATCTTGGGTGGTTGACCGGATTGTTTTATTGCATCAGATTGGGTGTTCGGGGATCGGGCTTACTTTAGTGGAGGGTTGTTCCCACTTCTTGAGTCTCGATCCAGTCCTGCTATTATGAGACAGTGGTTACAGAGATGTTGATACAGTGGTATATTTGTACTCGTGTGGGTCGCTCCCCTCGAGTGCCACTCCGGAGTAGGCTTTCCACGGTGTGAGCGCCGGGCACCATGCTAGTTTCTTGAGTTCCACGGTGTGAGCGCCGGGCACCAGGCTGGGTTTTTGAGTTCGATTGGCAGAGCAGGCAGGGCCAGTGTTCACTGGCAGTCAGATTGGGTCTTTATGACCGGATACTTGATTCTGATGAATCACTTTTCCCATCCTTATTGGTTGGTCATGTAGAGGCATATTAGGGATAGCATTTTTATCAGTCGCTTTATTTATTAGCATCCCTTCCCTTCTTCTTTCCTTTTTGCCTCGGTGCACCTGGTGGGCATATCTGAGCTGAGGCTTTACCCACTAGGGGAGGCTACTGTTTATAGTAGTACTG
>CM054954.1:3506188-3556136 GCA_029168755.2 Tillandsia fasciculata
CTCTGTTATGGTTTTGCGGGTTTGGATGCGTCGATATGTGGGATCAGATTTCGCTGAACGGAGATAAAGACATAAGAAAGTCTACACCACGGATTAGGTTTTCTCCATGGGCGGTGAGCTATTAGCTGGGAGTCAAAGCTTCAGTCGGTATTCGCGTTTGTCGACTACGGAGGCGGAGTATAATAAGCAGTGGACACATGCTTGTAGGAGCTATTGGCGAAAAAGACTTTTAGAGAATTGAAAGTGAAGCAATATGGGCTGGGAGTGAATATGTGAAGTCAAAGTGTAAATACCTTGGGCGAAGAATCCGCGTTTCACTCTCGACGAAACACATGATATCGTATCACTCACAATCCGTGTGGGTGGTGGGAGAGGGGTTTTAATCTCATTTTGAAAATATCACACAATTGCTAACCCAGGCGGTATTTTAACGAAGCCGGTGACGCGAGAGTTCAATAGGAGTGGCTGGGGGGTACTTGCTCTGGGTCTTGGAGCGACGTGAGGAAGTGGGGGAAAAAGTTGCGAAGATCTCATTTTCTGTTTCGTGTACATCCAAATTTGACTCCCTTGTACTTTTGTGTGCCTGGATAATCGAAGAACGGGTAATACTCCCAGAAATATTATTTTTAATAAATAAATTTAAAAGAGAGGTTGAGCAGAGAATGAGGTTCAAAAAACCTACGATGACCTACTTGGTCAGTCGCTTGTGTGCTAGTTGCACAATTTACGGTGCAAAAAGGCTATTTTCCAATCCGGACATGATCTTGAAAATCCGAGTTGATCGTTACGGTCGTCTCGTCGAACTGAGCGAGATTTATATTCAGCATATTTTGATCCGACAGTCAGATCTTTCAGAAATCAAAGATGAAGCAGGTAAAATATCGCGATTAATTGGTTCAGTGGTCTGTGCACAGTGCACTTAAGTGAACACTGTAGATGAACAGTGAACACTATTTTTGGAACTTCGACGAATACAACGTTGATTAATTCACTGTTCGGATTCCGAAAATAGTGATCCAGGTAGTCGTTTTGATCGGTTTCGTCGATCTGAACGCAATGGCGCTGGTGAAATTTCTGTTTGGCAAACCTGAAATCTCAGAAAGTGAAGATAACTGTATTATTGTACAGTTTTTATGGGCCGAGTTTTTACCAGGGTAACATGTCGGAAAACAAAAATCGCTACCTTATAGATTTCGACGTGCTGGGCGTCGTGGCGAAGTCCGTTTTTCGTTTTGACGAGCGAAACACCTCGAAAAGCGTGAAATACGGCGAAAAATACAGTATTTTGCAGAAAAACCCGTAATTTTCTGTTCCGAAAAATGTGCGGCTTACAGGTGAGGGACTTGACTGTAAGAGGATCAACTTTTGTTAAGGACTCATATCCAAATACTGTTGGAAAGAGGGGGTTATGTGCAAATGTGTATTTAACACATGCATATGTGTTACGTGATGGAGTCCGAGCCCCTGCCTCTTCCACTTCGCAACTGAAGCCTCCACTAGCTTCTCCAGCCCGCAACCGACGCGGCTCCTCAGCTACCGAAACCCCCAGCCGCTCGGGTCGCCGGAGAAGGGATTAAGAAGCTATAAATAGGTAGTTCTCTTAAGCTTTGAAGCAAGAGATCAACCGAGGCTTTAGGGATAGTCCAAACAACTTCTGAGTATTCCACAGAGAGGCCGCAACCGAGCCCTGGTGAACCCGACCCCAGCCGCCGCCGAGCGCCGCCGCAGCCACCTTCCCTCTCTCTTCTCACTCCGGCGAAGAGAAAGGTTGGGAAGGACTTTAATCAATTGGGTGTTTGACCCTTGATTAGTCTTTTTGACGTCGAGGGGATCCTCCCTGCGCAACCCGAGCCCTCGCCGCCGTCCCCGTTGCCGGCAAAGACTTGGTTCGCCGGAAATTATTGTTTTTTCCGACGAACTCGGTCTCCGCTTTTTCCGATCGTTAAAACTCAGATCGGAACCGTTAATCTTCTTCGCCTTGACGACTGCAAGCTACCCCCGAAGTCTCGGGATGATCAGTTGAGGGGTTGAGCCGCGCGAAGAAGCCCTAACTTCGGGTTTTTTTGTGCTTTTACCCGAGCTCCGCTGCCGCGCGTCGCCGACGCTTCTCGTCGCCGGGAAACCACCCAGGTGAGCTATTATGGTCCTTAGGAAGCTTCCCAACGTGTTGCATGCGAGTTCTAACGTCAGGATTTCTCTCCCCGTAGTTGCACCCGTTTGCAACCGAGCTTCGCCGCCGGCCAACTCCGGCGCACTCGGACCCCAGCCATCTACCCAGGTAAGCTGGTAGCATTCCATCTAAGGTTCCCAGCAAGTTGGTTGGGCCCAAGGACTCTCGGAATTAAAGTTGGAGCAACCTTTAATCCGGATGGTTTTGGGAGCTTATTTTCCGGCCACCGCCGCCGGCGCCGGGGTTAGCTTGGTCCGAACATCTTCTGGGAGCTTAATATCTCTTATGCTTACCTTGGTTTCAGGTTTGAGCCTGGTCTGTCCAAGTTTCGGCCAACCTAAGCTTTGGTAGTTTTAAGGTGCTTCTCTGGCGGACTTTTCCGGCCACTTCCCGACGTGCCAAAGGTGAGCCCCCGACTCAGTGACTCACCTAGATCATGATGCTCACCTCTGTTGGCCGTGGGATGTAGGTTTTGTTCAAGTTGGTGCAAACCCGAGTTTGGTACATTTGAAGTTGTTGCTCCGACGATCTCTCCGGCCACCCTCCGACGCATCTCTGGTGAGCATACCACTTCTCTGTCCCATATAGACACCGTGCTCACTCTAGATCTCAGTTGGGCAAAGTATGGAATAAGTTGTGGTAAAGTTGCATTATTGGACCCTAAGAGTTTATGGGCCAACTTTGTACGTGGGCCTCGTGTAAGCCCAAGCCCGTGAGCACGAGCTTCGTCTCGTCAAACCGAACGCGCTGAAACTTACGGCGTTGCTTTTGGATTCCTGGATTGGAAGAACGAGTCGAAACGGCTTTCAAATAGTCGAATATATATACAATTTAATGAAGTTTAATGGATTTAATTGTAATTATAGCCTTGTGGACAGTATTTAAGCATAGTAAACATTTCTTGGGCAATTTGTTAGATTCCCGTAGACTCTCGTTGAACAGAAAATGAATATTTCTCCATAAATCGATTAAATTGTTAGTTTTACGGTTCCAGTTCGTGTTTCCGCGTACCACAGTGTAAAAGAATGGTTACTGTAGTGTTGTCGGGATGGGTACGAGTGAATTTATTTCTGATCACAGCTTCTGTACAGGGCCCAGCAGTTCAGCACCAGTCTCCCAGTGATTAGCGGGAGTTTGGGATCTGCCTACTTGCAGGTGGGTTATCTTCGGTCCGGGCTTTATCTATTCGGCCCTCTGGTTGCTTTAGTCCAGTCGGATACCTGTTTTTGATTTAGCCTTGATTGGGTATACCTATTCATAGATTATGACATTTCCTGTTACTTGTCATTATTCAGTACAGTTGATACTTGTGGTCTGATCATGCTTCATAGCAATCAGTTATTACACTGCGTTGATACCCAGAGATACTTGCTTTTATATTCCAGTTATGCATGATAGACCCATGATTGATTGATATATACAGACATCTTGATTCCTAGCATTGTGCATGCTTGATATGCTATTATTCGGGTTTATATACTTCTTGTATTCCTGATTACATGATTTGACATATACACAGTTATCTGCATCCCTGTTGGGATATCTCGGCTGGTTTGCCGACTACCCGGTCATTAGACCGTGAGCTTGAGCATAGCATTACGATTTGCCACGCACTGCTGTTCTTCACGAACATTGCCGGGGTCGCTCCCCGTGGATTATTGTTCTTTACCGGTAAAGTGGTCTGGAGAGTGGACCCGTGAGCCCTTTGCATCGGGACTGCTTGGCGTCTGTGAGTGCAGGGTTATGTTCAGCCAGTTATAGTGTAGATCGGTGGCATTAGCCTGAGGTCCTGCGAGACCAATAGTGGCATATGATTGGGTATTTGAGTTTCTACCATTGATGCATAGCTTTTATACTTCCATGTTCTAGCATTGCTCTTCAGTACCTACTTCTGCTCTGTTATATTTGCCCTAACAGTATCTCTTGTGGATTGAGATTACAGGACTGTCAGGTTTGTCAGTTACAGCTTGATTAGCATCATCTATCAGTACCTTTGTATTATTTTCCTTACATGGTACACATTATGTATAGAATCTTGATCGTGCTTCTTGCCAGTTTTGTTACATATCAGCTGTTACCTATTGATCTATTACTATCCGCAGATTATTGTATCCAGTAGGTACGATTAGCTATTTCTCGGCTCGTCGTGCCCACTGGGATACACTGTCGATGTATCTCACACCCCCTGGGTGATCATTTTTCAGGTCCGTCGGGTGAGGAGTTGACGGGACATACGAGTGAGACTTTGACGATAGAGCTGTCCCCCTAATGATCTGGATTTTTGGACCTTGACACTATAGATATTTATATATTATGAACAGTTTTAGTTTATATGTTTTGGATAAATGTAAGACTTATATTTATGTCTAGAACTGATTAGAATAATATATGTTATTTAAGTTAAATTTTGTACTTCATCTCTGAATTTTATAGCCGTGCATGTATAGGGAAAACTCTGTCCGTTGGATAGAGGATTTCCTATATGTGTGGCGGTCTGTTGCGCCCAGATTTTGTGCACTCTGATTTTTAAAAAAAAAAAATTTACCGAATTTTTAAAACTCGGGGCGTGACAGAACGCATTGAGGTGGTCTTGCATGTGGACGTAGGTCGACACATTGTTGGCCGAGCCACGTAAATCTTGTATCCTTGTATTCCCTTATTCATTTTATTTGCTTAGTTATTCTCGTGCTTATTTTCTACGATCGTTCTCGTCTACTTTCATGTACGAAAGATTCTGTTTCCGCTGCGCTCGTGTGCTGTTTGGGTTGAGGTGTACTCGGTAACCCCATGGCCGGTCCCACCCTTCAAATATGATGTGAAATCCCTCTATTACTTATTTCAGCAAGAGATGATCTATTTTCTTTCTTTCTGAATACATGGCAACTCCCCTTTATTTTATGCCCATCTTGTGCATTGTATGCTGGTTTCTTTCTCTACAACTACAGGATGCTATTGTTTTGCCATCTTTTAACCTTTATTGGCGACAAAGTTCTCATTACTGGCCCAAAAATCTCTCTGTTAAGTGCCAACATCCCATCAAGTTGTCTAATGCCTTTATGTCTCCTTCGTTCCATCAATTGCATCTATGTTAATTGAGTCAAATACTCCTCCAACTTTAGGCATATGGATCATGATATTATCTTTTGCGGCATTACCCTCTGCCGTTTGGCGGCTTTGTCATCAGCATGATACATACTGCCACAGATGGCTTAATGGAGGTACTTTCATGTGTAGACACGATCAGCATGTAACAGTCTTTACATGCCCACCATGCCATCTGACACATCAATCTTTGTTGCTTACTACTGGCCAAAACTTGCTATCTTTTATGTCTCTTGGGTTTGTAGATCTCATTCAATGGTTTATCTTTAAATTAAAAGGCCTCAAAGGTTGCAATTTATGGGCCATTTCCTGGCTAACATGGTGGACCAGGTCTAGGCAATATGTTCTCCTTAGTTCATGGTTTTTGGTGAAATGAGTTGTAAGCCATTCAAAATATGCTGGATATATCTCATTCTTTGGGTTGATTTTAATGCCAATATCAAGGTAGTGAAGGATGATCTAATCAAATATATCAATTAACATGCATGTGCAGCTCCATGGTTCCTAGTTCAAGAAATCCATTATGGGGAGAAGAATTTGTCTTCTGTGTTTATGAGCTTCCAGTCCAGGTTCTCTCTATTTTTATTTCACAACTTTAAATTGCCTGAATCTTCTTAAAGTAATTCTTCCGATAATATTACGTTAATACTTGACAATGATTCTATTTCAAAGTAGCATATAAGAGTATTTGTCCAAATGGATGCCTCGACTTTGAAAACTAGGATGATTGTTATGATTTTAAAAGTACTTACAAGAGGATCTCAATATAATAAATCTTCTTCTTTATGTGGTATAGTTATCCTCTTTTTGCATTGATGTGTTTTGCTATAAAAGTTTTGCACATTCCATCTATTGCATGCTTTATTACCTTTTAGTGCCAAATGATTACAAACCTGAATTTGGAATTTCAGATTCTATAATTTCTCATATTATCTCCTTTCCTAGCTTTCTTTTGTTTCATGTTTAAAATGAGAATGAGCGAGTTTTTCTCCTTTTAGAAAAAATGGTGCAGAATGCCGAATAACATAGCGGTCCTGTTGAGAACTTCAGGGGCCCTTATGTGCTCATTAGTGTAATACTAATGAGCACATATGAAGCATGTGAATAAATCTTCAACAAATGTTCTGTTGCTCGCTAGGTTAGCAGTACAAAACGCACGAGTGATTAGGTCCTTTAGCATAAGAAAGAAGGGCTGTTTATTCTTATTGCTTATTTAATCTGTGAAATTCAGACTTTTTTATTGCCTAACTGCTGAAATTGCTTTTGGTTGGTCCTGATTTTGTTTGTTTAATTCTTGCTTCTTCTTTTTTTTTCATTTAATAGATAACCATAACAGTTTATGATTGGGATATTGTATGCAAATGCAAACTTCTTGGATCTGTCATCATACCTGTTGAAAGGGAAGGTCAGACAGGAGCAATTTGGTATAACTTAGATAGCAAATCGGGAAGGGTAAGTCCATTTATGCTATCTTTTCCTTTGATTTCTTGCAGCTACTCCCGTTCTCTTCTGTCCTCATTTTATTTGAGAAACTTTTTTTTCAGGTATGTGTGCAAATTAGTATCTTCAAATTATCTGTGAATTCTGCTAGGTAATTCTTGTTCCATATTTCAATTGCTATTTTGTTTATTTAGCTTATTGTTTTTATTTCTCCTGCTGCAAGAAGGATAGCTTTGACTTCTGTTGTATGTAGTATGAGATGCTTTGGTATTAGTTGGTATAAGGCATGGTGAGCTAGTTAAGTTGTTTCAATGCATAGATCATAGTGGTGATGCAAAATGTTTTTTTCTTTTTATTTTTTAATTATCTCTCGTAATTATAAGTCTCTTGCATCGTCTTAATATTACAACCAAGTCTATGGCAGTTCATGAGGCTATTGAGTGCAACTTATCAATAATATTGATTTCCCAATATCTGGTTTGGTTTATTTTAATTTTGGCCCTATTCTCTGCCTCGTGAAATTTTGGCTGAGGAGATCAAGATTCTTGTTAATGGATATCGAAATTTAGAAACTCTGAAGCAAGGTTCGAAGTGCCGTGGCACGGGGGCGTGCCGCTCGCCGCCTGGCACGGTACGGTACCGGCACGCCCCCGTGCCGACACGTGGCACGCTTGTGTGCCGATGGATACGCATGACCTCCCAGTGGCACGCTCTGACACGGTTTTTTTTTATTTTTTTTGTTCCCAATAAGCTCTTATAATATTGTTTGAACTGTTTAGTCAAAAAATTATGAATATTGACTATATATAGCTTACTACACTTACCAATTGACATACTGATAATTGTTTTTAATATATAAAGTACAACTATATCTCATAGAGAATAGAAATAACAATATAATAAATAAATTCTAAATAGAAATAACTATATCTCATAGAGAATAAAAATAACTATATCTCATAGAGAATAAAAATTATGAATATTGACTATATATAGCTTACTACACTCACCAATTAACATACTTGTTAGTTGTGACTCAAAATCAGAATCGCTTCGATATTATGATTCAGGTTCGCCGACAGCTTCGCGGTGCGACTTCGAAATTTTGTGGATGTCTGTGGTGGAAGCGAAGGGCTCGGGCCGTTAGGCCCGAGCCCGAAGCCCACCACTGACATCGGACGGGGGGTGCGGGGGGCTCCGCCCCCCGCGGTACGGATCCGATCCGCTAAGGAAAAACCCTAATATAATTACTATGCATATATAATTACTATGCATTACTGTACACATGTGACTAAAAAAAAAAAAAAAACACCTAACTATGCCTGTTTTAAAAAAATACAGAAAAAAATCTAAAGAAAAAACAAAAAAAAAAAAACAAAAAAAAAAAAAAAAAAAGGAAAATGGGCCGTGCCGGCCGGCACGGGCCGGCACGGCCCGCGATACCCCACAGGGTATCGCTCCGTCTCGAGCGATACCCTGGGGTATCGCTCGAGACGGGGGGGGGGGTGCGAGACCCCCCCGTACCGTGCCCCTCATTGAGGGGCACGGTACGTGCCGCCCGTGCCGGCCCGCACGGGCGGCACTTCATTCCATGCTCTGAAGTGATGCTCGATATAATCTATTGATATAATTGTGACCTATTCCAGATGCAAGAATTATTCGGAGCATATTTGTAAGGCGTAAAAATGGGTCCTGTGAGGGACAAGGGAGGGGACTGGGGAGGGGACTGGATACTAAGGAATCTTTCAAGGAGACTCTTCACAGAAGGGTTGATGGCGTGAAAGGGTGGCGGGAGAAGGATCGGAAGAGAGAATCTACTCAGCTAATTCCACCTTTGAAGTTGCACAAGGGAGGTATTACGTATCGTGGCGACCTTGCTCAGGATCCCAAGACTACCAGGATGGTGGACGAGACCAAAGGGAAGACGAAACTTCGAAGAGGTTGTCGAAAGATCTCTTGGGCTGATCATGTTGGCAGACCTTTAACTAGGTGCTGTCTCTTCGACAGAGACCTCCCCACAGGAAGTGGCGGGCTCGTAAACGATGGGGGCGGTGCTGTCAAGAAGGATTTGGTGGGGAGGGATGGGAAGAACCACCAGGCCAAGGGGGAGTACTCCTTTCCTGATGAGTTAAGGGAGAGGAGATCTTATAAAGAGGCATTTTTGCTTCCGGTTCAATAGAGCGGTGAGCCTTTTTACTCTAAGCGAAGGGTGCCCGGTCTTTCTTTTGTGAAGAGGGCTAGGAGCAACAACTGCTACAGATGCCTCGCCTCTGATCATTGGGCTTGCGAGTGTAGAGACCCTGTGAGGTGCATCAGGTGTCGTCGGACCGGTCTACGCGCGCGATTGTTGGGCCTTTGGGAGGAGTAGGATGCAGGGTGTGGGTAGGTTCAGACCTCACTCGGCGAAAGTGTTTGTTCCACTTTTGGAGGGCTTCTACGTCCGTCAACTGCAAGGTCGACGAGCGGTGCTAGCTACCCCTATGGACCCTGCTAATCTTGAGCACTACCCGCAGGGGCTGATTGCTAATGATTTGGCGGGGCGCTTTGGCGGGTTCTCCAACGACTTTTTGGTCACCAAGTTTCGGGAGAGGGACTTTGTGATTTTCCTACCGCAGTGGGTCTAGCCGGAGGTGTTAATCCATAGGGAGGGTGTTCGTCTCGGCCACTGTCGGCTCCGATGCTTCGCATGGAATCCCTACAGAGACGCAGTCAGAGCACGGTTGACCTACAAGGTATGGATTGAGCTGATCAACTTACCTTTCGAGTGCTGGACTGAGTGTAGGGTCTCGTCGATCGTTAACGGTTTCGGAAGATATGTGCGGACCGACTACAACAGCCGGAACATATTGGAGTTCAACTTTTTCAAATGTCAGGTGGCTGTAGACGACCCGGCGGACATACCGGAAAATCTTTTTATTACTTTGGGAGATTGTATTGTGAACGTCAGAGTGGTTTTAGTCAGCACTTCTCCTTTCGGTGGGGACGATAGGGGGATCCCCTTCGCGGTGGTGGACCCAAACGAAGGAGGCGACCAAACGGATTCGATAGGTCGGCAGCTTGCGAGGTGGATCGGCATGGCGGAGGGTGCGGTGGAAGCTAGTATTGTCAGAGCAGGCGTTGATACCGATCTCAGTAATTCCTGGAATTCTTCGGAAATCAGGGATCGCAGAAGGGGGGGACCTCTGGTGGTGACTCCGGCGGCGGCTCCGATGGGGGTCCCTGGTGGTCGGAGGGTCTCCGGCGAGGGATTCGAGCAGCCCAGAGTTGAACGGCGGGATCTTCTCGACTTGCGGACGCTGTCAGAGACCGGCGTCATCACACCTGGAGACGATAGCAGGGAGGGAGGAAGTGGGCGACTCGCTGACACAGGGCGGCCTCGGGACGGGTACGTCGGGCTTTTCGGGTAAGCTTTTGAAAGTTGCTTAGAGAGATCGTCGAGGAGAGGGGGTGTTTAAAAACCGGTAAATTTTTTTTTTTTTTTTTTTTTGAAATCAGAGTTCGCAAAACCAGGCGTAACAGACCGCCACATGCATAGAAGATTCTCTATCCAAACGGATAGAGACTCCCCTATACATGCACGGCTAGGCAAGTATAACAATATACATTCAGAGTTCAAGTACAGATAAGTTATCTAATAACTGAAGTGAAACCTATCATAATACAAACCCGAATGTCAGATCCTCAGGGGGAACAGTTCTATCGTGATCACCTCACCAGATCGTCCCGACATCTCACCACCTATAGTCCTGAAAAACAGTCACCCGAGAGTGTGAGACACACATAAGTGTATCCCAGTGGGCACGACGAGCCGAGAAATAGCTAATCGTACCTACTGGATACTAAAATCTGCGGATAGTAGCTGGTCAGTGTATCAAAGCTGAATAACCAAAGAACAGGTATACTGATAATCAAGGTAAAACGATCAGGAGCTGAATAATCAAATAGCAGGTATACTGATAATCAGGAGCAGAATAATCAAATAGCAGGTATACTGGTAATCAAGTATAATGATCAGGAGCAGAATAATCGAATAGTAGGTATACTGGTAATCAAGTATAATGATCAGGAGCAGAATAATCGAATAGCAGGTATACTGATAATCAAGTATAATGATCAGGATCAAATAGCGGGTCTACTGATAATCAAGGTATACAGATCAAACTGAATAATCAAATAACAGATCTACTGGTAATCAAGGTATACTGAGCAGTAATATATACCGAAATAAGCATGCTGAATACTGTATAGGCAGGTATCAAACAAATGCTGATAGTAAATGACTGTAATCAAGCAGGAGCTGAACAATCAGGGTACAAGATGAATAGCCACATGTAAGTAAATCATGGAGATGATAAAAGCTATGCGTCAATGAAAGAAACTCAAGTACCCAATCACAATGCCGCTATTGGTCACAAGGACCTCAGGCTAATGCCACAGCTGGTCACATCGAACCTCAGGCTAATGCCACTATTGGTCTCATCGAACCGCACTGTAACTGGCTGACATAACCTGCACGCGCAGAGGCTCTACCTCCCGATGCAAAGGCTTCACGGGTCTTTTCTCTAGACCACTTTACCGGTAAAGAACAATCTCAACGGGGAGCGACCCCGGTAATGTTCGTGAAGAACAGCAGTGCGTGGCAAATCATAATGCTATGCTCAAGCTCACGGTCCACTGACCGAGTAATCGGCAACAAGCCGGGAAATCCCCACTGGGATGCAACAATAGTATGCCAACAGATATCTCCACTCATGTGCAGGAATCATCATCAACAAATCTAATCAAGGATGCAATATCAGAATCAACTGAATCTCAACTCATATAAAGAAGAAGCAGCAATCATGCCAAATGGATCAGAAATAATCAGAGAGTTCTGATAAGCAGGTATAGAAAATATCCAGGAATAAAATCATAATATCTAGAAGCAACTACAGACCCATCATACCAGACTAAACACATGTTGTTTTAAGAAAATCATTTTGAAAACAGGTTCTAAGTTCAAATCCTCGCAGAGCAATGCCTTTGTCTTATCAAACAAGAACAGACTCAGGCGACCCTGCGACGCTTGATTTAAAACATTTGTTGACTAAAAACCATGTGTTTAGCAGTATAATATTTGATAAAAAGGAAAACAAGCTCAAAATCTGATGACCAAAAAGGCATGGCAATGCAGTGGTCAAGTAAGCATGATAACGGAAATCCAGCAGGAATATAAATGTCTATATATAGCAATCAATCATGGGTCTATCATGCATAACTGAAATGTAAGAGGAAGTGTCTCTGGATATAATGCAAATCAGATAACTGATAGATAAATAGCATGATCAGGCCATGAATATACATAATGCTGAATACTGGAATGCAGATATCAGATAAACAGGAAATGTCCAGAAATATGTCTATCAACTAAGGATACAAGATATGTAGCAGAAACAGGGCTAAGTAATATATGAACAGGGAAGCATGTGTATAGATATATGAGTAGCAAGTAACTGAAACTATGAAGGAAAACATTCAAGCAGGATCAATCAAGATTATTTAAAGAACAGGTGTCCGACTGGACTAAAGTAAACAGAGGGCCGAAAAGATAAAACTCGGACCGAAGATAACCCACCTCAAAGTAGGCCGATCCCGATCTCCCGCTGATCCACTGAGACGCTGGTGCCGAATAGCTAGGCCCTGATTAAGGAACTGAATCAGTAACTGACTCGCTCAACCCATCCCGAGAAACACTATAATACAATTTACACTGGAACTCGAGAAGCCCAAAATAACTGTAAATCGGCCCGCTAACGGTCTACCACTAACCGAACTCTGCCAAACCACAACTGCTGATCCTAAACATCATATTTTTGAGGTTCAAGTGGACAGGGTCTACATACAGACCATTCGTATCATAATTACCAAAATGCCCCTGTGACCCCTTTTCTAGTCCAATTTGGACTTCAATGTTTCCCGATAATCACGAGACACTAGTCCAACCAGGACAGTGTCGTGGGTAACCTGGGTCAACAACAATGATCCAAGATCAAAACCGGAGCGCGAACTCGCGCCGAAGCCCGTAAACTTGACGATTTTGCCATTTTACGATATAATATCCAATTTCCGTTCAACTGAGGTCTACGGGACTTAAACAAAATGTCTAACACATGTATTATTACTGTCTAAAGACAGCCACAAAGTCACATTTGCGACTTGATCCAACATACTTTTAAATTTACATAAAATCATGATTTTAGTCACTATTTTGGCCCGTTTTCTAAAACCAGGAGTCCAAAATTAGCGCGGCAAGTTCCAGTGTGTCCGGGACAGTGAGACGATGCCCGTGCTCACGGACTTGGGCCCACAGGAGGCCCACACGCAATGTTGGCCCATAATTTCTTAGGGTCCAATTACGCCTTGCTATAATTAACTAATACACATAACCTGTTTATGATTCACAGTGAGCATGGCACGTACTGAGTACTAAAAACAAAGATGCTCACCTGAAGTTGGTCGGAAAACGGCCGGATAGTCGGCCGGAGCAACACCACCAATGAGGCCAAGCTCGGATTGGCCCAACTTGGAACGGACCCTGTTCAAACCTGGAACAAAGTGGAGCACGGTATTCAATAACCTCCCAGATGAAGCTTGGTCCAAGCCTGACCCACCGTCGGCGGCCGGAGACGGCGGCGGCCGGACGCAACTTAATTTACCACAACAATGGAAAGGTTGGATCAACTCTAACCACAGGAGTTTTTGGGCCAAAACAACTTGATGCGAACCTAGGACATGAGGTTTATAACCTACCTGGGTCACTGGTCGGAGCCGGGAAGCGGCGGCGCCGACCGGCGGTTGGCCTCGGGTACAAGGATGGTGCAACTACAAAGATAAAAACGTACACGTTCAAACTTGCATGCAACCTTATAGATAGTCATAATAGAACCCAAGGGACTTACCTGTGCCGGTTTCCCACTCCGCGAAGCCCTCCGTTGGCCGGAATAAAAGTTCGCCGGAAAACGAACCCGCTAATGGCGGATTCCGGCCGGCCGGTCGTGGGGCGGAGCGAGTTGATCCAAAGTAGTCTGCAGACCTCTACGGAGCTTCCTGCAAGGTTGGCCGGTGACGGGGTTCAGCGGCGGCGCCGGAAAAAGGTCTTCCGGCGATGGGTTCAAAACCCGAAACTTTGGGTTGGCTCGTGCGGCTTGGATCCGCGCCCGATCGACTCGAGACTTTATGGGCTCCTTGCAATCACCGAGGAAAAGAAGATCAACGGTCTTGATCGGAGTTTCAACGGTCGGAAAAAGCGGAAACCGAGTTCGTCGGAAAACGATAATTTCCGGCGACAAGATTCTCCCGCCGGCAACCGGAGGCACGGCGACGACCCAGACTACACAGGGAGAAACTCTTCGGCATCAGGAACACCCTACAACTAACCCCGGACCAAAATACTAAACTTTTCTCCAACTTGCTTACCTCGCCGGAATTCCTTGAAGGAAAATGGTGGCCGCGGCGGCGCTCGGCGGCGGCCGGAGTCGGGAATGCCTAGGCTCGGTTGCTGCCGCCCCGGGAACTTCTCTCGTTGAAGCTTGAGCCAACTTCGGACCTCCCAGCGTGTAAGTCCACTTTAACCCGAGAGAAAACCAAAGCTTGGGTGGCTCTCTCTCTCTCACTCGGCTGCACTCGCGATGGGGAAGGCGGTGGCGGCGCGTCTGGTGGCTGGTGGGGATGAAGTAAAGAGGGAAAGCTTCCAGAGAAGCATTGAAGAAGCTTCGACGCGTGGGGGAGGAGTAACGAGGAGTCGCCCGCGGGTTTGCATGGTTTTTCATGCGTAAAGGCTATTTTCACAACCCCCCCTTCTATATAAGACATTATAAGATCAGTCCTCAGCCCAGTATTTGTCAATTTGCACATAAACCCCTCCTCATTTAATAAATTTGAAAAAGACCCTCAATTCCTGATATTTTATGCTTTTCGAGGCGTTCCGCTTGTCAGAACGAAAAACGGATTGCGCCAGCGCGTCCGGTGCGTCGAAACCTTTAAGACAGTGATTTTTATTTTCCGACACGGCGTCCGGATAATTTTTGGGTTCATAAAAATTGTCCAAAATTACAGTTTTCCCGCTTTTAAAAATTCCAGGGTCGTCAAACGAGGTTTTCGTCTGCGCCATTACGTCCGGAACGACGAGGCCAATAAAAATGACTACCTGGATCACTGAATTCGGATTTCGAACAGTGAAATGATCCATGTTGTAGTCGACGGGGTTCGGGAATTTGGGGTTACTGTTCATGAACAGTAATAACTTAAACCACTGTACAGGTGGTATACTGTTCCATTAGTCGTGAATTTGATTCCTTCTTTAATTTCTGGAAAATCCGACCGTCGGATCAAAAAGTGCTGAATATGAAAATCGCTCAGTTCGACGAGACGATCGCAACGGTCAACTCGGATCTGCAAAATTATGTCCGGATTGATGTAATAATCTGGAATTTTAAATATTAATAAATAAAATTCAGAGCAATTTTTGGTCCAATCTCGACCTCAAAAAGACTATTCTAGCCTAATTGGACAAATGCCAGAAAATTCGTGGCACGAATTACGAGACAAAAAGGCTAATTTTCAATTTGGACATAATTTTGCAGATCCAAGTTGACCGTTGTGATCGTCTCGTCGAACTGAGCGATTTTCATATTCAGCACTTTTTGATCCGACGGTCGGATTTTCCAGAAATTAAAGAAGAAGGAATCAAATTCGCGACTAATGGAACAGTATACCACCTGTACAGTGGTTTAAGTTATTACTGTTCATGAACAGTAACCCCAAATTCCCGAACCCCGTCGACTACAACATGGATCATTTCACTGTTCGAAATCCGAATTCAGTGATCCAGGTAGTCATTTTTATTGGCCTCGTCGTTCCGGACGTAATGGCGCAGACGAAAACCTCGTTTGACGACCCTGAAATTTTTAAAAGCGGGAAAACTGTAATTTTGGACAGTTTTTATGGACCCAAAAATTATTCGGACGCCGTGTCGGAAAATAAAAATCACTGTCTTAAAGGCGACGCACCGGACGCGCTGGCGCAATCCGTTTTTCGTTCTGACAAGCGGAACGCCTCGAAAAGCGTAAAATATCAGGAATTGAGGGTCTTTTTCAAATTTATTAAATGAGGGGTTTATGTGCAAATTGACAAATACTGGGCTGAGGACTGATCTTATAATGTCTTATATAGAAGGGGGGTTGTGAAAATAGCCTTTACGCATGAAAAACCATGCAAACCCGCGGGCGACTCGTTACTCCTCCCCCACGCGTCGAAGCTTCTTCAATGCTTCTCTGGAAGCTTCCCCTCTTTACTTCATCCCCACCAGCCACCAGACGCGCCGCCACCGCCTTCCCCATCGCGAGTGCAGCCGAGTGAGAGAGAGAGAGCCACCCAAGCTTTGGTTTTCTCTCGGGTTAAAGTGGACTTACACGCTGGGAGGTCCGAAGTTGGCTCAAGCTTCAACGAGAGAAGTTCCCGGGGCGGCAGCAACCGAGCCTAGGCATTCCCGACTCCGGCCGCCGCCGAGCGCCGCCGCGGCCACCATTTTCCTTCAAAGAATTCCGGCGAGGTAAGCAAGTTGGAGAAAAGTTTAGTATTTTGGTCCAGGGTTAGTTGTAGGGTGTTCCTGATGCCGAAGAGTTTCTCCCTGTGTAGTCCGGGTCGTCGCCGTGCCTCCGGTTGCCGGCGGGAGAATCTTGTCGCCGGAAATTATCGTTTTCCGACGAACTCGGTTTCCGCTTTTTCCGACCGTTGAAACTCCGATCAAGACCGTTGATCTTCTTTTCCTCGGTGACTGCAAGGAGCCCATAAAGTCTCGAGTCGATCGGGCGCGGATCCAAGCCGCACGAGCCAACCCAAAGTTTCGGGTTTTGAACCCATCACCGGAAGACCTTTTTCCTGCGCCGCCGCTGAACCCCGTCACCGGCCAACCTTGCAGGAAGCTCCGTAGAGGTCTGCAGACTACTTTGGATCAACTCGCTCCGCCCCACGACCGGCTGGCCGGAATCCGCCATTAGCGGGTTCGTTTTCCGGCGAACTTTTATTCCGGCCAACGGAGGGCTTCGCGGAGTGGGAAACCGGCACAGGTAAGTCCCTTGGGTTCTATTATGACTATCTATAAGGTTGCATGCAAGTTTGAACGTGTACGTTTTTATCTTTGTAGTTGCACCATCCTTGTACCCGAGGCCAACCGCCGGTCGGCGCCGCCGCTTCCCGGCTCCGACCAGTGACCCAGGTAGGTTATAAACCTCATGTCCTAGGTTCCCATCAAGTTGTTTTGGCCCAAAAACTCCTGTGGTTAGAGTTGATCCAACCTTTCCATTGTTGTGGTAAATTAAGTTGCGTCCGGCCGCCGCCGTCTCCGGCCGCCGACGGTGGGTCAGGCTTGGACCAAGCTTCATCTGGGAGGTTACTGAATACCGTGCTCCACTTTGTTCCAAGTTTGAACAGGGTCCGTTCCAAGTTGGGCCAATCCGAGCTTGGCCTCATTGGTGGTGTTGCTCCGGCCGACAATCCGGCCGTTTTCCGACCAACTTCAGGTGAGCATCTTTGTTTTTAGTACTCAGTACGTGCCATGCTCACTGTGAATCATAAACAGGTTATGTGTATTAGTTAATTATAGCAAGGCGTAATTGGACCCTAAGAAATTATGGGCCAACATTGCGTGTGGGCCTCCTGTGGGCCCAAGTCCGTGAGCACGGGCATCGTCTCACTGTCCCGGACACACTGGAACTTGCCGCGCTAATTTTGGACTCCTGGTTTTAGAAAACGGGCCAAAATAGTGACTAAAATCATGATTTTATGTAAATTTAAAAGTATGTTGGATCAAGTCGCAAATGTGACTTTGTGGCTGTCTTTAGACAGTAATAATACATGTGTTAGACATTTTGTTTAAGTCCCGTAGACCTCAGTTGAACGGAAATTGGATATTATATCGTAAAATGGCAAAATCGTCAAGTTTACGGGCTTCGGCGCGAGTTCGCGCTCCGGTTTTGATCTTGGATCATTGTTGTTGACCCAGGTTACCCACGACACTGTCCTGGTTGGACTAGTGTCTCGTGATTATCGGGAAACATTGAAGTCCAAATTGGACTAGAAAAGGGGTCACAGGGGCATTTTGGTAATTATGATACGAATGGTCTGTATGTAGACCCTGTCCACTTGAACCTCAAAAATATGATGTTTAGGATCAGCAGTTGTGGTTTGGCAGAGTTCGGTTAGTGGTAGACCGTTAGCGGGCCGATTTACAGTTATTTTGGGCTTCTCGAGTTCCAGTGTAAATTGTATTATAGTGTTTCTCGGGATGGGTTGAGCGAGTCAGTTACTGATTCAGTTCCTTAATCAGGGCCTAGCTGTTCGGCACCAGCGTCTCAGTGGATCAGCGGGAGATCGGGATCGGCCTACTTTTAGGTGGGTTATCTTCGGTCCGAGTTTTATCTTTTCGGCCCTCTGTTTACTTTAGTCCAGTCGGACACCTGTTCTTTAAATAATCTTGATTGATCCTGCTTGAATGTTTTCCTTCATAGTTTCAGTTACTTGCTACTCATATATCTATACACATGCTTCCCTGTTCATATATTACTTAGCCCTGTTTCTGCTACATATCTTGTATCCTTAGTTGATAGACATATTTCTGGACATTTCCTGTTTATCTGATATCTGCATTCCAGTATTCAGCATTATGTATATTCATGGCCTGATCATGCTATTTATCTATCAGTTATCTGATTTGCATTATATCCAGAGACACTTGCCCTTACATTTCAGTTATGCATGATAGACCCATGATTGATTGCTATATATAGACATTTATATTTCTGCTGGATTTCCGTTGTCATGCTTACTTGACCACTGCATTGCCATGCTTTTTTGGTTATCAGATTTTGAGCTTGTTTTCCTTTTTATCAAATATTATACTGCTAAACACATGGTTTTTAGTCAACAAATGTTTTAAATCAAGCGTCGCAGGGTCGCCTGAGTCTGTTCTTGTTTGATAAGACAAAGGCATTGCTCTGCGAGGATTTGAACTTAGAACCTGTTTTCAAAATAATTTTCTTAAAACAACATGTGTTTAGTCTGGTATGATGGGTCTGTAGTTGCTTCTAGATATTATGATTTTATTCCTGGATATTTTCTATACCTGCTTATCAGAACTCTCTGATTATTTCTGATCCATTTGGCATGATTGCTGCTTCTTCTTTATATGAGTTGAGATTCAGTTGATTCTGATATTGCATCCTTGATTAGATTTGTTGATGATGATTCCTGCACATGAGTGGAGATATCTGTTGGCATACTATTGTTGCATCCCAGTGGGGATTTCCCGGCTTGTTGCCGATTACTCGGTCAGTGGACCGTGAGCTTGAGCATAGCATTATGATTTGCCACGCACTGCTGTTCTTCACGAACATTGCCGGGGTCGCTCCCCGTTGAGATTGTTCTTTACCGGTAAAGTGGTCTAGAGAAAAGACCCGTGAAGCCTTTGCATCGGGAGGTAGAGCCTCTGCGCGTGCAGGTTATGTCAGCCAGTTACAGTGCGGTTCGATGAGACCAATAGTGGCATTAGCCTGAGGTTCGATGTGACCAGCTGTGGCATTAGCCTGAGGTCCTTGTGACCAATAGTGGCATTGTGATTGGGTACTTGAGTTTCTTTCATTGACGCATAGCTTTTATCATCTCCATGATTTACTTACATGTGGCTATTCATCTTGTACCCTGATTGTTCAGCTCCTGCTTGATTACAGTCATTTACTATCAGCATTTGTTTGATACCTGCCTATACAGTATTCAGCATGCTTATTTCGGTATATATTACTGCTCAGTATACCTTGATTACCAGTAGATCTGTTATTTGATTATTCAGTTTGATCTGTATACCTTGATTATCAGTAGACCCGCTATTTGATCCTGATCATTATACTTGATTATCAGTATACCTGCTATTCGATTATTCTGCTCCTGATCATTATACTTGATTACCAGTATACCTGCTATTCGATTATTCTGCTCCTGATCATTATACTTGATTACCAGTATACCTGCTATTTGATTATTCTGCTCCTGATTATCAGTATACCTGCTATTTGATTATTCAGCTCCTGATCGTTTTACCTTGATTATCAGTATACCTGTTCTTTGGTTATTCAGCTTTGATACACTGACCAGCTACTATCCGCAGATTTTAGTATCCAGTAGGTACGATTAGCTATTTCTCGGCTCGTCGTGCCCACTGGGATACACTTATGTGTGTCTCACACCCTCGGGTGACTGTTTTTCAGGACTGTTGGGTGGTGAGATGTCGGGACGATCTGGTGAGGTGATCACGATAGAACTGTTCCCCCTGAGGATCTGACATTCGGGTTTGTGTTATGATAGGTTTCACTTCAGTTATTAGATAACTTATCTGTACTTGAACTCTGAATGTATATTGTTATACTTGCCTAGCCGTGCATGTATAGGGGAGTCTCTATCCGTTTGGATAGAGAATCTTCTATGCATGTGGCGGTCTGTTACGCCTGGTTTTGCGAACTCTGATTTCAAAAAAAAAAAAAAAAAAAAAAATTTACCGGTTTTTAAACTCGGGGCGTGACAGGGTGGTCCTTGGAGAAGGTGGAGGGTTGACAGGGCTGGGGGTCTGCCCTGGAATGGAGGTCTCCCGAAATGGGTCTGTTTCCGCGCTCTGCAAAGGCGATGGGGATGGTGCCCAGGCGGTGGCGGGCGATGCGGCGCGTTTATCGAGGTGTTCTTTGATGAAAGAAGGTAGCTATCGGGAGGGGTGCCCGAAGCAGAGAATGAGGGGGCTCGTAGTGGAGGCTCTCATCTCGAAGCGGACGGCTTCGAGAATGACTTCGACGGATCTGTCCAGAAGGTCGAGGTGCTTCGTGGGCGGGCTTGCTTCTCGGTGGTTGGGTGAGTAGGCTATTGGGCCCAGCAGGTGCGGGCCTTCGGTGGTGGGTGGCGAACCGGGTTTCGCTCCAGGAGCTTTCTCCTTGGAATTCGTGGGCCAGCGGACAGTGGTTTCTATTAACAATATCCAGTTTTGGGTGGGCTTGGGTGGGCCCTTCAGCTGTGTGTCTCCATCACTTGGTTGCGGGTTGGACATTATGCCAGGGGGTGGGTCCTCCCGGTTGCCCCATTGGTGCATTGCTAGAGCGGTGCAGGAAGTCTCGAGCCTTCCGCTGAGCGGATCGGCCCAGGTGCCCTGCGGAGGTTAGCGCTCCAACGGTTCTTCTTGGAGACGGAAAGGGTAGGGAACAGGTAGAAACACTTGCAGCTTGGGTTAGAGCGGACTCAACCTTAGCGGATTCCTTCTCGCCTAGGAAGAGTGCTCGACTTGCTGGGCGCGGTCTTGACCGGGCTCTGGAGAGGGCCATCGTGCGGAAGACCAAGCAGAGGGAGGGGACGACTCTACGAACGAATCTGGATCCGGTCAAGTGGGGGGTGCTACGTGAGGTGGGCGGTAACACTGCACGGGCGTCGAAACTTAGCAAGATTAAGCGCAAGGGGAAGAATGCGACATCAACTTATCTGACGAAGATGTACGCAGCTTTAGGGACTTTCTGGGGGCTTCTTCTTAAGGCAGCCGCATGGACCGCTGCGTAGAGGAGGGTCGGGTTTTTTTTTTTATTTTGTATGTTTCAAGTGTGTAGTTAGAACGTAAAGAGGCTTAACGATAAGGGAAAAAGAGGCCTAGTCAAGTTTGTCGTGTCTAAGTTTAAGAAAGCGGTCCTTTGCTTTCAAGAGTCTAAGTTGGAGTCGGTGTCGCGCTTATTCCTTCGCTCTTTCCCCGGTACTTACTTTGATAAGTGCCATTTTGTTAAGTCCGTCAGAGCATCTGGGGGAATTATCACGTGTTGAAGTTCTAAAGTGTTTCGCGTGTTCTGTAGTGCTGGTGTGCAACTTCTCTCTTACCGTCCGTCTTAAATGTATTAGCAGCGATACGAGCTTCTTCCTGACGAATGTTTACGGGCCTCCGTCGTGGGAGGGGAAAGACGATTTTTGTCGTGAACCGGTAGAACTCAAAAGAGTGTACCGGACTGTGGGCGATATGTGGAGACTTTAACCTTACCAGGAACAACCAAGAAAGGAGGGGCAGGAGGTGGAGCAGGTGGCTCATGGGTATGTTCACGGATCTCATTAATAAACTGGAGGCAATTGATCTACCAATGGGGAATCAGAATTTCACTTGGTCAAACATGCAACGTTGCCCTACTCTGGCAAGATTAGACAGATTCTTAACATCCACTGAATGGGACCAGGCCTTTCCTCTGTCTAAGGTGACGACAGTGCCGAGAATCACGTCCGATCATTCACCGATCTTGCTTAACACGGGGGACAAGTTGTGCAAACGGTTATTTAGGATCGAGGAGATGTGGTTAGTATGCGAGGATTTTTGTGAGCTGCTTCCAACTTGGTGGAATGAGATGCCAAGTAAAGCGAACGGTGTGCTCACGTTCAATGCTAAACTCAGACACTGTCGCAAAAGAATGAAAGAATGGTGTCAGTCAAGTTTCTATAGTATTGCAAATACCAAGAATGCATTTTTGGATGAGATTCAACAATTGGACATCTTGGAAGAGCGGCAAGATCTGACAACTCAGCTATTCGAGAGGCGCTTACAACTGAAAGCACAACTAAAAGGGATTGTGGCGGACGAGGAGACTTTTTGGAAATCTCGGTCCAGACAACATTGGCTTAAAAAATGTGACGGGAATACTAAATTTTTCCACGCAATGGCAAACGCTAGAAGACGCGTCAACGCCATAAACGTGGTCGTGGCGAATGGCAGGACGCTTTACAGGGAAGAGGATAAGAGAGATCGCTTTTTAAGGTATTTTAATGAGTTGTTTGCCCTGAACCATAACGACAGATCCCGGACTGGGGTGTAGAGCAATCTCTTCGGCAACAAACCTATTCCCAACCCTAACAATCTTTCGGTCCCATTCTCCAAGGAAGAGGTGAGGAAGGTGACTTTCCAATTAGGCAACGACAAAGCCCCGGGACCGGACGGGTTTAATATGCGCTTCTATCAGAGATTCTAGGGGACAATTAAGGACGACCTTATGAACATCTTTCGGGAGCTTTTCGAAGGTAACCTCAATTCTGGGCCGTTGGACTATTCTTACATTTGTCTCATTCCCAAGAAGGAGGGGGCAGTGGCAGCAAATGACTTCAGACCTATTTGCCTCATCAACGGGGTGCAGAAGATTATCTCCAAGGTGCTGGCAAATAGGTTAGAAAGGATTATAGATGAGATTATCTCCGCTGGACAAGCAGCTTTCCTCAAGAAGCATTCCATTCTTGACTCTTTTGTAACTGCCAGCGAGGTTTTGAGCTAGAGTTACAAAGGAGAGGAAAATTATATTGGTGTCAAAACCGACTTCGAAAAATCATACGACAGAGTGAGCTGGGCTTTCCTCAACAAGGCGTTGAGATGGCTTGGAGCAGATCAGAGATGGTGTGGATGGATAGATCAATGCATTACCAACGCCAAAGTCGCAATTTTGGTAAACGGGACTCCAACCAAATGGATTAAAACAAGGAGGGGTCTTCGGCAGGGTGACCCGTTATCCCCCTACCTTTTCTTGCTAGTGACTGAAGCGCTGGCGAGAATGACAGACAAAGCGATTCAGAGCGGGCTGTTTTCAGGGGTTGGACCGATCGACGACGCCAAAGTTTCCCTTATTCAGTATGCGGACGACACGATTTTTTTCTGCGAGGCTAAGGCAAGGCAAGTCAGAAACCTTCGGTTTGTGTGGCAACTTTTCGAGTGGGCAACCGGACTGAAAATCAACAGGGATAAGACTGAACTCTTTTATACGGGTAATCTGGTAGGGCAGGGAGAGAGGCTTGCGGGGATTTTAGGTTGTAAGACGGGGATACTTCCGATTCGTTATCTTGGTTTACCTTTCACAAAAGGGCAGCCACGGAAGGAAGACTGGTGGACCATGGTTGATAAGATCGAGCAACGTATCGAAGGGTGGCGTGCCAAACTTCTCTCACAAGGAGGGCGGCTTGTCCTGATGAACTCGGTGCTTTCTAACATACCCCTATACTACCTTTCGATTTTCAAAGCACCCAAGTGGGTTCTCCGACGTATTGAAGCGTTGAGACGGGCTTTCTTCTGGAAAGGAGGGACAACGATTAAGGGGGGACAGTGCCTCGTGCAATGGAAGGCCGTGTGCAGGAGCAAAAAGGAGGGTGGATTGGGAATACGAGATCTCGAGAATATGAACACTGCCCTTCTAGCCAAATTGTGGTGGAAACTGATGTCGGAACAGAAAAACATATGGAGACCTATCATATTCGGGTTATATTACTCTGAGAGGATACCACTCAAGGAAGGGGAGTCGTTCCGATCGCTTTCATACTGGTGGAAAAGTGTGCTATAGACAAGGGGACTATTTAAGTACGGCATTGTCTACGCTTTAGGGGACGGCCACAAAGCCGACTGGTGGAACGATATCTGGTACGGACAGGCACCCCTCCGAACCATTTACCCTCTTATTTATGATAAAGTGAGAAACAAAAACCTCAGGGTAAAGGAGTGTTGGGGGGTTAGGGGCTGGAAGTGGTGTAAGATTCTGGCGGGGTTCGTCCCCGAAATACAAGTGGAAAGGGAGCTAGTCACACAATTCAGAGAGACGATGAGTGCTATTTCAACCAGGGATGGCCAAGTTGAGATCAGATGGAGGTGGGACACATCATGGAGGTTCAGCGTCAAGTCACTCTACATTTTCCTACAAGACGGAGGTGTAGCTGACAGACGCTTCGTGCAACTCAGGAAGATCAGGACTCCTCTCAAAGTTACGATTTTTTTTGGCTTGTTCTAAAAAAAAGGGTCCTTACTGCTGTCAATCTTTTGAAAAGGAGGTGGAGCGGGGAGGGGAGGTGCACATTCTGCTCAGAAGGGAGCGAGACAGTGGAGCGCCTCTTCATGACCTGCCATTTCTCGAAGGGCATTCTGTCAGGATTACTACCGAACAAGCTGATGATTCTCTCGTGTTCTGCACCGGAAAGGCTGTGGGAAGAAGGCAGCTGTAAGAGGGGCTCTCTTGGGAGGAAGTAACTCGCAACCATTGCGACCACCTGGTGGGTCATGTGGCTTGAAAGAAATAGGAGAATCTTTGAATCAAAGAAGCAGACGGCGAGGAATCTGGTGTCGGAGATTAGGTCCTTGAGAGATATCTGGAACCCTCTCTGCTCCCCTTGAGAGACTTCTGGAATCCCTTTTTTTTTTTTTTTGTTTTTAGCCGCTACGGTGGGCCGAGACCTAGCTGTCTCATATTGTTGCTAAGTTCATCCACCAAATGAATGAAGCGGTAGCATGCTACCTCGTTCTCAAAAAAAAAAATAATCTATTGATATAATTGGGGCATAACTCCTGAGCTCTTGGCTTGTGACTGAATTGACTCATGGATCATGTTGTAAATAATATCAATTCGAAGATTCAAAAATTCAGTAGGGCAGATAGAGATCTATTCTAATGCTTCAGAGGAAAGATTGTCATACTTAAAGCATTGCAACGGGACTTAACAGAACTATTAGGCTGGCAGTTTCGTGTTACCATTACAAAGGAGGACGGCCCTTAGAGAGAGTTTGAATATCATTGTTGGAACGACAACGGTAAACCCTTTATCATGAGATGATTTGTCAAGAAGTATTTGTGAGAAACCTGAATAATTTTATGCTTGTTTATGCTTAGACGGGCATAGGCAGAGTTGAATGGATAGTTGGACATCTTTTGGTTGCCAGAGAAATACATGGGCTATCCACAGGGACCGGCACGATCGTTCTACAACAGGCTCATAGGAGCACACAAGAAAATAATGGTCTCTTTTTTTTTTATTTCTTTTCTTCTCCTCTCTTACTGGAGTAGTGGCTCTATTAGCATAAATTTTAGATGCATCTGATGCTTAATACACTGATGGTTGGATTCGGCAAGATCTTTGAAAAGTGAAGCCTTGAGGACCTTAAGAGTTGTATAGTCTTGGCCAGTTCAAAAGTAGGCATGACAGTCTTGCCGAGTTTCAAGCAATGCCAGTGCTGCAATTTAGGCTCGGGCAACCCAGGTGCAGCACTTCTCAAAGTTCCTCTAAACATGGAGAGAGTATAGACTATAGATGGATAAGATATCACTAGCGTATACCCTGGGCTTTTCATATGCACTAGAACAATAATTTCCTTAAACATCATGTTTTACACAATTCTGAAGAATCATTAGCCTTGTCCACTGTTATTCATTTGAATTCTTTATGCTTATATTTAAGCTTTTAAGGGAGATCATTTATTATTATGTTCGCATTTAAGGAATTTCTGTCATATTGTTTCTACAGTGACTTATAATATCTACTTAAATTATACTATATATATTTGGTTGCTTCATAACATTGCAAGTGGTCTAATCATTGTTGTTCTTTATCATTTTTTGGAAATTACTGATTCTGTCATAGTGACTATTGCTTTAAAAATGAGAAAAAAAGCTCTTCTATCTATTTCACAGTTCTTTAAGTGGTTTAGTTGGAGTCGAGTCACGAAGAAGAATATGTTTAGACAAACAAGGACCAACAACAGCCCGTCAAGTGCCTGGTCCTCTGCAGGCAATATTTAAACTTCCTCAAGATGAGGCAAGTCCTTATATTTTCTCAAAAGCTACAGCTCTACTCATTTAAAATGTACATATTATTGAGGTTTTCTGCCATTATTTGGCAAGCACTACTATATTTTCAGGTTGTTTATCATAGCTATACTTGTGCTCTTGAAAGATCTTTTCTGTATCATGGTCGCATGTATATCTCTCCATGGCACCTCTGCTTCCATTCTAATGTTTTTGGGAAGGATTTGAAGGCAAGTTGACTCCTAATTGTTTTACTTATAGGCTTTTGGTTTAAAGCTGAAAATATATCCTTTTTTAGTATTTTGTCTGTCCTTGAAGCAAGGTGGGGAATGTTTTATAGGATCTTTAAACAAGCAGAAGTGTTCATATACTTGAGCATTTAATATTGGAACTTGCATAACCATTTAGTGAGGGTGGCTTGTTTTGTATTGGTATTTTCAAACAAACAACTTGATAGATTTACTTCTTTTTTTCCGGTATTTCTATATTTCAATTCTCAATTTCTTGTATGATGTATTTGTGTGTCTCTTAAAATTCTAGACTTAGGGCAAATCGCTTAAACTATTGACCCAATGTTGTTTTACTTAATAGTACTGCCTAAATTAGTTCTCTCTCCCGTCATTTATGTTAGACATCTTGTTAACCAGTTATAAAACACTCAAATTGAAGAATTGCAGCTGTCAATATGACTACCTGTAAACATGACTCCACTTTAAAGATTACCACTTCAAATAAATTTTGAAGCTTTAGAAATTGTATGTAGCAATTATTTAGATCCTTATCAAACTTTCCTAGAAACACCCGTAGGACTGTTCTACTAAGAAGCTATTTATATTTTCTTCTCAGGTGATTGTTCCCTTAGAAGATATAGATGAGGTATGTTGATTATTTTTTCCTTCGTATTCTCTGATAAAATCAAATCTGTCTATTATTTGATTTCTTATTTATCATAAGTTGTTACAATGTCTCATCTATTAGTGATGCAGATAAGATGGAGCCAACATGCTTGTATCAACCCTGCAATTACAATTGTTCTTTACATTGGAGCTGGCGGACATGGTGTACCTCCTCTTTGTAGTTCGAATGGTAAGGTTTTTTTGTAGTCAAATTATATTCTTGATTCTCGTAGCACATTGATCTTATGTAAAAATGTTGCTTTGCTATAGTAATTATACAGTATTAACAAGTTGATAATTAGCAGAGAATATCCACTAGACAAGCCCATTGAAAAACATCATATGTGATTAAATTATAGGCTAGATGGCCATATTAAGTTGTCTTGGATCTACTTTACATCCTTTCGACAAAGCTTTAAAAGATGCTTTATCGAGAACTTAGTGATCCTTATTGCTAGACTACTAATTAATTTTCTTGCTGTGAATATGGGTGACAATAGTCTATCTCAAATTCTCTGGCCTGGGAATCTTCTTTGCAGTTCAGGAAAAGTGCTACTATTTAAAACTTCTGTCCTGCATCTGGCCATTGGAAATCTCATTTTCCTTTCTTTTGATATGACTGTGCAGAACCTTAGTTGAATATTCCATTTGTCCACTTTTCAGGAAGAGTTAAATATAAATTCACATCATTTTGGAACCGAAACCGTGCATTCAAAGCTTTACAAGATGCAGTAAAGAAGTATCGAGCAATGTTAGAAGCAGAGAAGCAGGTATCTTCATTATGGAAGGGTCACTAAAGTATTTTGTCATACTTATTTTTTCCTTAGCTCTTTGTTTTCTTAGTGAAAGCTATCTTCAAAGCAAGTTTAGTTAAACTACTTTGGATCTCTGAAGAAATCATCTTTCTTGTGCTGCTTAGCTTTAGTTATAGAAATGGCGGCACTTTTGTTTCAGCAAAGATAGAAATGGCAATACTTACTTCTTATGCATTGTTTGGCAAGTTGGTGAGAGCTCAATCAGCTTTGCGCGAAGGCAGTAGCTCTGTCACTTGCAATAATGAGGTAAACCGTATTGATGAGAACATTTTGAGACCCAAAGAGATCAAAGCCTTCATCAATGAAGAAGTTCTTCTGGAAGTGGTCAATGTAAGTGTCCCATAGATATTGCGTGCGTGCATGCGTGCGTGCGTGCAATTGTGCATGTGCGAGTGTGTGTGACTCGTGTGTGTGTGTGTGAGACTCATCACATTTAACTGTGTCAATCTTTTTCCAGGACATCTTCCCATGTACAGCTGAGCAGTTTTTTACTATTGTATTGAGTGATGCTTCAGAGTTTTTTAAAGAGTACCGCTCTGCAAGAAAGGATACCAATATTAATGTAAGTTTCTTTACTTCTTGCCAGAATTCAGTATCGACTAGTACATCTCAATTGCTTCTATTGATTAAAATTTAGAAACTGAACTAGCCAGTAGCCATTATGTACTATGTAATCTGCACTTCTTTGCGTGTAGTGTCAAGAGCAGGGATTGAAGTGCCGCCCGTGCCGGGGCGGCACGGGCGGCACATACCGTGCCCCTCAATGAGGGGCACGGTACAGGGGGGGGTCTCGCACCCCCCCCGTCTCGAGCGATACCCACAGGGTATCGCTCGAGACGGAGCGATACCCTGTGGGGTATCGCGGGCCGTGCCGGCCGGCCGGCACGGCCCCGTTTTCCTTTTTTTTTTTTTTTTTTTTTTTTTTTTTTCTTTAGATTTTTTTCTGTATTTTTTAAAACAGGCATAGTTAGGTTTTTTTTTTTTTTTTTTTTTTTTTTTAGTCACATGTGTACAGTAATGCATAGTAATTATATATGCATAGTAATTATATTAGGGTTTTTCCTTAGCGGATCGGATCCGTACCGCGGGGGGCGGAGCCCCCCGCACCCCCCGTCCGATGTCAGTGGTGGGCTTCGGGCTCGGGCCTAGCGGCTCGAGCCCTTCGCTTCCACCACAGACATCCACAAATTTCGAAGTCGCACCGCGAAGCCGTCGGCGAACCTGAATCATAATATCGAAGCGATTCTGATTTTGAGTCACAACTAACAAGTATGTTAATTGGTGAGTGTAGTAACTATATATAGTCAATATTCATAATTTTTATTCTCTATGCGATATAGTTATTTCTATTCTCTATGAGATATAGTTATTTCTATTTAGAATTTATTTATTATATTGTTATTTCTATTCTCTATGAGATATAGTTGTACTTTATATATTAAAAACAATTATCAGTATGTCAATTGGTAAGTGTAGTAAGCTATATATAGTCAATATTCATAATTTTTTGACTAAACAGTTCAAAACAATATTATAAGAGCTTATTGGGAACAAAAAAAATAAAAAAAAGCCGTGCCAGAGCGTGCCACTGGGAGGTCATGCGTATCCATCGGCACGCAAGCGTGCCACGTGTCGGCACGGGGGCGTGCCGGTACCGTACCGTGCCAGGCGGCGAGCGGCACGCCCCCGTGCCACGGCACTTCGAACCTTGGTCAAGAGTTCGTGAATTTGTTTCACCTCTCTATTGGATCATTTGCATACAAATTGTGTCAGATTGGCTTGCTTATATATCTCTAGCCTTAGAGCTGGGATTATAACAATGATTTGTTGAGCATATCTTTATGCCTTTTTTTTTGTTTTAACAATGATTTTTTGAGAGAGTGAGAAAGGTAGCAAGTTTCCACTTTGTTCATTAGAAATGAACTCAGCTAGAAATGTGAAGCAACTAGTTAAGTGGTTGTTGGGATTTTTTGGTCTTTTATGTTTTCTCCTTTCCCAGATAAGCAAATGGCATGACTCCGATGAATACGATGGCCAAGTCCGCGAAGTGACATTCCGATCATTATGTCACAGCCCCTTGTGTCCTCCAGACACTGCGGTGACGGAATTGCAGCACACTGTTCTGTCAAACGATAAGAAATCTTTGGTACGGTTGAATTAGTCTAAAAACAATTATTTCATGTGCTCTGTTTCAGATGAAGTCTAATTGATTTGCTTCCTTTAGTGGAACTCATTTTCAGTGGCTCTCCTTGATGCTGTAACAAAATTTTTGCCATTTTATTCCAGGTTTATGAAACACTGCAGCAAGCTCATGATGTTCCATTTGGTTCCTACTTTGAGGTACTTGAAAATTTAATTAGTACAATTCATTGGCTGAGTTGTTAACTTTTTCGTCTGAATTGCGGTATCTGAATGATTGCTTTCCAAATGTGATTCTTTTTGTTTCTGTTCACTTATTTTAAATAACTTTATGGTGTTACCTCTTGTTTTGTTTTTGCCTTCTCATAAGTTAAACGAAGTCAGGTATTGTACTTTTCCTTTTCTCTGTAATGAATTAAATAACTTTATGGTGTTACCTCTTGTTTTGTTTTTGCCTTCTCATAAGTTAAACGAAGTCAGGTATTGTACTTTTCCTTTTCTCTTTAATGAATTTTCGGTTTGCCTTCCAAGAAAGATAACTATTCCAATATGATACTATACAAATTTAACTAGATCAAAATACCTAAAAAAATTGGAAAGTGGTCCGGTTTACTTAGTCTTCTAAGCACTTAATCTTCAAAATAAATGTTTCTGAATTAACGTCGACTATAGTTTTCTTATTGTTTTTTATGAGAACAATGTTAACAAAATTTAATCTTTGAGAAGTCCAGTTTATTGTGGATTTGGAATTTGGCAACTCCAAACCTTTTGTTGTAAAGCATGCAAGGTTTGGTTTTAAGAGCTGAATGGTGAAAAGTGTTGTCTGATGTTAAGAATTCTACTTGCGAATTGTTACAGATTCACTCCCGGTGGTCCATCAGAACGAGCTCCACAACATATTGCATGTTGGAGATAAAAATTGGTTGGTTGCTATCTACTAGCCCGTTCTATTCCTAGATGCATCTTAAATATCTTCCAAGTGATTAATCATGTTGTTGGATTCTGTTTGTTCTGCTGCGTTGCTGAATTCTGAACCCTTGTCAGGTGTAAACATGAAGAAATGGTGCATTGTACAATCTAGAATCAAATCTGGAGCCACTGAGGAGGTATACTTATTATATTTTCTCTCAACTTAGTGTGTCATGAAACCAGTTGCATGGGAGATGGATATCATTGCAATCTTATTGGTTTTTTTTTTTTTTTAAGTGGGTTTTTAACTATGGAGTTGTTTAGGACATGGATATCTTTGCAATCTCATTGGTTGCCGTTACTGTTTTAAGGTAGTTTCGTTACTATAGTTAGATCCTCCTACCGTCTCTACCCTGTGTTACGCAAAAAATATGAACGATTAGTCTGGTAGAAAACAGCTCAGAAATATTCTTAACTTCTCCCGTCGCATGTATGAAAATTATGAGAGGCACTTCGATAATAAGTGAGATAAGAGGTAGGGATTTAACCCATTAAAATACAATTTGAAAATTTAACTCATTAAATTATGAAGGTGGGGATCATACCCGCAACCTTAGAAAATGGCGGATGCTTGGGACCTTGCTCCGATATCATGTTATCTAAAAGCTCCTATTGTATAGAAAATGATCTCGGAACACAACCCCACCCGCATGCAACAAAAAAAAAAAAGAAAAAAAATATTTATTTGCAGCACTCCATTCGACCTTTTTCTTCATCTTCAGATCTTTTGCTGCAGTATAAGCGAGAAGTGGGCCAGATTTTGAAGGCCGCCCGCGGTTATATTCTCAGGTCTAAGTCCCGTATGCGAGAGGCAGATAAGTCATCCGGTTGTAGTACTTCATCAACTCATTCCCATTAAAACATACCGCTATATATTTCCACTGTCACAGCTGTGTGTGTGTGTATCAGTTGCAATGGCGGATGCCAAAAGGCCAAAGCAGGCAAATGCAGTGTAAATGACGGGGCGCAATAAGGTTCTTTTCTGAAGCTGAAATGCTCTGAGTCTCATTTGGGTTACTCAAGTGTATAGGTAAAATTCGATATTGGGAATTCCTTTTCATTCATTCGATCATCCTCCCACTAAATAATGGCATATTCATCTTTCAATTTTTCTACCTTTTGTGGTCCTTTTATTTGAATTTATAATGTGGAAAGTGAGTGGTGGTTCTAATGTCAATATGTGTTGTTAGTGAAACTGAGGTTTCTTAAATATTGTTTTAAAACATAACATACCTACTTACAAATTAAGGCAGTGTTTTTCTGGAGATTTTTATTTTGTTGAATATGACTCGAATTTTTCAGCCAGATGTTTTGCTATTCCTAGGAGTTTGTTTGGGATTTATTTGTAGTGGATGAGGACATTGGGTGTAGTTTCAGAAGTAGGGTTTTTTGAGATGCAACTTTTATAATCTACTTTCGACATTAATAGTCTCCGCTCAGTCTTTTTCCGCAGGCATGGTGTAGTAGATCAGTGACAAAACTGCGTAAATTGTTTTGTGTACTTCTAATTTTTTTTCAATTCTCTTTGGTTTGCACTCTAGGAACTAGTTCTTTTTATTTTTGCAGTAGCATATTCAGAGACAATGAAAAATATTTTTAACGAGGGTTTTTTTTGAAAATGATCATCTAAAAATCTATATTTTTAAAAATATTTCTACAAAATTTGTATTTATAAAAATAGCTCTATGGGTGCCAATTGGGCGTCACGTGTGCCCGCCACGTGAGCAGGAAGCATGAGTCGGATTGAGTTGAACACGCGTTTTGAGACTGCATGTCTAGACATGCAATCTCAAAACGCGTGTCTAGACACGCGTTTTCAAAACGCGTGTCTAAGTCCTTATAACCTCCAAACCGAAGACTTCTCCTTTTCTCTCTCTCTCTCTCTTCCCACTCTCTCTCTCTCTCTTCGCAGCGATTGTTTAAACACGCGATTTCAAATCGCGTGTTCTACACCTAAAACCCAAATCCTTAAAGGTTTTTCAAAATTTGATCAAACCATATATAACAATCAATGAACATTATAAAACCGTAACAATGAACAATATGAAATTTTGAAACAAACCGAAAACAAACAACAAAATATGATCAAACCATCAAATATATCACATCACATCACACATTAGTATACAAAATAAAATTTTGTAGAGCATAGCACACAAAAAGCATCAATCACATAATAGTACAACACGACACACAAAATACATCACATCACACAATAGTACAACACAACAACACAATAAAACACAACACAGCACATCACATCACATCACATCACATCGCACAACACAACAACACAACAAAGCGCAATACAACACAGCACATCACATCACACAATAGCACAACACAACAACACAATAAAACACAATACAGCACATCACATCACACCACATCACACAATAGCACAACAACACAATAAAGCACAATACAACACAGCACAGCACATCACATCACATTAAATACGAACCACATTACATCACATCACGTCATGAAAGAATATAACATCGATAAAAGATAAATACAAATCACATCACAACAAAATAATATAAATATAACAATACATAACGACAATGTAGACTAATCAAATGGCTCTATACTGTCGAATTGGTCAAGACGTGAGATCGTCGTGCCTTCTGGCTGTGGAGGAGCTGAAGATGAGGGCTGATCGGTATGGGAGGGCTGTCGGTGCCGTGTTCGCCTAAAATAAATAAGATCAGGTTCTCGTTGACGACGACCATGTGGTACATACCCCGATGGTGGCGTAGTATCTGATGGTGCATGCCCCGACGTCGATGCTCCACCATGATCTGCTGGCTGTGTCCCCGATGGACTATGTGATGGTGCATGCCCCGACGTCGATGCTCCACCATGATTTGCTGGGCATGGAGGTGTAGTATGTGGTATTGTCTGTACAGTCACCAAACCTACCTCCAATTCAGCAGCAACATGTGTCAGAGTGTCGAAAGGTGCTCCAGTATATGAAATATGGGGTAGGACATCTTTGATCGTATATTCAGCGCTCTGAATGAGATCGACCTGAAATCTATTATAATTTGGTTTAAATTTATAGTTATCTAAATTAATATTAAATCCTAATCTAATTAGGATAAGATATAATTTGAATTTGTTTTGAACTATTTGGATTGTTAGTAGGAGTCTAATTCAACTAGAATTAAATTAGAATCTAATTAAATTCTAGTTCAGAGCCCTATATTATATATACGTGCTACGGTTTCATTAGAGGAGATCAAGCTCTCAATTAGATCCAAGTTATTCCCTTGTTTCTTGGGTGTGGGTCGTCACGAAGCGTGGGTCGTCACGAAGCAGCCGCCTATCGTCACAGCCGCGGCAGCATTACAGAGAGCAAGCAGAGCCTTTTCTTTTGGAGCTATAATTAGTGATGTGCTAATTAAAGGCTACACGCGGTAGAGAGTAGCAGTGCATGTTGCACTTTGGAGCTCTAATTAATTTGGTTTTCCTTTTGGGGTATATCGCGTGTATTTAGTGCTTCATGTTTTCAGAGAGATATTTCTTTTGTACTTCGCCTTCGACAGTAATAAAGTTTTTGCTCCGTCTTTGCCTGTGGACGTAGGCCAGTGGCCGAACCACGTAAATATTGTGTGCTTTATTTTTCTTCTCTATTTTCGATTCTCTTTTGATATTTTCGTGCCCAACAAACTAAATCTTTTTCGCTTTTGTCATAAAAAACTGGTATCAGAGCAGAATTGTTCGTTTGGGTGTTCAAGATGTCTACAAAATTTGAGATCGAGAAATTTGATCGCTCCAGCAGCTTCGCACTGTGGCAAGTTAAGATGCGCGCAGTTCTGACGCAAGAGGGGTTGCAAAAGGTGATGTTGGGGAAAGAGAAGATGTCCAGCATATTGACAGAGAAGCAGAAAGAGGATTTGGATGCCAAAGCTCTTATGGCGATTCAGTTATGTCTCCCCAATGAGGTTCTGCGTGAAGTTCTTAATGAGAAGACCACCGCGGCTCTTTGGTTGAAACTCGAGTCTCTTTATATGACGAAATCTCTCACAAATAAATTATATTTGAAGAATCGGTTATTTATGCTACGCATGTCGGAAGGTACTGCAGAAGGTCTTGTTGCAAGAGGGAGGCCCAAATAAAAGGGTTTTACCACCAGTAGACATAAATCAAGGTCAAAGTCACGACATAGGAACTTGGTATGTCATTTTTGTAAGAAGAAAGTGTTGGCTATTTATTTATGGGTGAAAAATAGGTCCAACTTCCTGCCCGTGACAATAGGCCCAAGACTAATAAGTTGAATGGGTGAGCAAACAAGTTGAGCTGCGGTCCACAATAGACCTAACGGCAAGAACCCAGCAGAGGTCTGGGCGTTGTCTGTGAATGGCAGTTCTAATAGCTTTTGGAATTATGGTTCTCATAGTGGTCATATCTCTGAATCAAAAAAAACTGAAGTAATAATTGGAACCAGCAGGAGTGTTGTTGATTGCTCTAATAGTTCAATATGTTCTCATAGTGTCTGATCATAAACTTAGTAATAATTGGATCATGGATTCGACTTGCTCCTATCATATGTGTCCCAGTCGGGATTGGTTTTCTGGATGGAGTGGTTTTGATGGGTAATGATTCTTCATGCAAAACTATTGGGATAGGAACAGTATGAATTAAGATGCATGACGGCATGGTGAGGACTCTATCTAATGTTCGGCATGTTCCGGATTTGAAGAAAAATTTTATTTCGTTAGGTCTCCTTGATGCTAATGGATACATGTATACTGCTGAAGGTGGAGTTATGACGATTAGCAGAGGTGCTCTTATTCTGATGAAAGCCAAGATGGTTGAAAACCTATATATATTGCAAGGATCTACTGTCACTGGTTCTACAGCTACTTCCTTGTCTTCCATTTCGGATTCTGAAATTACAAAATTATGGCACATGCGTTTGGGGCACATGAGCGAGAGTGGAATGATTGAATTAAGTAAGAGAGGTCTCCTATGTGGCCAAAGTATAGGAAAATTGGAGTTTTGTGAACATTGTGTATTTGGCAAGCAAAAACGGGTAAAGTTCAGTACTACAATTCACAAAACAAAAGGCACTTTGGATTATATTCATTCCGATCTTTGGGGGCCCTCACGTGTTCCGTCTAAAGGTGGTGCTCGATATATGCTTTCTTTTATCGACGATTATTTCAGAAAAGTTTGGGTGTTTATGTTAAAGCACAAAGATGAGGTGTTTAAGCACTTTAAACAATGGAAGGCTATGATTGAAAATCAGGCCGGGAAGAAAATTAAGCGACTTCGAACAGATAATGGTTTAGGATTCTGTTCAATTGAGTTTGATGAATTTTGTAAAAATGAGGGTATTGTTCGTTACAGAACAGTCAGACATACTCCGCAGCAGAATAGAGTGACGGAACGTATGAATAGGACTCTCTTAGAAAGAGCACGTTGTATGCTCTTGAATGCTGGTTTATCAAAGGACTTTTGGGCAGTCTACTGCTTCTTATTTGGTGAATCGTTCTCCGCATACAGCCATTGAGTGTAAGACTCTAGAAGAGGTATGGTCTGGTAAACCTACTGATTATTCTACTTTACGAGTATTTGGATGCCCTGCATATGCTCATGTTAATAATGGTAAATTAGAACCTAGAGCTCTAAAATGTATTTTTCTAGGCTATGCATCTGGGGTGAAGGGATATCGATTGTGGTACCCTAATCCTAAAGCATCTAAATTTCTTATCAGTAGGGATGTTACTTTTGATGAATCTGCTATGCTTCACCCAAAATTGGAATCTTCTTTTTTAGAGAAAGCGAATGATGCTAAGAAGCAGGTAGAGCTTGAGAATGATAACTCAGTATCTTTGCAGAAAGGTCCTATTTCTAATCCAGTGCAGGTACATGACAACTCCGAAGCAGAAAAAACTCCGACGCAAGAGCAATATAGTATTATTACAGGTAGAGAGAGAAGGCATATTAGATGAAACTCTGCTCGATCATAATTAGTGACCTTGTATATTTCTGCTTCGAAATTCCAAAATATGATGTCGCGTCGAATTTCGATCAGTTCTTTATAGCCATCAATGTATTGTGGTATATTATTATTCACGACTAAATTTCCGTCCCAATGAATATAAAACGGATCACATTCACCAGACATACTGACGTACTAAAAATAATAATAAACAATATAGCATTCGTCAGCTAGACTTTTGTTGAATTAAGTTGCAAAATGTCAAAGTCAAAATAGTTCCATAAAATTGCTAAACAATTACTAGTAACAAGATGATTAAATTAATATTGCTATCAGATTTATGGCTATCTAGTGCAAATTGCATAACACGATATATATTAAGCCATCGAGAAATCACCGAATATTTACTTTGATTTGTCAAGAGCAAATCAATCAGACAATTGTCCTTATGATTGCATGCATATTGCAACATCAAAAAAAATCATAGTAACCAACTGAATCAAATGGAATGAAATTTATGCTCCACAAGGATGCCTGGATAGGATGACAAATTATGGACCCTATTTTCTTTCTCCATTATGGAGTTATAAAATTCTAACCGTGTTGAATCTGTGGCCTCCTCCTTAACATCATACTTGTTTCATATGACTCAAAAGCAATAATTGTTGTTGAACTCTGAGGTCTGAGATCTATGTGTCACAATTCACTTGACAGGTTGACAGAGTTCTCCAACTAGAAAATAGTGGTAATACTGATCCTGAAAGCACATGTATGATCCCCAGAAGTAAATAATTAAACTTATCAATTTATTCTGGTATTCTGTAAAAAATAGAGCTAACTTTAATTCATGAACTTGATAGTCAAGCAGGAATCACTTGGATTGTGAGGTGAAATCAGGTGGAAAAATAGAGCCTGTTGTAAATAGTTCTATCCAGGTGGAATTCCTCCGATTCGAGGTGAAAACATATCTAAGTCTTAGCACTACCATTTTTTTTTTTTTGCATCTAAACTCTTAACAAAGCACACCCAAGAATACAAAAAATTAGCAAACAATATAAAAAAAAAAACTCTAATTTATAGAGAGAGAGATAGTACGGACAGTGAAGACAGTGAAGACAGTGAAGAGAGCTCTGCTGCTCTTGGCGGCGTCGGCGTCGGCAGCAGCGGCGACTGCGAACAGAGAGAGAGAGAGCTGCTCTCGGCGGCGGCTGCGAACAGAGACAGAAAGGGAGAGAGAGAGAGCAGAGAGAGAGCAGAGAAGATGAAGGAAGGAGAAGAGGAAAGGACGGAGAAAAAGAATAGATTGGGGGTTATAAGGGCTTAGACACGTGTTTTCAAAACGCGTGTCTAGATCAAAACGCGGTCTAGACACGCATTTTCAGATTGCGTGTTCAACTCGATCCGACTCAGGCTCCCCCGCTCACGTGGCGCCCAGTTGGTACTTATAGGATTATTTTTGTAAATACAATTTTTGTAGGACCATTTTCAAAAATACAAATTTTTAGAGGGCTATTTTTTAAAAAAACCCTTTTAATGAAGGTTTTAATTTTCCTTATTATCTCTGCTATGTATGGCCAGTGAGAGTAGGAATTAGTTGGAATTTAATCATACCTACTAGAATTGCTTAATTTCCAAGCAAACTTATTATGAGGATATTTTCCCACCTGATTCCAGATTCTAAATATTTATTATTATTCCCACTTTACTTTTAACTAAACACATTTTGCTGGTATCAAGCTTTTGCTATTCAAATTTTACATGATCAAAATTACAGTGTAAAAAGTTAAAAAGTACTATCCCTAAATTTCGATTTAGTTAAAGGTCCATTAACTGTAAATTTCTATGTTGATTATCAAAATTGCCATTATGCAAATGCAAATACGTTTCTTTCTTTATTTTTTCCATGGGTAAATTATATGGATACCCCTTCGGCCTGAGCTTACATTGATGTGATAGGTAAAAAATTTTTATTTACAATGAATGAAGTGTATATCATACATTCTAAATAAGATGAATGGATAGCATTATTTTTCAATAATTTTGAAAATTTTTGATTGAGTAGAGAAGTCAGTTGAACTATTTATGAAAAATGTTAATATATAATAATCTTTCTGTAAATATTCATTTATTTATATATATATTTTTTTTAGCAATGCTAATAATATACCTATTTTTGAATGTACGATGTACATTCTATCCATCCTATGGTGAGGTGTAATTTATTAGTCACTTCGAAATGATTAATAAAATTCACTCTATCCTAAAATGGGTGAGATGTACATCGTACATTTTATTTGAGATGTACAAAAAGTAATTTTTTTTTTTCTTATTTTCAAAATCTTATATTTTACCTTCTTAAAATTTTAAAAATATTTTTAAAAGGTTATAGTATTAATGGAGAGTTATTTCTATTATTTTCTAAATCATTTTTGATACATTCAGACACTTGACATGCAAGTTAGCTTGTATTTCAAATTCTGCCCCGGCAAGATTCGTCACGCGATTGGTTCTGAACTTTTGATACCAAATATAACGACTCGACTTATTAACAATAATAATTTGTTGGTCCAAATCACAGTCCAAAATATTTAAATCCAATAATTATTATTAATGTTCATAACTTTTATATATTTAATCATAATTTTATTTTTATTCAATATGAAATTATTGGGGTGTCAAAATAAATTACAAGAACATGCAAAATAGTGATGGAACCCAAACTAGAGAGAATTTTTTTTATAATCTTATAAAATTTTATAATTACAAGAACATGCAAAATAGTGGTGGAACCCAAACTAGTAATTATAAAATTTTATAATTATAAAATTTTATAATTACTAGAGAGAATTATTGGGGTGTCAAAATAAATTACAAGAACATGCAAAATAGTGGTGGAACCCAAACTAGAGAGAATTTTTTTATAATCTTATAAAATTTTATAATGGTAAAAATAGTCTTCTGATTATTATTTTATTTTTTATTTTTTTTTTATAAGATCGGTAAAATTTTGAAAAGTGGTGAACCATTCATCGCTTTTTAAGCGGTGAATGATTCACCACATTTAGATTCTCGTTATCTACAAGTTTATTTTTATAAATAATTATTTGGGAGGTCTATTTTTACAACAACAACAACAAAAATAAATAAATAAATAAATAAATTGTTAGGGAGTTATTTTTGTAAATAACCCAACTAGAGGCTAACTGGAAATGTTAATAGGGTTAAATATAAGGTTTTGAAAGTCAAAAAGCAAAAGAGAAAATAAATATTTTTAAAAAATTCGAAAGTATTTGTACAATCTTTGTACAATTTTTTTAAAAACTTTTCCAAAAGAAAAATTAATTCAAAGATTAGGAGAATCCTTCAATGACACATACCAAATCTATATAAAAAAAAATAAAATAATGCTAACACTAATAACTAGGCATTTAGGTAGTGTTTGAAATTAAACAAATAATATAATATAATAATATATTATACGTGACATAAAAAGAGTACTTGTACACAATATTCGTATACGTAGCAAATTCTTATTCACTCGTTATTATATATTATCTAATTTGAGCATTTCAAATGGATCCAAATAACTTATTATTGAATTCAAATTTAATTTTCCAAAATTAATATTATATATAATTTTATATATCCTTATTTAAATACCTATTATCATGTATGCATGTAATTTTTACAGTGATATTACTACCTGAATCTAATGTATATTTAATTTTTTTCTATTGTTAAGAAATCAAGTAAGCTAAAAAAATTAGTAATTTTTAAGGGGGCGTTGCTCAAAAATGCCCAAATCATATAATTTTTAGTATTATTCAATATATTAAATTTTTAATTTTGAGACATGTATTAATTTTGAACAATATAACGTTGCAGTAAAATAAAAATATAATTATAAAATAGCTGAGTATAATTTTTTGAACTATGAGGTGGGAAAATAAAAATGTGTTAGGTACAAATTTTTTTTGTTTTTCCTTTAAATAATATGATGGTAAAATAAAAATAAACGAGGGGGCAATTGAAAAGAGATTGGTTTGCTTGAGTCAACGGTCAACGCCAACATGAGGTCGGTGGTGGGGCCCACTAAGGCATGGGATTGTGCAACACATGGGCGTATATATGATTACTAAACTTTTTAAACAGGGGCAAATTTAAAATAGCATTGCTCGAGAAAAAAAAGCATGGAGACCCCTCAACTATATCACATTCTGAATCGGCCGCTCAACTTCTTTTTTTTTTTTTTTTTTTTTTTTTTTTTTTTGATTTAATGCCAAAACAACTATTTAATAATGGAATAAAGTACAAACTGAACTGACCAATAAAACTACGCCACGTGTACGATTGATAGTATTTGGTACAACCGACCCTGTAGAGGATTCCCTCCCAAAGCGAATGGGGTCCTCTCTTCTACTTAACGTACTACTTTCTACACCGGGTTCATTAGAAACTCTCGTGCACCGCAGCTCCCGTGAGCCCTCTGATCACTGTACCATTTCATGCGTCAATCACAGCCGCCCATTTCTCAAGTCTCCCTTTTTGTTATTCATAATTTGGACGGTCGGATTGTATTTAAGAGGTGAGATGGACGATGGATAGATGAGCGGTGCACTTGGATGGATACACCCGGTTCATCTAATAGTTTTCTGCTCTTCACTCGTTTGCGCCCAAAAAAATGTACGGAGACCACCTCACTTATAGGTTATTTTGATTTGAACCCTGAAAATTAACTTCTCCTGTTGAATAAGACCCCTTCTTCGTGTTTTAAGAATTTTAAATTTTTTTTCAAATAAATTAAAAAAATAATAAATTTATCAATAATTTATCATACTTAATCATAGATGAAGCGATACCTAAAGACACCTCACCTATTAGATGAGTGGGGTGTAGGATGTACACGCCACAATGGGGTACACTTAGGAGTTGTTGGACTTAGCTTTTAAAAAATAATTTGAGTCCAAAAGTGATTTTCGGCTTAATAAAGCGTTTGACAATTAAGTTTTAAAATCTGATTCTGATTTTTAGAATTAGATTTTTAATTTTTGAAGCCCAAAATCAGAAATAGTTAAAACTTACTTCTTAAAAACTGTTTCTCATTTTGGATTCAAATTTTTATTTTTATTTTTATTTTTATTTTTATTTTTATTTTAGATTTAAAATTTAAAGTTAAATTTAATTTTAAATTTCAATATTAATTTTTAAAATTTTTAATTTTAACTTTTAAATTTCAAATTTTAATTTAAATTTTAAATTTAGCTATTTAATTTCAATTTTAAATTTTAAATTTTAAATTTCAAATCTCAAATTTTATAATTTTATAATTTTAAATTTTAAATTTATGATCAAATTTAAAATTTAAAATTTTAGAATTTTAAAATTTCAAATTTCAAACTTCAAATTTAAAATTAATTTATTAAATTTAAATTTAAATTTTGAAATTTAAATTTGAAGTTAAAAATTTAAATATTGATTTAAAATTTTAAATTTTAAATTTTAAATTTCAAATTTAGATTTTAAATTTGAAATTAAAATTTTAAATGTTGATTTAAAATTTTAAATTTTAAAATTTTAAATTTATGATAAAATTTAAAATTTAAAATTTTAGAATTTTAAAATTTTAAATTTAAAACTTCAAATTTAAAATTTAATTATTAAATTTAAATTTAAAATTTGAATTTTAAATATGAAATTAAAAATTTAAATATTGATTTAAATTTAAAATTTTGAATTTTAAATTTCAAATTTAGATTTAAATTTGAAATTAAAAATTTAAATATTGATTTAAAAATTTAAATTTTTAATTTTTAATTTTTAAATTTCAAATTTATATTTTAAATTAAAATATCAAATTTTAAATTATTTGTGAAAATTTAAATTTTAAATTTTAAATTTATATTTTAAATTAAAATATCAAATTTTAAATTATTTGTGCAATTTTAAATTTTAAATTTAAATTATTTTAAAATAAAATTTAGAAAAAAAAATATTATTTACAAATAAATTTTTTTTTTTTGTATCAAACAGTTTTAAAATTTTGCTTTTTATCTAAACTCAGCCAAACGTTTTACAGTTTTTAATAAAACCAATTATCCAAGTCAAAATCAATTTTGCAGAAATCACTTTTTTAGAATCTAGGTCAATCGTGTCGGATCATTGGCGCTAACCATTAATCCCAAATGCTCGAACTATTAGAAATACGCAACCAATTCACTTAAACACAGCGCCCACGTGTCTCGACCGGACTCAACCCATCTGGACGTTGGGTCTATTGTTGGGCCTCTTGCCGTTAGGTCTATTGTGGGGCCTCTTGCCGTTAGGTGTATTGTGTGGACCGCAGCCCCACTCAACTTATTAGTCTCCTAGGCCTATTGTCACGAGGCAGAAAGCCCCACTCAACTTATTAGGCTCACCCAACTCAACTTATTAGTCTCTGTCACGAGGCAGAAAGTTGGATCTATTTAATTCATAAATAAATAGCCAATAATCCCCCTCCCCACGAGGCAGAAAGTTGGATCTATTTAATTCATAAATAAATAGCCAATAATCCCCCTCCCCCCTCCCAACACCTGCACCGTGTGGGAATCGGGTTCCTCCCAACACCTGCACCGTGTGAGAATCGAGAACCCGTGCCACTGGCTTTGATACCACTTGTCGGATTGTTGGCGCTAACCATTAATCTCAAAAGGTCGAGCTATTAAAAATACGCAATCAATTCATTTAAAGCGTTTAGACACAACGCCCACGGGTCTCGACCGGACTCAACCCACCTGGACGTTGGGTCTATTGTTGTGCCTCTTGCCGTTAGGTCTATTATGGACCGCAGTCCCACTCAACTTATTAGTATCCTGGACCTATTGTCACGAGGCAGAAAGTTGGACCTATTTAATCCATAAATAAATAGCCAACAAATCGAGCCATTGGCATTTTCCACAAATCAATGATATCTGTACATTCAAAATTTGATATATGATATATATCTTATTCGTTCTGGGGTAAAAAAATTTCGACTGATCATTTTAAAGTGACCAGTAAAATTCATCTCATTTCAGGATGAGATATAATATAGGGTTAATTGCATACATGTCCCTCCAAATATGTCGAATTTCAAATATATCCCTGCAAATTTCAACTTTTCATATTTATCCCTGCAAAAATCTAAAGTTCTTCAAATATGCCCCTGAGGTTAATCCCCATTTGGAATCCGTTAATTTTTTAACAGATTCCATGTAAAATTACTTTTTTGCCCCTTACAAATATATCCCTCCAAAAATAATACCAATCTACTTGTTTCAAAAAATGCCCCTCTCCAAAAATCCCAACGTTAAAATCCTCTAATTATTGCAAAAATGCCCCTCTCCTAATAAAATTTGTAACAAAATTGAAATCTCTCAATTAAAAAAAAAATCAAATTTTAAATTGGTGTCAATAAAACAAATTAATTTGAAGGAGGGGCCATGCACAAGAGAGAGAGAGAGAGTTGCTCTGTTCAAAAAAATTAATTTGAAGGAGGGGCCACGCTCGCGTCGCCGCCTTCTCCTCGCAAGCCACCCCGTCGCCGCGCCGCGCCCCGCGTCGCCCAGTCGCCGTCACCATCACCCTGCCTCGCTGCCGAAGTTGCCGCTCGCGTCGCCGCCGAAGCCGTGCTGCCGCCCCGCGCGTCTCCATCGAGCCGCCGCCTCGCCGCCGAAGCCGCCCTTCGCGTCGCCGCCGCCCTTCGCGTCGCTGCCGAGGCCACCTCATCCGTCTTCGGGTCGCCGCCGAATCCGTCGAAGCTCCTCTGCTTCGTGAGCAAGTAACCAAGGGTAAAATGGTATATTCACTTTCTAATCTAACTAAGGTTAAGCATTTAACCTATGGTTAACACATTTTTTCTAACAGAGGGGCATATTTGAATAACGGTGGATTTTTGCAGGGATAAATATGAAAAGTTGAAATTTGCAGGGATATATTTGAAATCCGACATATTTGGAGGGACATGTATGCAATTAACCCTATAATATATATATACCACATTTCGACTATACAAGAAGCATTTTTCTGAAATTTAAGCTAAGAGTGTAATTTCAAAATATCCTGCACTTGAGGGGGGTTTTCATACATTTTTTCCAAAGCCGTTATTGTTTACTTATTATTAAATTTTTTATTAAAAAATATCTTTAATAATATTATTTATTTATTTATTTATCACCAACTATTTTTCGCATTTCTCACTCCTCTCTCTCTCTCTCTCTCTCTCTCCGCCCCATTCATCGATGCGAGGAAACCGAACCCCCGACCATGGCGCCCCCCTCCGAGCTCCCTACAGATCGATCCCCGGCGCCCCCCGATCCCCCTTCCCCTTCCGCTTCTAGGTACCAATCCTTTCCCCGATCCCGATCCCGGTCCTTCCTTCGCCCTCTCCTCCTCGCGATCTCTCGATCGAGATCGGTTTCGTCCCCCTCTCCCTCTCCCTCGATTTCGCCCTCTTTTACGCTTTCAGATCGCGTGAGATCAGTGTTTGAGGCGTGTAAGGGATCCGATTTTGTGGTGTTGTTGTTGTTGTTTGTAGGGGCGGGGATGTGAAGTGGGTTTCGTTGTTTGTGCAGAGCGTGAGGCGGCGAGGTGGGCGGCGGCGGCGGTGGCGGTGGCGGCGGAGGGGGGAGGTGGCGATGGCGGTGGACGGCAAGGGCGCGCGGTGGATGTGTGGGAGGGGCGGGGTCGTGAATCTACACCGCGTGAGCTCGATCGTGAGAGAGATTCGGGAGCCATGCCTTCATCATTCCCCTTCGAAGGTCTCGATTCTATCTTGTGTTTTTCTTATAATTTCTATCTTATTTTGAGTTTTCCAGTTGGTAGAGTTCGCATATGATTCAAGTTACTTTAGAAGATTAATTCTTTGATTGATGTTTTAATTTAGAACGCCAAAATTTATTGTTAATTTTACTTCATCTGGAGTTTCGGAATTAGTTTACTTACTTTTTCTTAGTAGAGTAGAATGGTAATTTCTTTGTATTTCTCTCAGATTTGTTGTGTCTTTTAAGATATTCTATTACTTCATTAATATTAATATTTATTTGAATCCTCGAGGCTTCCTCTGTATGCAAGTTGTAAAGCAAGGTTGAAAGCCATCGAAACTTACTAGACCTTCACTGTAAGTGCTCAGTTTAGACTCTACATAGTTGAGAGGAAGCGTACAAACAGCTTTCACGAACAACATAAATATAACTGGAAATGTGAAGCAACTAGGTTTCGAACTTGGAACTTCATGTGCCAACCATCAAGTCCTTTGCCACTTACATTAGGGACGGTTGATTGTATAAATTTGAAGTTACGGAAGTATCTTTAATTTTGTAATGCTATATTGCTATTTAATGTTACCAAACCTTGATTAGTCGTTCGCATCATGGAAAACCTAAGAGGAAATGACTAGGAAGTGATGAAAATCATCTGTTGTTTCTGTGTTTGGGTATTTTCATTAGAGGTTGTAAGTTGGAAATCTAGTTTAAGATAGAGCCAACATGGTTTTCTGCGTAACTGGCAAAGGGCATCTATAGATGGTCAAAGAAGGGAATAAAAAGATAACCTGCATTAGGATTTTCCTTATGTTTTCTGTTTAACTGGGTTGCAATTTGCCCTTTTCGTTGATCATCTCTACTGGGTCTACACTCTACAGTTATGCTCATGAAGACGAATTTGTATTGAGTACTTGACTAAAAAGAAGAAAATTTTATACAATTTAGTCTTACTGTTTACGTTGCATATTGATGCGCTTTATGAGTTTTTCTTTCATATATTATTCTATTTCTTCTTATTGTTTAAACAAGCTATTGAACAGGGAAACAAAATGCTCAAGCCAGAAAAGTGGCAAGCAATTTTTGACAACGATGGGAAGGTTATAGGTTTTCGTAAAGCACTGAAGTTGATTGTGTTGGGGGTAAGTAGCTTACAGCTTTTCATGAAAATGACCTGCCATTCGTCTCAATTTTTTCAACCTAATCATTTCTTGTTATTTTCTTACAATAGCATTACCTATAAATGTTCTTTTTCATTTTTCAACTTTCTATTACCTGAAAGTTCGTATGAGCATATTTTCTTATACGTAAGGAAACCACTCAGCTGTCCGCATTTGTATAGATCATATGACAACATTCTTACAGACCCTGTATATCAAGGGCTATTACTTCTCCTAACTTTGGAGGAGCTTGGTAACACCCCATAGCTGAATATTTATCAATGTAATTGTATTGAACAACAGACCATCAACAGTGTGTTTGCAATCAACTTATTTTACTGCTACTAGATCTGTATAAAATTGTTTCAGCTGTGTGCTTACGATCTAAATTAGGAACGCGATCAACGCATGTGGCAATAGCATCCCTGGTGGCATTTTACCCAATTCACCTACCTTTTTTTTTTTTTTTTTTTTTTTTTTTTTGTGGGTCTTTGGTTATCCTACAATCTTCGAGTGTTTCCTCATTTTCCTGAACATATTGTTTTTCTTTTCAAACAAAATCAGGGTGTAGATCCGTCTATTCGAGCAGAAGTTTGGGAGTTTCTTCTTGGTTGTTATGCTTTGAGCAGTACCTCTGAATACCGGAGGCAACTGAGGATGGCTAGAAGGTTTGATGTTTGCTTTTGTCCTACTAGATTATCATATGGTTGTTAATATGGAATGGAAGCATTTTTAAGAAATATATATATATATATATATATATATATATATATATATATATATATATATATATATATATATATATATTTTCGTGTATGTTCATACCAACGGAAGTTAGAGGGCTTTTTTTGAAATTGGTCCTCTAAAAATTTTTATTTTCAAAAATAACCCCATAAATTTTATAATTGCAGAATTGGCCCTATTGGTGCCATTGGGCACCACGTGTGCGCGCCAGGCGGGCGCTGAGGTGGAATAGTTGAACACGCGCTTTGAGAGCGCGTGTTTAAGCGCGTGTCTAAACACGCGCTCGGAAAGCGCGTGTTTAAACACGCGCTCCCAAAGCGCGTGTCTAAAGAGCGCGTGTTTAGACACGCGCTCCGAGAGCGCGTGTTTACCCCAGCCCACCCCTTCCAACAAAAAGCCGCAGAGTTATCGAGTTCAAACCTTTACCCCAAGCCCCAGCTTATCGAAAAAAAGTCGCAGAGTTCGACAACCGGGTCGAGTTCAAACCTTGGGCACTTGAGCATTTAGAATTGAACAAAAAGGTCAAAGATGCTGAAAATTATGTTTCTTCCGATTTAAGCAGTTAAAATAATAATTAGAAGCACTATTATTTGACTAGTTAGTAGTTTACAATAATCATGAGCAAGAATCATAAATCCAAAAATGACTCTGCACACCCAACTTAGGAGAAAATAAAAAAGAAGATTAATAATGTGATCAAGTTGAACAAATTGAACGGCGTATTAATAAACCAAATTGAATAGTACAATGAACCAAATTGAATGGCGTATTAATAAATATTACATTGACAAATAATTACAATAAGTTTCAACATTTCAAAGAACAAGCAAATACCTAAATACTAGCACATTTGGGAACTGAGAAAAATAAAACAGAGTTAAAAATACAATAGAATAAAACTAATTGGATACAACACTAGCACAATACATCATATCATACAATAGCAGAACACAACAACCCAATAACACAACAAGGCACAACACAACAATCGGTCATCACATCACACAACACAATACAACACATCACATCACATCAAACAAAACAACAACACAACAACACAACAACCGGTCATCACATCGCACAACACAACACAACACATCACATCACATCAAACAATACAACAACACAACAAAACACAACAAAACACAGCACAACATCACATTACAATAAAAAAATATAAATATAACAATACATAACGACAATATAGACTAATCAAATGGCTCTATACTGTCCAATTGATCCAGATGTGAGATGACCGTGCCCTCTGGCTGTGAAGGAGCTGAAGATGAGGGCTGATCGGTATGAGAGGGCTGTCGGTGCCGTGTTCGCCTAAAAAAAATAAGATCAGGTCCTTGTTGACGACGACCAAGTGGTACATACCCCGATGGTGGCGTAATATCGGATGGTGATGGTGCATGCCCGGACGTCGATGCTCCACCATGATCTGCTGGCTGTGTCCTCGATGTTGATGCTCCACCATGATCTACCGAGCGTGGAGGTGTAGTATGTGGTAATGTCTGTACAGTGAGTAAACCATCATTCATCTGAGCAGCAGCACGTGTCAGAACGTCGAAAGGTGCTCCAGTAGGTGAAAGTTGGGGTAGTACACTTCTGACCATATATTCTGTTCTCTGAATAAGATCGACCTGAAATGAAAACAGTATCAAAATAATTACATTGACTTTCATTTGAATAAATTAATTATTATATCATACCAAAAATCTCTCGTGATGTCCATGGGGCTGATATGCAAGGGGGGGACGCTGGACTGGAGTAGATATCCACCTCCTGGTGATACTCCAATACCACTGCATGTACATAGAAGCGGCGCGTATATAATCGGGATCTACATGGGGCTCCACCTCTACTATATACTGCAGTCGGTCGTCCCAATGCTGAATATGTATGGCATGAAATGCCGCCCAGTTCTCATCCGCTCTACCTCGTGAAGTGATGCGAGGTAGAGCAACTACTGCGTCGGGTATATGCTGTCGAAATCCAAAATGACGAAGCACCCGATCCGGAAGATGTAGCTCAATAATATGAAAACATACTAGGGTCGTCCGTGATCGCCATACCGGGGACCCCACTAGACAAAAGGGTGGAAGTGACCCTAGTATATCATCTGTATATGGCATCCATATAAT
>CM054954.1:3556236-3586236 GCA_029168755.2 Tillandsia fasciculata
TATGGTCAGAAGTGTACTACCCCAACTTTCACCTACTGGAGCACCTTTCGACGTTCTGACACGTGCTGCTGCTCAGATGAAGGATGTTTTACTCATTGTACAGACATTATCACATACTACACCTCCACGCTCGGTAGATCATGGTGGAGCATCGACATCGGGGACACAGCCAGCAGATCATGGTGGAGTATCGACGTCGGGGCATGCACCATCACCATCAGATATTACGCCACCATCGGGGTATGTACCACTTGGTCGTCGTCAACGAGGACATGATCTTATTTTTTTTAGGCGAACACGGCACCGACAGCCCTCTCATACCGATCAGCCCTCATCTTCAGCTCCTTCACAGCCAGAGGGCACGGTCGTCTCACATCTGGATCAATTGGACAGTATAGAGCCATTTGATTAGTCTATATTGTCGTTATGTATTGTTATATTTATATTTTTTTATTGTAATGTGATGTCGTGTTGTGTTTTGTTGTGTTGTTGTATTGTTTGATGTGATGTGTTGTGTTGTGTTGTGCGATGTGATGACCGGTTGTTGTGTTGTTGTTTTGTTTGATGTGGTGTGATGTGTTGTATTGTGTGATGTGATGACCGATTGTTGTGTTGTGCCTTGTTGTGTTATTGGGTTGTTGTGTTCTGCTATTGTATGATATGATGTATTGTGCTAGTGTTGTATCCAATTAGTTTTATTCTATTGTATTTTTAAACTCTGTTTTATTTTTCTCAGTTTCCAAATGTGCTAGTATTTAGGTATTTGCTTGTTCTTTGAAATTTTGAAACTTATTGTAATTATTTGTCAATGTAATATTTATTAATACGCCATTCAATTTGGTTCATTGTACTATTCAATTTGGTTTATTAATACGCCGTTCAATTTGTTCAACTTGATCACATTATTAATCTTCTTTTTTATTTTCTCCTAAGTTGGGTGTGCAGAGTCATTTTTGGATTTATGATTTTTGCTCATGATTATTGTAAACTACTAACTAGTCAAATAATAGTGCTTCTAATTATTATTTTAACTGTTTAAATCGGAAGAAACATAATTTTCAGCATTTTGACCTTTTTGTTCAATTCTAAATGCTCAAGTGCCCAAGGTTTGAACTCGACCCGGTTGTCAAACTCTGCGGCTTTTTTTCGATAAGCTGGGGCTTGGGGTAAAGGTTTGAACTCGATAACTCTGCGGCTTTTTGTTGGAAGGGGTGGGCTGGGGTAAACATGCGCTCTCGGAGCGCGTGTTTAGACACGCGCTCTCGGAGTGTTTAGACACACGCTTTTAGACACACGCCGAGAGCGCGTGTTTAGACACGCGCTTAGACACGCGCTCTCAAAGCGCGTGTTCAACTGTTCCACCTCAGCGCCCGCCTGGCGCGCACACGTGGCGCCCAGTGGCACCAATAGGGCCAATTCTGCAATTATAAAATTTATGGGGCTATTTTTGAAAATAAAAATTTTTAGGGGGCCAATTTCAAAAAAAGCCCGAAGTTAGATCTATGTGATTGTGTGATCTGGCAATCTGAACTCTCATTTTTTTAATGGGCTTTTAATATAAATTTTTATTCATGTTGCTCCTAATGTTGAACAATCAAACTTTCCTTGCAGAGAAAGGTATGAAGATTTGATCAGGCAGTGCCAAATGATGCACTCAAGCGTCGGCACTGGAGAACTTGCCTATGTGGTGGGTTCCAAAGTAATGGATATGAGGACTATGTCGAAAGACAATAATAATAATAGTAGAGAAGAAGCAACTACAAGTTGGCGAGCTTCTCGCGATTCTACTAACAGAATAGAAGAAAACTCTGAGTCAAACAATGGTTGTATAGAAACCTTGTCTGCAAACAAAAGGAAGAGTTGTAGTAATTCAGCTGAGTTGGGTAGTTTCAGGGGAAGCACAGATAGCGCAGCCTGTAATTCTGCATATAACGGTTTCTTGAGAAGTTCGGAGAATGAATTTGATGAACCCAAGTATGACACAGAGAGCTTTTTTGATTTCCCCTCTTTGCCTGTAACAAATTTGTTCTGGGAAGGGGATAGGGACGAGAACAGTAGTTTTTATGCTTGTGAACAAACATTGGAATTCCAGGATGGACAGGTTCATAGCTTTCAAATAAACAACAATGTAGATCTCATAATGGAATCAACTTCTTCGTCAAATGATGTATCACGAGCAAGTAACAGCGGTACTGAAAGAAATTGGGCAAAGAATGGAGATTTTAAAAAGGAAATTGTAGATGGGTTAAGGATATCAGATGCTCCAGAAGCAGCTATGGTCGACGGAACCACGTCCAGTAGTTTAGTTGCTAGTGAAGATAGAGTTTCTGAGTGGCTTTGGACTCTTCATCGGATCGGTAAGCTAGCAGTATTATTGGCTAATGCAGGAAACTCCCATAAATTTGGTGTATCTCACATTTTCTCCTGATATATTAAAACCTGAGTTTTACTCCTTTGACTAATACTCAACATTATATGTATATAAATTGTCTAAGGAGGGATGATGGAAGGAGGCAAAGCGAAAAAAAAAAATAAAAAATTTAAGGTTTAATATTTGTTGCAATATTCAAGGTGAAAATTGAAATTTATAATGTTATAGTCGATTTCCAGCATTTTACTAATTGGTATTTGAATTTTGAAACTATTAATTGAAAGGTGTCTTTAATGCTCAATTACATACGGTTTTCATATGCCTGAATGTGAAATCACCTGGTTGTGCAGTTGTTGATGTGGTTCGAACAGATAGTCATCTCGAGTTTTATGAAGACTCGAAAAACATGGCCAGAATGTCAGATATTCTTGCCGTCTATGCATGGGTTGATCCCGCTACTGGATACTGCCAAGGTTTGCCTCTGCCCTTTGTTTCAGTGTCATGAATATTCTGCTTCTTGCCAAAACTTAATATAGTTGCCTCAATATAGTAGTCTAAGTGTTGTTTATGTTGTAGGTATGAGCGATTTGCTTTCCCCTTTTGTTGTCCTTTATGAGGATAATGCAGATGCCTTTTGGTGCTTCGAGATGCTTCTACGAAGAATGGTGCTTTTACATCTTTGTTGATTGTATTTTTCCATCCAGTTTTATTGTTTTACTGAATTGCTGAAACCACATCTTCTTTGGCTTTCTTTAGCGTGAAAATTTTCAGATGGAAGGACCGACTGGAGTCATGAGGCAGTTGCAAGCACTGTGGAAGATACTGGAATTAACAGATGCAGAAATGTTTGAACATCTATCAGTTATTGGAGCCGAAAGTCTTCATTTTGCTTTCCGAATGTTGTTGGTGCTTTTCCGACGGGAGCTATCCTTTGATGAGGCCCTTTGCATGTGGGAGGTTTGTTTCTGCAAGATGTTGCCATTCTAAGTGTTAAATTATACGAAATAACCGTTTTCTCTAAAATCTTAAGCTAGTACGGAATGGTGTTTTTATATTTTTATAGTTAAGACTCTTCCTTACGTCTTCTGATAGGCTCATGACGTGAACTTAAATTAAATGGGAGAAAATCAATTATGTTAGGAGCCTGGCGGTACTCAAATTCAGGACCTCCGGTTCTGATACCATGTTAAATTATACGAAACAATCGTTTTCTCTAAAAGCTTAAGCTAGTAGAGAATGCGTTTTTATATTTTTTATATTTAAGGCTAAGAAACATAGGTTGATGACCATTGAAGTTTTTTTTTGTCTTTTGGCTCATACAAGTTTGATTGGCAACTTTAAGAAACGTTCTTACATCAAGCCTAATTATTAAATGTTGGTCATTAAACTTAACATTATTGTTGCATGCATAAAAATTTTGGCAGCCTTACTGTAGAATAATGTTGTTTATGGTGTTTGGTTGTATATGCATACATGCTTTTTGGTTTGTGCAATCTTTGTTTAAATAACAATGGATTCACAGATTTGCTTGTTTTTAATTTAAGATTTCTTAGTCATTTAGGGAAGGTTAGTTTGTTGAAGTGTTGAACATTCGGTATCAGAGATTGAATTTACATACTCATTGACCTTATGTTACTAAAGAAATCATAAAAATCTTCATATGTAATATCCTGGAGAGAAAAGGATTGATTTATTATCCATTAGAGCAAAGAGCCAAGCATCAATGATCCACTGCTTTAACATTACTCAATTCTTTACTTAGCCATGAAAGCTTGATCTAGCCATTTCTAATTCATGCTAGATATGTGAATGATTTGAGCTGGAAGTCTCCACTTTTTCAAATTTCTTAATTCTTTTTGTTGTTCTCTATATTGCAACTCTTATTATTATGGTTTCTCCAGATGATGTGGGCGGCTGATTTTGATGACGCCATGACTCGACAGTTGGAGGAGAATTGCCTAGAACCATTAATGTTAAACCTTAGGACTGATTCACGTGCAGAGATGAAAGGAGAGCGTCTAGAGAATGGTAAAAGGAAATTCAAAAGCATGCGGCCTCGTTATAGAACTGGTCAAGCTTGTCAGTCCTTTTATAGCAACGGAGTGAGATCAATTACAAGTCATCCTCTGTGTGGCCTGGCGAAGGCCAATTTCTGGCAAAGGGATGATCTGCTCCACAACCCATCTGCATCAAAGAAGAACATGGATGATGAGCTGCCAGTATTCTGTGTGGCAGCCATTTTGATCATAAACCGCCAAAAGATTATGAGAGAAACCAATTCTATGGATGACATAATTAAGGCAAGTAGTTTTCTTTCTTTTTTTGATATATTTCTCTTGCCAACTTTTTGAGGCATTTCTTACGTGTGACCAGTTGTTAGCTTGATTTGAGTTCTAGTGGTCATACCAAGACAAACATGATCGGCTTCCTTCAATCGCTGTAGGTGTTATAGTTTCTAACTGGGTTTACAACTATTTTATCGAGTGGTTTGCTTTTTCTGTTGAAAGCTGTTGTGTTTGACTTTTTGCTGTTATGTTTCTAGGAACCTTCTTCTGTTATTTTTTCATTTGCAATTACTAGTTCGGTAATTACATTATGTTTTGTTATTCTTTGTACAGATGTTTAATGATAACATTCTGAAACTTAACGTGAAAAGATGCATACGCATGGCTGTCAAGCTGAAGAACAAGTACTTCCTCAAGGTAATTTGCGTTCTAATATTGTTTTGTCCGCAGGCTTTTATCAGTTTATGTCATGATTGTTTCCGTGGACCTCTCGTTACATTTTAACTTTTCCCGCATTCCGTAGTTTTTATGAATACGTCCAAATTCTGTGCTTGATACAGTTAATGAGGCAAACAAGCATGGGAATCTCCGAGAAACAGTAAGAATTAGGAACAAAAAAAAAGCTTGGTCTTCACCCGACGGTCTATACATCTCTCAGAGGTGGCTACTCAAGTTGGTTTCCAGCTTTATGATTATATCTATTCAATTCTATATATCTTCTGGGTCCTGAACACTGAGATTCCCAGGGTTTTGGAAAATTGAACGTTACGTTTCCCGTACAGCTGTTTAAGGTGAGTTAATTTGCATCATTTATTTCACTTTTGAAGCAATCAAGGTAGGTTTAGCAAACTTCAAACCTTCAATACCTTTCCTTTGTCGACTTCCTTTTCCTATTTTTTTTTAACCATTTTCCTGGATCGATGGACTTCTTGTTTGACATGATAGTCTAATAAAATGTGAGTGCGTCGGCTTTTGCCGTCACTCCCCTTATTAGGATTCTACTAAAAAGATATTTACAGATGATACTTCAAATCTGAAGAAAAGCTGCTGGTGCTGTTGTATTTAGTCTCTGCTTGCTGCTACAGATTTAGAATTTTGTAATGCAGGAACAGAAAATTTCATTGATGGTTCTTGCTCTAAGTTCTCCTTATAGTTACTTACAGATCTTTGAAGTACTTATGTAAAAAGTTGGGTAGTTTCCTGATCTTTCAAGAAATTGTAGTTCGGTCCTTGATTTTCACTCAAACAAATTGGTCTCTATACGTAACCTGCGCTCACCTTCACTGTGTTTTTCTTCTATGGCTTTAAATGTCTGCTAGAAGTTGAGAATATAAGCTTACGAATGACACAGGTTTCGGAGGGAAAATGAACTCGGGGATTGCATTGCAAGAAATAAGTTTGAGTTCGGGGGCTAGTCGGTTTAGATGACAGATTACGGATCAAATTGCAATTCTTTAAAAGTCCGTGTCCAAGTCGTAGTTGATTGCGAACTATTCTTTTTGCCTTGGTGTTGTATATTTGCTCGACTATTGCATATTTGTTTTTACTAATACATATCAACAGTAAGATCATGCACTCATAATTGTTTTCCCTTCTCCAGAAAAGAAGAAGAAGAAGAAACACTGTAAATAACCTTCCAATTCATCAACAAACTTCGAGCCGAGACTCAACCAGTGACACAGAAATGTTCTACCCACTTGGCTGAAGTCGGAACTTCGTCGGGCCCTTACATTTGTTGCTGCCTCACTGCTGTCGCCGCCACTCGCATCAAATTGCGCGCACGTATCGGATTCATTCCTTTAAAATCTTGTACTGTTCTGCTTCTGATGAGAACTTTAGAGGTAGGAAAAACCAAGTCCACTGCTGTGCAACTGAATATCTTTTTCTTTTCAAAGAAATTAATTCTTTTGCTATCTTCAATCAGTTTCATTACCTGATGAGAGAGAATTTGATTCCAAAAATGATGTGCTGCAGATGAATTTGACTGGAGGATGCTGTTTTTAGCTTCGAAAAACAGCAAAAATGTGCTAAATAGGTGGCTAAAAACAGCACCAGAGCTAAGCCACATTTTGTATAAATGCTTTTATTGTTTTTTTTTTTTTTTTTTTTTTTTTCTTTCTTTCTTTCGTGGTTGAACATTTTGGCTACCTACGTCTCTATTCTTCGAATTAAGAGCAATGCTATTCATACACTCTAAATAAGGTGTATGATATACTAGTCATTTCGAGGTGATTAGTGAAATTCATTCCATTCATTCTAAAATGCTAAAATGGATGAGTGAACCGTGAAGATATACACTTTATTTGGAGCGTACAAGTAGCATTTTCCTTTTACTCTGATGAGATGTCAAACGGCATCTTCCTGACAAAGTTAAAAAAAACAAAAGTAAATAAAAATAAATAGAAAATGCCTACCAAGTTTTGTTTATAAATGCTCAAATGCAATGCTATGCATATACTTCAAAAATATATACATATATATATGATGTATATTCTACTAATGCAATGGCAGGAGGGAGGTATCCTTTATCTAGTAAACATTAGAGTCCAGGGCTTTGAATTTATGCTTATCTTATCAAGATTTTTTTTAGAAAAAATTATTAAAAACTTAAGAATTTTTTAAATAACACTAAATTTTTAGAATTAAGTGATTTTAGTACAAATATTTAAAATTGCTATTAAATTTATTAGTAATTTTATCAAATTTAATAATTTTAATTATTTTTTAGCAAAGTAAATTAGATTAATTAGTAATTAATAACTAACCCAATTATTAAATTTAATAAATTTAATTAAGTGTAAAAACTCCAAAAAGAATAATTAGAATTTAAGGGCTCACAACCCAAAACAAAGTAAAAAAATGTGCTTAAATTTTTGTTCTTCCCCAAATGGAGGCGCACTCTTTCTTTTAAACCCCTTAAATTTTGTTAAAATGGGATATTCTTTTTTTCGATCAAAGTTACTAATTAGAAAATTATTATTGTGATTGCGCATCTTATATGTAATACTGAGTGTCATGTCCAGGCATACAGTGAAAATCTCCGGGCACGCAAAGTGTGTGAGAACGTATCCTACAAATGCGAAACATTCAAAATTAATAAGTAAGAGAAATATAAATATGACTAAATCTGTATTACAATATAAGTAAAGCCAAACTGTCTGCTATCACTATATAGTAATTTATACATATCTAATTCCCAAAGTATCAATACAAATAAAAAATCCTGATTCCGCCGGACCTAAAATACAGTGTAACCTCCAAACTACAAAATTGATGGTCAACCTCTAAAATACCAAAATTGGGTAGAGGATGCTATCTACGGTGAGATTTCTTTATCTTCATTCGAAACTAGCTCGGAAGCCCCTGAAAAGTATATCACAAGAAGGCAGTAAACACGGTCTATTCACTAGGTCTACTAAAGATAATATAAAGAAAAGTTGCAAAAAGTAAGATAAGTTATAGAACATAATAAAGTAAAACCTGCACAATACTATATTATCATGGCACTACACTAGTAATCCAAAACATCATTAACTCTACAAGCATCAAGTAGACATTCCCAAACGAAAAGTAAAGGACTCACGTACCCAATCTAGACATCTAACCAAGACATTGATAGACTTAATAGTGTGTTGAAACCGAATCATATACCGACTGACTCAATAGTCCGGTCAAGCATGCGTCGTCGACTGTCCGGACTACACAATCGTTGGTGCACCCGACAACAGATAGGCTACTATCATCTCTCTCGCGTTGGCCCATGCCAGTGCCTCCAGCCCTGATACCAGAGTCGCTGTTGGTCCGTCTTCCCGAAGGCAAATACTCTTGTAAAACTCAAGTGTCCTACAGGCTATAATCAAAACAGTGATCCATCATATCACTGACAACCTTAAGATTAAGCCCTCAAAAGTGTAACACACAACTAGATCGCAATATCCCAGGCACACATATTGGCCTATGGCCTGCCAATAGTCTACAGTCATCAAGGCTAAGATGGGGTGTCACATATATTAAAGATGAGGTCGCATAAATATCGTTATCTTGTTGTCACCCATCTCTATCTAACCAATCTTACTATTAAAAATACAAATCGAGTCACCTCCCAGGCTCCCACTAAAATATTTCACTAATACACTAACCCCATAATTAATAACATGAATTTCCTGATAATTAAAATATAATAAAATCCAATCATATTATAAATTTTATCTATCCTAAAATTCGTACTATCAAACAATTCACATAAGTTCTCAAATAATAAAATAATATATATTTTATTCCAATCTATACTGTCCAAATATATAAAAATATCACTCAAATATTTATAAGCATTCACCTACTACTATCAAGTAACATACAAACTACCAAGCAAACATAAAAAATAATACGTCGTTTTCGGCGACATGGAATCTACTTGGACTGCTAATCTTGGTAGAAAGTGGAAGGCGGGACAACAATGCACTCTACAGTGACCTCCACATGCGTACAACACCAACCCACAATTCGATAACACCACGCCTCACCTGCACGACACTGGAAATTCCGTTCTAAAAAATCGAACACAAAAACAAACTCTAAACCTTAAATTTAGTAAGAAAACTAATAATCTAATCCTATTGCAAATATCCTGTCTGTACAATTCCAAACAAATAATATTAAAAGCAAAACCTATCTCAAAGTTGATGTGTCGAAAAACTCACACACACGGGTCTGTGCTCAACTCCTCGAATCGATCCGCATGCTCAATGGCACTCCCTCTGTTAGATGTATGCCCTAGAAGCCAACATAGCCGACACATATATTCTGTTTAGGATATAAATTTGTATTTGATATTTTACATTATGAATGTTATTGGGTTTTTATTTCCATTCATATTGTGTATGTGTCCATGAATTGTCCAATGAATAATTAAGTTGATGATACGTATTCTCAAGAGTTGAGAAATTGAGACATTATCATTAGTGATTAATTCCTAAATGCTCCCAATCAATGGATCATCATGGGGACAGTGATCGATCCGGTGAGATTGGTGCACAAGTCACTTCCCTTTTTAGAGTAGACGAGTCTCGAGTCAACAGTGTGGGGACACTGGAGCGAATGTGCAGGTGGTTGTTGCAGAACAAGGGTACCGACCGTGACTATCACGAGAAGTCACTAGGATGTCTACTCACTCGTTCGTGACTTACTCGATGTTGCAGTTGTGTGACTGGTCCTTTGACCTGCGGTGTCTCGACTATTCACAATGGGGTTACTGTAGTTTGACTGTACATACACTCGGTCCCTAACCATTTGGGCTCTTGCGGTGCATGTTGGCTGCAGTAGGTTCGTTGTAGGAATATGGTGTACACCTATATGGAATCTATCGCCTTTAGTAGATAATGAGTTAGTCCTATATGATTTATGAGACCGAGTTTAGAAGACCTTGACCAAGGCGTAGTAAATAACGGAAAGGGTTTCCGATATTATAAACTCGAGTCGAATAAATTTGACATATGACAGATGGTGGGATTACGAGCAATTCTATGACCTCCGTCTAGTCGGTACTCCGGATAGAATGATTGTATCACACGTTAACTGTACCTAGAGGTTCAGTATTCCATTCTACTGGAATGCCACTACATGCTGCTAGGCATCACTGGTGGATTGTGGGACTCACGAGAATTATCCTAATGATCGATAATTCTTATTGGGGTAAGTTTGAATTGTTCTAACCCACTGAAAAGAGTTTCAGCGATATTGTTGATGGTGATCACAATATATCTCACTACCAAATAGAATATAACCTATGGGGTCACACACATAAGAGGTTATGACTGATCGGATAGTTGGATCGCGATTTTTGAATCGCCTGAGAAATTAATTATTTATATGTTGATAATTGGACTAATTTGTAATTATTACAAATTACAGATATTAAAGTGCAAATATTGCAAGAGATGACTTACTAATAGTTAGTGAGTTGTGAGAGAACTTAAGTGCAAATGTTGTATTAATGATTTGATTTGATTAAATTAGGATTGAGTTCAAGTCAAATTAAATTAGGATTTAATCGATTGAACCGATTAGGGATAAGATAAACTTAAATCTAATTTTAAGTTTATCTTAATGTTTATTATAAAAGGGATTATATTTCTTTTTATACGGAAGAAAAGAAAAGAGAAAACCCTAATCGTCATCGTTTGAAAAAAAGAGGTTTTCTACAAAAGAATTATATTTCTTTTTATACGGAAGAAAAGAAAAGAGAAAACACTAATCGTCATCGTTTGAAAAAAGAGGTTTTCTGCAATGGAGTTGGGCCCTGGTGAGGATACCCGTAGAGGGCGGATGCGTGTGTAGCTTCAAGAGAACCAAATTCCACGATTATCAAATTACGGTGTAGATTTCCTCGCGCATGATCATCAAATTACGGTGTAGATCTCCCCGCGCAAAGGTGAAGATTAGATCTTCGTTCTTCGTTTAATCTTAAATATATGAGGGATCCTTTTGCGTGGTTTTTAAGATCGGGCAAATATTCGATTTCTTTTTTCGCTGCATTTTTTTTTTTGCGCAAAATCCTAACACCCTCGCTATCTCTCTCACCCTCGCTATCTCTCTCACCCCCCCTCTTTCTCTCTCTCTCTTAAGCTCTCAAACATAAAATAAGAAAAAAAAGGAAGAAGAAGAAGAAGAGAAAAGATGGGACTCACAACATAAATACACCAACGAAAAAATTTGAGCAAGTTCGGTATTAATTTTGGGCTCCCAAAATCATGCTCGAAACTCACTAAGTCCCCTGCGCGCCCACCTACCTTTGTTGCATCATGCCGCGTCACGCCACGTCGACCAATGCCGAATAAGCTCCAACCAACTTCCAGGCTGCAACAAAATCCGATTCGGACGCTTGAAACCACATATCAAAATCACTAGATTCAAATACCCCGAGATTGGAGGTCCAAAATCACCAAACCACACATTCGAACACCTGATTTACAATTCTAGACTCTCGGAATGTCACCAAAACTTCCTCTCATCGGTTTCGTTTTCGTGTCAATTTTTCGCACTAAAACCTAACCAGGCCTAGTACTCCTTTAACGTGCTAACCGACCAACCAAACTGCAACCTTACTTATTTGCGAAAGTCCAATACCATATAGAGAAACTTAAAAAATATTAAAAAATATATTTTTTAATTGAGATATTTATTTAAGCATAAAGATTGAAGAATATTATAAATTTATTTTTAATCTATACCACTTTTTTCATATATTATAATAGAAAAAAGAAATCTTGAGTATTGAAGTTACACAAGTTTACCACCAATAATTCAATTGAAGAATACTAAACTATTTAATAAAGTTGAGAAAGTCTAATTGCCAAAATTAGAAGTCTAGAGATTGATTTACACAAGAGCTAAAAGTTAGGAATTTCTGTACATTTTTTGTAAAATAAAAAAAAAATTATTTGTATACTATATATGGAATATATAATATACACTACATTCAAAAAAAAAAAAAAAAAAAAAAAAAAAAAAAAAAAAGAATGAAGTGCAATCATGCACAAATAGTTTTTTTTTTTTTTTAAAAAGAAAAATTAGTTGAGGTGGCTATCGCCGTACATTTTCCCCAAACATACTTGGTCATCTCTCCGCTTCCTCCACCCCCAAATATTTCCCATTTTTTTAAAATAAAAATTTCCTTCCGTAACACGCTCTTCTCAAATTCCCAAACCCTAATCCTCTTGTCTCCTCCTCTTCCTCCTCCATTTGGGCAATTCTCTCACTCGTTGTCGCTCTCTCTCTCTCTCTCTCTCTCTCTCTCTCTCTCTCTCTCTCTCTCTCGGCATCCTCATCCTTCTCGCGGTGGAGGCCATAGGCGGCGGCGGCGGCGGCGGAGGGCTCGGGGAAGCGGGGGGGTGCGGGGGGTTTCGCTTCTTGGATGGGCGCGAACGCGAACCCTAACCCGTCGGGGAGCCAGGACGGGGCCCACGGAGGCCCGGGGCCGTCCTCGTCCGTACAGGTCGGCGGCGGCGGAGGAGGCGGCGCCGCCGCTAATGGAAACCCTAGGAACGGAAGCGTGGCCGCGGCGGTGGGCTATTCTGCAACTGCGCAGGCGCTGAAGCACAACCCGGGGTTATCGCTGCAGTGGTCGGCGGATGAGCAAGCCACTCTGGAGAAGCGGCTTAATGAGTGAGTTTTGTGATTATTTGGCAGGTTTTATTTAGCGTAATTTTTTTTTTTTGCTTCGCTCGATTGATTTGGTCTTTTGGAGAAGTTGTTTGCCAATATTGTGCTTATTTAGTTTGGTATAAACTATAATTTAATTGTTTTGGATAAGGAATTCCTGATCTATGAAGAAATAAAATTTAGGAGAACGATGGAATTTAACCAAATGTTATGATTATTGGTAAACATAGAATTATTAATGGCATTGATAACTAGATAACCAACTAGAATTGTTTGGGGAAGAGAGGTGGGAAGCTACGCAAGAGATGATAACTAGATAACCAACTAGAATTGTTTGGGGAAGAGAGGTGGGAAGCTACGCAAGAGATAGAGGTGGGAAGCTACGCAAGAGATGTTAGGAAAAATATTTAAATAATTTGATTATGATTAATATCTGACTAATCTAGTTATAAAATAAAATAAAAACTTACTGATAATGCAAATAATCTAAAATCTTTTAATGATCCGGAAGCGTGCGTAGCACTGCCCTAAGATGTATTCCCATCCTTACGGCGGGATTAACCGAGAACACCACCCCAAGGTACGACCGGAATCCCTCCTCCTGCGAGCACGATCGTGGCGGAGGTTGACGGAAATTCTTTTAACACCCAATTGAGAAAGAGATGAAAAGATAAAAATAATATGGTTAAATGGTGTCTCTGTTTCTTCCACTGTTTTCTTATTGTATAAGAATAGGAGAAACGGACATATAAATATATGAAGAAAACCAAACGTTGGGAATTGAACGTTGAGCAACGTTCGACCCACGTAACTATCAGTTAGGCGCAAGAAACGGAAATCACGTTCCGTTAAGCGCAAGAAACGGAAGTCACGTTCCGTTAGGCGGAAGAAATGGAAGCCACATTCCGTTGAGTTTCTTTCGCGACAAGAAAGAATTAATAAATAAATAAATAAATAATAAATATTAATAATAATAATAAATAAATAAATAATAAAAGGAATAAATAAATAAATAAATAAAATTAATAAATAATGGGGATTTTGAATTTTATCCCAACAATCCCCCACAAAATTCAAAATTCACTATTTTGAAACTAAAAATCAAGATCAAAATTAAAAATAAAAACTGGGTGTTTATACTATGCAATAGGCGAGGTGTCTTTAACAGACTTAATCCCACTTAGTGTAAGCAGCTTCTATCAGAAGGAATCGGAGTGAACCAGGTCTTGAACTACGTTCCTGTGACCCTAACTTCAGCTACCACACACAAAGTATATAATTTTTCGTCGCGAGTCTGTGCATGTATGGCCATGCACAGTACCTTGATTTTTCAAAAGAGTTTCTATGGATAGCCCAACATCTCATAGCCGCGGCCATGAACGGATACTCTCATATAGGTGGTTTCCTCCAAGGATGTGTGTAGAGTCACATCTCGCTGAAATTACCGCCTTGGATCCCATTAAGAGTTATAAACTCAACCTCAACCACTACACAGAGCACTACTCATCATAGGGATGGGATTGGAGATAAAACTCCTCTATAAAACAGTAGAAAATGCTCTTTGGCCAACATGACAGCTTGTTTTTACCACATTGAACCTTCTTCAAGGGATCTCCTATCACAAAGGTTGGGTTCCCACCGCAGGAAGGCCCTTTACGGGCATAGCCCCATCCCCCTCGATGACTCCAGGACCTTAGTCCTATTCGGGCCTTTCGTCAAGAAATCTGCAAGTTTCTGCTCAGATATGATAAAATTCAAAGAAATAACATTATAAAAATTAGACATCTAACAAATTCTTGTCTCAATTTAATATGTCTATTAGCTTTGAAATTTATCAATTTCATTTTACAAAAACTTAATTGCAGCTTTAGAATCACACCGAATAGAAATAGATTTGATGTTCAAAGAATCAGAAATTCAATTGGTATCGTTGTACAGAACAACCAACAAATTTGAGTCCATAAGACAGATTACTTTTAAATTAACGAAATACTTTCTCTCGAGCAATCTAATGAATTATACTAGAATCAACAGAAATATGAACAGGTGAACAATCAGGATATCCAAATATATCAAGCTGATAAAAAACTTTCCCCCACAAGTTCTGAGATACATCTGAACTTAAAAACATAACATCAACTATGTCTAATAGGGTTTGGTTCAATCTCACTAAATCGGTATTGGTTTTCTATTCTGATTGAAGGAAGTGCAAATCTAATTTTAATAGTTATCTAAGTTCATAAGCAAATCTGGATAAAAATGAAATAATTTGTCCAGTAGACAAATAGCTTGATAGGTATCTAAGTTTGAAACATTTTAGATAATCTAATTGAGAAAATAAAAAAAATTTAAGACTAGCAACTATGAGCTACAAAAAAGATTCAATAAATCTTTTAATATTATTATTATTTGTTTTATTATATATATATATAAAACAAATACACATTGTTTAAGATTTTAATATTAATCTTTTTATCTCAATTAGTTCGGCAGCAACCTGATGACACAAATAATTTAATATTTAATTTGAATTAGATATTTTCAAATATAAATACAATAAAAAAAATATATACGCTGCAAAAATGATCTAAAATAAATTAAAATAATAAATATATATAAAATTAAATTTTGTTCTCACTGGTTAGTGAGTTATATTTTTTAAAAGGTTAGAAGCTGTGGGTTCAACTCTCATTAAGAGCAAAACCTTTTCTTTTCCTCTTTTTTTTTTTTTTTTTTTTTTTTTTTTTTTTTTTTTTAATCTGACGTTGTTTACTGTAGCCTTTTTTTTTTAAAAAAAAAAAAAATAATAATAAAATATTGTACGGTTGAAATTTTTATTTTTTTTAAATAAAACTTATATTTTAAAAAGTAATTGTTTTTTTTTTTCTATTTTATTTAAGCAAGGAAACAGCATATATATATATATATATATATATATATATATATATATATATATATTTTCCCAGTAAACCGTACACCCTAAATTATATGTAATACAAGTTAAACTATAAAATTATGCAATTAAAATTTATCATGCTAATCTTGAAATATTTTAAGATATGATTTCAAACAAACATCAAACTTATCAGATGAAATTATATGGAATATAATTTTAAGATGGATCAGCACTTGTTAAATTATTAATCACAATCAAACGAGGGACCTGCACCTTAGATTGTTAGGAAAATTATTTAAATAATTTGATTATGATTAATATCTGACTAATCTAGTTATAAAATAAAATAAAAACTTACTGATAATGCAAATAATCCAAAATATTTTAATGATCCAGAAGCGTGCGTAGCACTTCCCTAAGGTGTATTCCCGTCCTTACATGCGGGATTAACCGAGAACACCATCTCAAGGTACGACCGGAATTCCTCCTCCTGCAAGCACGATCGTGGCGGAGGTTGACGGAAATTCTTTCAACACCTAATTGAGAAAGTAATGAAAAGATGAAAATAATATGGTTAAATGGTGTCTCTGTTTCTTCCACTGTTTTCTTATTGTATAAGAACAGGAGAAACGGACATATAAATATACGAAGAAAACCAAACGTTGGGAATCGAACGTTGAGCAACGTTCGACCCACGCAACTATCAGTTAGGCGCAAGAATCGGAAATCACGTTCCGTTAAGCGCAAGAAACGGAAGTCACGTTCCGTTAGGCGGAAGAAACGGAAGCCACATTCCGTTGAGTTTCTTTCGCGCCAAGAAAGAATTAATAAAGAAATAAATAAATAATAAATATTAATAATAATAATAAATAAATAAATAATAAAAGGAATAAATAAATAAATAAATAAAATTAATAAATAATGGGGATTTTGAATTTTATCCCAACAAGAGACCTCATTTAAATGCCTCTCACTTTGGAACCAGGATTTAAGTGCCGTTGCATGGAGTTGCGCCGAAAACTTGCTAGAACGGTACGGTACGTGCCAAGAGGTGTTGATGAGTGATGGTCACAAAAAATATATGTGTGCCAACTAAGGATTTAAGTGCCGTGGCACAGGGTAGTGCCGAAAATTAGCCGGCACAGTACGACACGGTGCGTGTCGAACGGTGCCGATGAGTGCCGGTCACAAAAAATTTATGTGTGTTGACATATAGTGCCATGAAATATTTATTTTTTTTAGCAACAAAGTTTTTTAATTACTTATTATGTATTTTTATTAAATTTTTTATACTTTATTAAGAAAATTACTCAGTAATGTTTAAAAAAGAGGGTTTTTAGTATGCCATTGGCACAGGAATTGTATCGTGCCGGTTTTTTATTGGCACGATACGGTATGGTATACACGGACCGTGCTGATGGATACATAAATCTTTGGTGCCGACACATAATGGCATAAAATATTTATTTTCTTTAGTAACAAAATTTTTTAATTGTTTATAATGCATCTTTATCAAATCTTTTTAACTTTATTGAGAAAATTACTTAGTAATTTTTTTAAAAAAAGCTTTTGAGCTGTGCCATCAATACGGAGGCTGTATCATGCCGATATCTTATTGGCACAATACGACACGGTGGATACGAACCGTGCCGATGGATACTTAAATCCTTGCTTTGGACCAAGGTTTTAAATATCCATCAGCACGGGACATGCCCACCATCCCTTACCGTGCCAACAAGATATTGACGCAATACGACCTTCATGCCGATAGCGCGGTTCAACATCATATTTTCTTTGAAAATAGTGAGTAGTTATCTCAATAAAGTGTAAAAGATTTGATAAAAATATATAATCAGTTAGAATATTGGTGCCAAAAATATATATATTTTATGTCATAGTGTGTCGATACATAGATATTTTTATGGCTGATACACATCGGCACAACAAGAAACTCATTGTGCCGTACTCTACCAGTAAATTTTCGGTACGACTTAGTGCCACAACACTTAAATCCTTGCTTTGGACAATCAAGATACATTTGTTTCTAGCCTTAACTGCCAGCCTGTCGCAAATATAATGAAACTTGAATTCTTAATTCAATTTAGCTCTTATTTCTTTTACAAATTTTCAATCGTTAGTGAGGGGTATACCTTACGACTTTAATCAAAGGCTAGTTTTACTGTTGCTAAACTGCTGCTGGGGGATTATGCCTTTAGAATAGCTTATCCGGGGAATTCCTTTTTGCTTCCTTCTTTCATTCTTTTTGTGATAATGGTCATTACTGGATTTAAATTCTAGATACTACTTAATTGATGTCTTTTTTTTCCCCCCTTTCCGTTTGATTTTTTTTTTTTTTTTTAATGAGCCGAAACTTTTATAATTTTGTAGTTCTATACACTTGCAGGTATGCGACTTTGCCATGTCTAGTTCGGTATGCAAAAATAGCCAGGGAGTTGGAGGCCAAAACAGTACGAGATGTGGCCCTGAGATGCAGATGGATGAATGTAAGTCTGACAGATACTAGCATTCATTCTTGCCATTTATGACCTGAAAGCTACTTTATGTCGCGGAAGAGAATCAAAAGCACCAGAAACTAAATTCGGATATTCCTTGACCTAGGACATTTCTGTCTTTTTGTATGTTGGAAAAAGTATGTGTCGAGATTTGCAAGCACCTGTAGATTCACGTAAACAAGCTACACAAATCATCTTATTTACAGTTTATGTTTCTTGTACTGAATGGGTTGAATAGTAAGCATAATAAGGGCAGTTACACAGGAGACTTCTGCTGATGCATAAACACAGTTTTTACATTTGAATCGTTAAAAGATGCTTCATCATTCGAAATCCATAGCAAGGACAAGGAGCATGGTTTCATGAATTTAAGGTTGTTTTTACGTATAGACCATGTCTGAAGTATTGATACAAGTATTTTATACAAGTGCCAGATTATCCTAATCAATTGAAATTTCTTCCATGCATACCCAGTATCAGCCCCATAAATTTATGTTATATTATGTTGACATGGCAAATGTATCATATAGAAAAGAGCTTCTGTGACGTAAGCAATAGCAACCACATCTATATATTTCCAATTAATCTTATGTACATTTAGCTGTGACTAGAAGTCTTTTGCCCTGGATCTTGTTTCAAGCTAGATGAATCACACATCATTATATGGATTTACCACATATGACTTGGTTAGACTTGTTCACTCTCTTGAAGGCCCTTCCATTTTTGTTCCAAAGGATGTTCACATCTTCAAAATCATATATATATATTGGACATAAATCAGTTTGGGGATTTGTAGCTCCAACACTATGCAGGTAGTATGCAAATATATGCTCTAATTTTGCTTGCCTAAATATTTTGCATCTTATAGCATAATTACTGAATGTAGCCTTTGAATGGATACTTCACACTATAGGTAGTCTTTTTTGCACGGAATTTAGTATCCACCCATGCCTTACGGCACGAGGCCCGGCACGAAGCCCGACACGAGGTGATACGTATCGTGCCACCAATTAGGAGGCACGGTACAAGGGGGGTCTCTCTTGGTCTCCCTGTGCCACGATATCCTCTGAGTATCAAACGAGACAGAGCGATACTCAAAGGATATCACGGCACGTGCCACTACGTGCCCACATAGACATACTGTTTTTAATTATTTTTTTTACTTCTACTTTTTTTTTTTTGGTTTCTCGCATAGGCTTTTATCCCTCTCTCATCTCATCTTTTCTCTTTATTTCTACCTTTTCTTCTCTTCCGCGCTTTCTTTTCTATCCTCTCACATCTCTTCCTCTATTTGTTTCCTTTTTGTTATTTCCTCCCATTTTTTCTGATAATTTTTTCTTTAATTTCTACTTACAATCTCTTATTATTCTTCGATCATTTCTATCTTAAAAGAAAAAGTAAAGAAATAGCAAAATTGAAGATCTATTTATTAGTTAAGTCAAGAATTTTACAACTTAAATTTTTTTTGTATACATTTGGAATATATTTAACTTATAAAGTTTCTTTTGTGAAAAAATATGAAATTATACAAATTTTTATTAACAATTTACAAAAATCTGAAAATATATCTGCATGATTTAGTCATTATGTGATCCATTTTTAATTTTTTTGGATGGATTTAGCATTTTGTGTGAGATTAAGATATTCTTAACTTTAAAAATTTTATTATTAGATTTAGAAACATGAAAATTCTAATAAAACTGAAAACTAAATAGAAATAATTGATATTTAAATTTGCTTAATGTATATGTCATATGGTTTATTGTTAAATTTTCATAAATAGATTTCACAAGTTTTCTTATTTGAATTTAAGAAAAAGTATTTTTTTTGGATCAATCTTGCAAATTTCGCATAATTTTTTTTTTAAAAATAATTTTCTCCGATTTATATTTTATAATTTTTAAAATTATAAAAAATAAAAGATAAATCAAAAAAATTTTAAAGTTAATCATTTTTTATTATAAACTTTCTTAGTTTATTCATCGTATGATTTATATTAAATTTTCATGGGCATATCTTGCAAATTTTTTAAAATTTTTAGAAAAAATATTTTTTTTTTCAAATTTTTTTATAAATATTTTTAAAAAATTTAGAAATGAAAAGAAACTATCAGCACATTTGCGGTCCTATTCTAGTTTAATCTAGTCATCATACAATTCTTCAACAAATCAATATGAATGGATGTTACAAATTTTTATAATTTTTTTTTAAAAAAAATTATCTCTATGAGCTATTGTTGTATTTTACTTCACATATAAAGAAGACTATTGCTATATTAAGTTATTAACTAGTAAGATAGTTAGCTATTATTGACATTAGATCAAGACAAATTAATACATAATAAAAATTTATAATTTTTACTTAAAAACTTTTAAAATAACATTATAAAGTCCTATTAGATAAAAAAAAAAAAAACTAAAATAAGACAATGCCAAAGTGTGCCATTAGGAGGATGTGCGTGAATGTCGGCACGTAAGCGTGCCATGTGTTGGCATACAAGCGTGTCTGTGCCGTACCATGCCAGACAATGGCCGGCACACCCCCGTGCCATGACACTTTAATTCTTGCTTTTTAGTAATTAAGTATTTGAAGCCATTTTTTTTCTGAATTGGCAGAGAAAGGAGAGTGGCAAGAGAAGGAAAGAAGACCATAACTTGGCAAGGAAGAACAAAGATAAAAAGGTAGTCATTTCTCATGTCTAAATTTTATGTTGTGCTAAAATTGTACTGTATCATTGTGCGCTTATTTAGCTCTGGCATTATTTAGTGCCTGATTTTTTTGTCTTTACCAATCAGAATTGTTTTTTAAAGCATTTTCTTCTGGATTATTGCGTCTAATGATCCTTTCATTAGTCTATGACATATTATTGTACGACGCTGTAAATACATAGTTGATTGCATATCATGAGAGTTTGAAGTTCTTAAATATGACAGCACTATCCATAAGAATGAAGGAAAAGGAAAAGAGAAGGTGCATAGACTTCAGAAAGAGAGTCCTCTTTTTTCCCTTAGTGTTCATTGGTTCGTCCCTTTTTATCTCTGCTTTTTATCTACTGGCTCCTCTCTTTAATCCCCTCCCTGTCTCATGCTGCTCATATCAAACTCATTCCTACTTAAGCCCTCATCTCTCGTACATAAAGGACACTTGTCCCCTCCGCCCTTCTTGTGTTTAGACAAATTGGTTCAACAGGAAATAATTAGTGCCACTGTACCTTCTGATATTTGTTTGGTGAATTTATCCAAGATTCTTTCCAGTGACCTTCATTGGCATATATATATACTTTATCTGGGTTATATCATAAATTCTATGGCGAGATTTTTCCATGGGGTAATTCTGAAGGATGTTACCCTTTTCAGCAGTTGCGGAATTTGATTTTGCTGATTATCTGTTCAGTTTATCTCACAGAAAATGGTTAAAGTAGAAAGCTTGCAAGCAGATGGTACTAATATTTCTAGCATAATTGGCCTCATTGAAATCTCAATGCAGAGAGGAGGCCTTGGAACTATTGAAAACAGTGTCAGTGGGTTAGAAATCTTCCATACCTTCATAGATAATTTGTGTAATGTCTCATGCAAGAATTCAAATGCTACAAACAGTAGGTGTTTACATGGCCTCATATCATGCATTGTGAAGTGAGATGCACAGCTATTGGCGATATGCTGTTGAGATTATTCATAGCAGTCATATCCTTGGTGAAGGCGGTTTCCTTTAACCTTTCTTATCTCAAACTACACTAGACTTGTCAACATTATTGAGCCTGGCATTTGATAGCATATTAATTATTAGGAATATAATTCAATGCTTGGAGTTTCTGAACTTTTTATATGTTCTCTGGATTTCAAATCCTTGCCTTTTCAATCTATTAAACTATATGAATTCTCAATATTTTTTTGCCATGTGGCAAATTTTCCTTCACCCTCACGAACCTTTTAAGTTCGAGATTTTTTTTTTTTATCCCCTTATCTTTTCCTTTTTTTCCTACTTTCCCTCATCTCCCCCATCTCCTTTCCTACCGTATGTCCCCTCATCTTCTCACACCTCCTTTCTTTATCTAATAAAAATTTAATTAAATATTTTATTAATTATAATTGTGGAATCAAAGTGACGGTTTAGAAAATTTAGGATGCGCAAGTTACGAATTCGGAAAAACGAAGCGACGCAGGAATATTCTATTTTTTATTTAAGGTGGCTTTCTTCTTCACCTCTTTCTCTTCCTCTCCCTCCCCCTCTATGGTCTTCTTCTTCTTCCCCTCTCAATCGCTTTATTATTATGGTAAATGCCAAATCTAACCCTAACAGCGGAGGAGGCAAAACCCTCTTCGGTGCTCACCCTAAACGCCTCCAACTTCACCAACGCCGTCTCCAATTACCTTTTCATCGTTGTCAATTTCTACGCCCCCGGTGATTCCCTCTCCGATACCCTCGAGATCTCGTCCTATGCTTTCGATTTTTATGTTTTTATGTGTAGATCCTTCGTTTGATACGGTTTTTGACACGATCGAGGTATTCGCTATGGAGAAGCTGTGATTTCTATTATATATTTAGATGATATAGAAATAATTTGTTACTTTGTGATGTCTCCAATCCATGATTGGATTCTTATCTTATCAATTTTTTATCATTTATTGGATTTGGTTGATTCAACTACATCTATGTTGCACAGATACGGATACGGAGATACGGATACGACACGATACAGATACGGTGATACGACAATTCCTAAAACTTTTATGATACGATACGCGGAATATACTTGAATAAAATATTATTTTAAATATATTTAAATATATATTGATTATATGTAATGATATATTAAGAACAATTAGGATATCTGAATTATATTAAGGAATATATTTTGATGTATATTAACTTGAATAATTGTTTTACATATGTTTATAAAAAAAGATAATCAATCGTTGAAATAATAATTTAAAAAGTATCAACCAACTATCATCCAATTTGATCAAATGATAACAATAGATATTTAGTCACACAAACTAGATAATTACCCATTCAACATTTATGTACATTTTATTAGGTTCTATTGTATAAACAGTAATAAAAGAAAATATGCTAACAATTTAATTGAAGAAGAAAAAAATTATTCTTTATGACCTTTGTTGATTAGTTCTAGCTTGATAAATTAGATGAAAAAAAAAAGTAAAAGAGAAGCGGTAAAAGACTAAACTATAGCTTAATATTGTGTGGAGATAGAACGAGAGGGATCACCTTCAACCATTCAAATGCAAAAAAGAAGAAGAAACGACAAATTGAAGAGAGATTTGCATTTTTCTCACTCTTTTTCTTATTTCCAATGGGTTTGGATGCATACTTTTCAAAAAAATTTAAATTCCGATCATTTTAGACCAAAAAAGAATATGGCCGTATCCCCCCGTATCCCCCCGTGTCCTTCCCGTATCCGAGCCGTATCCGATATATATATATATATTTTTAAAAAATACCGGATACTTCATTCCCGTATCGGACACGTATCTAGCGCGTATCGGGTGCGTATCGGTATCCGATACGTGTCCGGATACGGCGAGTAATTTAAAGTATCCATGCTTCATAGAACAACATCTACCCGCCGCAACGCGCGGGTACCTACAGTAGTTGAATTACATTGTGGATTGCTAATCAAACATGAACTATGTAGGCCCTCTCTTATTTCTCCTTTGAGAATGCTCTTTCACATTCATGTGCCTTCATTGCTCTTTCTATAGTTCAGTCCACCAAGATTTTTGTTATGTGATAACTTTGTCCTTTCCATGCAGGAAAAGAGTGCAGATCCTTCAGCTAAGCCGTCTTCCTCTCACTTATCAGGACGGCCTAATGTTCCTCCGTATTCCCTGCCAACTATATCTATGGAGGATGATGACATCTCAGTTGAGGGTAATTATTATATATGTAGAATCAAATACTCTTTGCTATTTCAATGGATTCTTGCAGAAGTTGTTGCAATTGCCTTGTCTTCTGCATGGGATTACGTACTTTTATGGCTGTGCTTGCCTACCATACTTCCCCACTCTCTACTGTCAAAGAATTCTTTGTTAATCAAAGTACAATGGGGTTAATATTATCTAATTTTTGGATAGGATTGTTTGTGACTATGTTCTCAAAAGAAAGATACACCTACCTCTCATTATATATTTCGCTTACTGTTATCAAACCACGAATGCTGCTGCTATATATATATATATATATATATATATATATATATATATATATAAATATATATATAGAATTAGGCTACTCTACTATTTATAACACCAAGTTATTGGTGCTATTAGGTTTTTAACCCTTGGATAAAGAGATATGCGGTTAGGATGATAGTGGCCCCCTAGAGTTTAGTGGGTGGTTAGGAAAATAGTATGATCTAAGAGGTAAAAATGATCAAAGGAGTAGATCTAACGGCGAAAACCTTGTTAGCACTAAATGCTTGATGCTATCAGCATAGTAGCCGGACTCTCTCTCTCTCTCTCTCTCTCTCTCTCTCTCTCTCTCTCTCTCTCTCTCTCTCTATATATATATATATATATATATATATATATATATATATATATATATATATATATATATATATATATTTCCTAAGCATTACCATACCATGCATGTTGTGATACTACATCAAAATTCTTGCTTACTGAGGTGGCTGTTCATTTTAGATGGTTTGCTCTATAGCTGCATATATGTAAACTATTCCTGCAAAACCTAAGGCCTCCAGAGGCCACCAGATTTTGAGGATTTCCTCAGTGAAAAAAAACCTCTTTAATCTTGTTAGGTAGTCTGCTCCTTGGTTTTTTTAGGAATGATCCTCACAAAGTAGATATTCTATGGCTATGAACAACTCTTAACAAGATTGTGGACTGTAGGTTTTTTACATTTTCCGTATTTCTAGTTATACTAGTTATCTTGCCTCGTGTAGTGCCTTAATCAAGATGAAATAAACTTCTCAGCCGTAGAAGTAGAAGCTCATATTTTAGAAGCTTCTGCTTCTGCTGCAGCAGGTTAGGAGGATGTTGATGAAAGAGCTTTTAATGCTTCTTTTAAGAGATCTATTCAATCAACACTTCTATACAAGCTTTAGACAGGTCAAACAGGCTCTTAGATACATGGTTTTATAAAGTGAAATAATAAGTGGGAAGAAATCTTCATCCGTATGGAACAAAACATGTTACCGATTTCTATACCTATGGTGTTTTTCAAATATTTGTTAATTATGCACAGAATTCTGAAGTTTGTTTGTTTTATTGTGTTGCAGCTATTGGAGGTGCAACAGGAAAGCTTCTTCAGCGGAACACTGAGGTCTTAAATCAGATTTCTACAAATATCAAAACAATGCAGGTAGGTTTTTTTCTACTCTATCATCTTATTGTTGCTAAATTTGTGGCAATCAACAAAATAAATGTTTTCTATTGGGAAAAAACTGCCAAATTGACTGTTGGTAATCCTTCTTAAGTTTCTTTTGGGGTTAGCATCGTCCTGTTCATGTTGGTTATAGATTTTTTTTAAAACAAAACTTTGGTTCATTTCGTTTATTCAGTATGAATAGAAAATTTTGTTTGGTCTGGTATGTATATTGAATTACTAAGGATATAATATGAATAATTATGTCTTGAATTCTTCAATCTGACCGTAATATTGGCTAAACACTCCAATAGTTTGATTTTCATTTAAAGGCCAACATGTATCAAGCTATTGAAATTTTGTTTTATTCTGGTTTTCCAGTTCTTAATTTGCAAAATCCAGTCAAACCAAATAACTGAAAAACCTAAGCAAATCGAACGAAATTAGTTGGTTCGGTTCGGTAATCTGGTTTATACAGAATAGTGCTCTCCTGTGATTTTCTTAAAATGGTGCTGGGATGATGTGTTGAATGTCTTGTTATATACTGTGTAGTCAGGGTTTTGTCTCAGTAATAATATTAGTGGGTCAACATTCGAGATCGAAAAAATAAAGAACAAAAAAACATTTACTATTGACAAAGCATCCTGTCATCTGAATTTTAAAGATCAAGTGGTACACATCAATGAGTCTATGCATAAAGTCTATGCATAAACAGCATAGCAAAGAGCCAATAACATATAATTACTGTCCGCGCATGCGGCTACCAAGAACGGTGCATACTTGGTAGTGTGTGCAACTATGGATTTTTTGTGTTATCTCATAATTGTTTTGTGGAATATGTTTGTCTCTATGGTTGCCATCATTCTTACACTTGTTGTCTTCTCTTTCTGTTTGCAGATACAAGATAACATCTCTCTTTTATGCCAAATTCGTGATAATCTAGCCACAATCATCAATGAGTATGCTTTTGAATCCTTCATCTCTCTTTCTTCCTTTTTATTTGTGGTGAACATATAGAAGATGAATGCATTTTGTGCGGCTAACTTTAAACCGTCCTTGAAGCATGTAATTTACTGAAAGTCCAAATTTAGTGGGTAGACTGTTGACTTGTTTCTTCAGATATATTCTAATTTCTAGTCGCTGATTAGTTGCATCCTTCATTTTCCTTTTGGTTTCAAATATGCTAAAACTTAAATTATTGTGAAGCAGTACCAGATACTAGAACATAAATATGTATACACATATACCACTGCCAGTAGATGAAACTTTGCAAATACGCTACGAAGTTGGTATTTCTGTGTGCACTCGGCAGTGCCATATTTATTCGCAATCATGCCCCTGCCAAGGGTATGTATGCTAGAGTTGTTTCCATAAATACGGCTGGCAACTTTGCCAGGGTATTTGCACAATTTCAGAAATTCACAGGGGTTATCGCTACAGGAGAATGGCCTTTTATTCTATAAGGAGTCCCATTGTTTTTTTTCGTGATACTCGATTGATAAATGCTAAGTCCGAGCGAATATCCTATGCAGAATAAAAGATGTCTCTGATATAATGAACCAGATGCCGCCGATTCCGGTGAAGATAAATGAGGAGCTCGCCAACTCCATGCTCCCGACTACTCCATCACACATGCAATCGTGATATATCTCGTGCAACCCCCGCTGTTCATTTTGCAAATCTAGCCTAGTGTTCAGTTCACTCGGTAGCTTTCTCTCTTATCTTTCTCTTTTTTCTTTCTCGATCGGTTGATAATAATGTAGTTAGCATGCAAGCCTGTCAAATATTAGGAGGATAAGTCCTAACTTTTGAGTCGATGTAGACCGTATACAGTAATGATTTTTGTTGTAAGCATTAGTTTGTTAGACTGGTGGGAAGGAAATAACAAGTTCTCTCTGTTATTCCTTGCATTGTAGATATATCATGTGTCGGATGTACAATTATTTCGAGTTGAAAATATGGGTTTAAATCAATTCTCGGCTATTCCTTCGTCTGTCGATTGGCGAAAGAAAACCCCCCCCCCCCCCCCCCCCCCCCCCCCCCCCCCTGCATCAGCTTTTTCTTTTTTTTTTTTTTTTTTTTTTTTTTTTTTTTTTTTCCTTTCTATTTGACTACTTCAACTGGCAAATGTTGTTTGGTTTGTGTTTTCTGATTTCTATAGTTTTGTTGATGGAAAACCTGAGCCTCCGCATTGGAAACTGGAGTTTGGAGACGTATTTCCATATGATCTCTATAGCTTGCAAAAGGGACATATATTTTGTTTTACATACAAACCAATTGCCAGGTAATAAATCTTTATTCTGTGGATCTGTAGTAGGTTAAAATTTTAATTTTCACAGTTGTTTTATCTTTGTTTATTGCAGAAAAAGTTTTCTCTGTGCTTTGTATCCTTTTTCTTCTTCCTTTTCTCCCAGGTTTTCTCCTTGGATGCCCCTCTATGATGTACAGTAAACTGGGAAATTATCTTTTGGAGATAATGTGGTGGCTGACTTATTAGTCATTAGACTTTCACATTTGTCTCTTTTTTTAGAGGAAAAATTACAAGTTGGGTTAACTTTTACTGAAACTTGGTGATAAGTTCACTAATGCAAAATAAAGTAGTTAGAGATCTACATCAAAAGCACTAACAACATATATATTCTAAAGTCAACTATATTCCTTTTGACTTTGCCTACTCCATGCACATTAGTGGTGATAGGTGAAGTAGAAACATGCCCAACAAATATGACCTAAATAATGGGAAAAGCTATACCCACAACAGAGACTCCAAACCAAAACCCCTGTCTCTTACTTACCCTGGCTTTTGTGCATATGTGCTCATAGACAAATAGGGTTTAGGTTTTAGGATTTAGGGTTTAGAATTTAGGTGTGACATTTTTTTTTTTCTTTTTTTTTTTTTTTTTTTGAGTTGTTTGTAGGCTTCTTATTTGAAAGAATACTTTTATATATATAATCCAAAAGGCGAGGAGGGGCTTGAATTTTGTTTCTGTTTTTCTTTTTTTGTTTTTTGTTTTTGTTTTTTGAAATATACTAGCAGTGACTCAAATTCTGATCTTAAAAATAACCTTCAGATGACAAACTACTGAATTCAAGATAATGATTCTTCAATCTCTTTCATTTTCTGCATTTTATATAACTCAAAACGGAGCCGCAATTTAAGATGACCGTATTCCATAATGCACTTGCACTTCTCTGAATGCAGAAGAAGCAGGGAACAATTTCCGAATCTACTTATGGATCCGATGAGCTTTTTTTGCATCTGCTTTTTCTAATTTCAAACATGATGGTTTGTATCAAGTTCAGATCGGGTTGACTGAGTTAGTGATTTTTTTTTTAACAAAACCAAATGATCAATATGGCAGTCGAATTCTTTGATTAACTGAATCCAATTACGATACGAATTTGACGAGCTTTCGCATCTGATTTCTAAGTATTCAAATGCGATGGTTTGAATCAAATTTGGATCGGATTGTTGGATTAGTGAGTTCCATCAACAAGGCCAAATGACTGACAATATTTTTGAGCAGAAAATCAAAAGAGACCCAGTTCTTGTGGGACCCAAAATATCTCCTCCATTTTCTTTCTAAAATAACCCCCAACAAAGAGGTGACTTTTATCACTAGGTTAATTTACATTATCTTTTAGATAATTGAAGTCCCTTTTCAGATAAAATATAATAAAAGAACAAGAAAAAGTGATTTAAGTCCCATTACTCTTTCTCAATTCAATAGATAAAAGTTTTTTTTTTTTTTTTTTTTTTCATGTACTATTCCTATATGTTTCAACTTTTAGTCCACAATTTTCCCTTTTTAATTAAGCCCTTCACTCTTAAAAACCCTGTTGATAATTTTTTCAGCCTTTTCTTTTTGTAAGCTAACAAAATTTTTCTCTATAATGTGACCTATCTTTTTTGCCCAATTGGAGAGAGTTAAAATTATAATACATTATATATATATATATATATATATATATATATATATATATATATATATATATATATATATATATATAGGGACTAAAGTGTTTAAATTAAAAGTTATTTGTGCTAACTTATCAGAAAACCTAAAATATATTATCCCTATATATTCATTTTATAATGTGAGTTATATGAGCCATTTTAATGACTTTATAATCAGATTCATAATTATAAATAAAACTGTAAAATAATTAACTCATAGAGTGTAAGACTAGTCAAAATCGGATTAGAATTCAATTTAATTTAAATAGATAAAAAATAAAATAAAATATCCCATATTAGGATTAATCTTTATTTATAGTAATTTAATTTGAATATGATTAATTAGGTCATATAAATAAAAATCCTAACAAAATAGACTTTTTATAAACTAGAGTGCAGGTAAAAATTACTTCTTTTTGGTTGTTTGTTTCTATCACTTCGTGTGTCTAGAGGCGGTGGATAGGTTGTGG
>CM054954.1:3591236-3626498 GCA_029168755.2 Tillandsia fasciculata
ATTACTGTCTCTGGATTTCTGCTTGTTACAAGAATTTGCTTCAGATGGAAAAGAAAACAGAATGAGAGAGCCTCTTGCTCCTATAGAAACTTCCTTTGGCCCATTATTTTGGGCCTTTTCTTCACATTCTTAGTCATGTAAGCATGATTTTTATCTCAAATAAGAATCTACAAATCAAAGGCTTAATTGGCCTCCTGAAGCTTCTGTGAAGTGTTGTTTAAGAGCAGCTTCATTAATCCTCTGCAACAGCTTCCGCAATAGTAAATGCAAAATTTCCTATTGGAACTTTTGCTTTTTAGGAGCCTAGAATCTCATTCCAGTTTTTCACAAAGTAAAAGTTACATAGTTTTTTTTTGCCAAATGTTTGGCTAGTGCTTATTAGAGTAGAGAAGTTGTCCCACAAAACAACCAATGAAACACTGCTGAACACTAAACAACCACTACAATACAATTTAATAACTACCTGCTGTTGTTACCTTGCAGAGTAGCATCAGGAGTTATACTCGGCAGCAGCTCTAAGTTCCATTCGCAAGCCCGATCAATTAAAAACATCATAATGAGAACCACAGAGGAAGCATCGACAACGATGTACAATGTAATAGAAGCTGTAGCAGCCATGCAGAATATAACGGAGCTATATGGTGGCCGTAACGGATCTGACCTGTTGAACTCCAACGTAGAGAGTCTTAGCCTTCGAGCTTCAAATATACAGGCGAAAGCTGTAAGAAGCATGCATCTAGTCAACAAGGGGATCAACGCACTGTAAGACATAATCAAAAAGTGTTCAAAAGTTCAACTCTTTTATTTAAAACTCAAACGAGATTTTGTTGCAGGGAAGTAATCTCCATCATAACCGTCACGCTTAACATGATTGTTGTTCTTGCTTTGTTGGGTGAGTATATTTGAAACCATTTTATTTGAGTACTTTTTTGTCGTAGCAATAGATCTAACTACTTTTTCTCACAGCGGCAGCAAGGACTGTAAAGCTACAAAATTTATCCTCCTTGTAAGTAGTCTAAGAACTCTCCTTAGCACAACAAATAATTTTCTGATTCTAAGTCAAATAATCGAATGTAAATATAATAAAGAAACTAATCGTTTTACATATCTAATCTTCTGAGTTTCTACAGTTCAATGACCTAAATTGTTGGCATTACCTCTATTCTAACAAAAACTTAACAAACACAGGCTTATAATTGTTTGCTGGCTGTTGACATTCCTCCTCTGGACATATTGCGGGTTGTATTTCTTCCTCTACAAGTGAGTAGTGATTTTGCGCATAATACTAGAGTTTTCTTTTAATATGGCATCAGCTTACAAGGAAAATGGTGTATTTATTTAACAGGTTTTCCAGCGATACCTGTGCAGCTCTTGACGAGTATCAGTTAAATCCAGAAAACAGCACCTTGAGCTCGATCCTCCCATGTAGAGCGCAGTTTTCAGCTGATACAGTTCTACAAGACGTTGGAGAAGAGATCCATGATACAATTGACCAGGTATAACCAAAAGCCGATAGAAACCCAAACCTTACGTTAGCTCGCTTGGCCTGGCTGGAGCTTCTGTAGAGTACTATAAAATTCAACAAAATGCAAACTCAAAAGCATTCCATAATATATTACCAATGAACCACATCCTAACATCAAATTTATAAAATCCTGTACTACCGAGTAATCAATCAAACTAAAAATCTTTTAGAATCAAGTAAATATATTATGCCGCGCTTATTTGATATTCACATGGATACATTGTGTTTGTACAGTTCTAGAAAAATCAAAAAATTGTGCTTAAGAGTAGCTGAATTATACAATTGTCAGAAATACAGTAACAAAGATACTACAATTGCAATATATGCAGGTGAATGCAAATATATCATCCTTAAGATCCTCGTTCCAGTCAGAAATAGCATATGTATGCAATCCTTTCTCAGGAGCACCTGATAATTACACCTATCAGCCAGAAAACTGTTCTTCGAACACAACCAAGATAGGAGACATTCCCCAGGTATACATTTCTCTCATTCTTTTATTACATACACTACAATATATTCCTTAAGTCGCAATATCAACAATGTTGCTGTTAACATTCAAGATGTAGTATGCGAAATCTTTTTGAAGGTTTTGAAGAGATATGCCTGCTCAAAGAGCGATGGCGAAACATGTAACCAAGGAGAATTTATTTCAGCTAGTGACTACCACAAGGTTCTAATCTACACAAACTCCATTCAAAATATACTTAATGTTTACCCCGGAATGGAGAGATTGGTTAATTGCCAAATGGTGAAAGAAGTGTTCTCAGAGATACTTTTCGATCACTGTAAACCATTGAAGAAGTATGCGCGCATCACATGGGGCGCACTGGCATGTTTATCAACAGTAACGGTGGTGCTAGTTCTTGTATGGACAATTGAAGCCCTTTATGATTATAAATCTCATTTTTCTGATGGGTCCATAAAACCACATTCATCATCAGCAGAAGCATCTGATTTCGACACAGATGCAATGGGTCCGGCAAAACTGAAAGTTGAGGTTGAACCTTAGAAAGGAAGTACCATCACATATAAAATACAACTGAAAGAGAGTAAACTTTTTTCCCCCTTACTATGGGTTCGAGATGAGGATCCGAAGGAGACCATCCGCCCTTTGCCATTCTTTCGTCGTGTTCTCTGGTGGCTCATAAGATCCAGCCAAATATTTTCCATACACACATTTATGCATTTACCTTGACTTCTTTTCTTTGTTTTGGCAACTACAAGAAAGAAAAGATACAGGAAATAAAACAGTTACTCAGAATTTCTACTATGCTGCTTAGTTTATGGTTTTAGATAAATGGACAAGAATGAGAAGACACCTGCACCACACCACACTATGCAACATTTTAAGACTGTTCTATAGAAAGCAATGATCAGACAACAAAAATTTTCGGCACTACACGTGCACAGAAGTACGTATATTCTAATATCACTAACATTTACCAGTAATTTTACAGAGCTTGCCTGCATTCAGGTAACACAGGTTCCTTTCGGAATTGCCGTAAGAAACAACATCGAATCACTGATGAACAACTTCAAGAAAAGAAAAGGAAGAAAAAACTACACACTGCGTTAGAGAGAATTTCCATGAACTGCAACATGTATGCATACTAGAACATCAAAAAATAATAATAATAATAATAATTAAAAAAATAATAATAATGATAGAGACTCTAACATTCTCCTTTTTTCACCTAATTGAACAACTGAAGCAAGAGATAAAAAACCATGATAAATATTAAATAAGATGGAACTCTTGACAAGTGCTGGAGATATTACTTAAAATTACTCTTTAGTGTTCAGTATTACGGCATACACCCTCAGGCAATAAACTCTAGGCTATTATTTCCCAGAATCCGATATATTGTCAATCTTTAATGTATGGAATAAACAAAAATTTTGAAACTTCAAAAAGAAAAAGAAAATCATAGACAACAGTTGTTACATATCGACACAAAATACAACTCATTGTCACATGCAACTTCTCATCCACTATAGCAGATGAATGCGATCATCAAATGTTGTTTCCAGTGTTATATCCAACATCTTCATCATGAGGTCTGTAAAATAATGCAGTGATTTACATCCTCAAGCAATGGAATTAAAAGCTGGAATGTCAAATAAATTTTACTTGGGCCTACAAAGATCCCTCTCAAGTTAGTATGATGAACTTTATATTACCACCCAAAAAATTTCTTGGCAGCATTTCATACACATATCAACATCATTTCATAGCCCTTGGTATTCTAGTTATGTCACACAAATATTGTGGTACTACATAACTAATTAGACAAAGTACGACTATCCTTCCAGAGGTAATTTTTTCAGGGAAAGGACTACACTATTGTTCAGAAAAGGAACAGAAAGCAAGAAAAGTCTGCAGCATGCCCTGCATCTTTCTCCCTTGGTTGAGTTGCCAAATGGAAACCAAATTATGCTGATTTCTTTTGCCCGAAGAACAGTTTCCAACTATAAGCATTGCCCTTCTTTGCAGCAACATCCAGCCGATTAGCACCAATCTACAAGAAATAAACAGAGATAAGGAGCTTACCAAGGCACAAAAAAATTGATCTTTGCAATCTTTTGTTTTTTAACCATTTTCCAAACTTCTTTCCTCTTTTGATGATTATAAAAAAGTATGGAATTGGGAAAAACAAGGTTGAGACATCTTAAATATGGTATTTTGCATACTTGGTTATTGACTTAATCAAGGAATTTGTGGAGAAATTAGAAGTTCTTTAGATTATTTCTTTTGTTTTCATAATTGGCAAAACTGTGAAGTCAGTCTCAAAGAAGAAATGATTAATTAATGAAAAGGAAAAAATGCAAGAAATCAACTATAGTCTGAAGAGGGACGAAGCTATTTCCAATATTTCACATAAAAGAATATTTTATAACGGCAGTTGATGCTTTTCAGAAATGATCGTCTACTAATGACAATCGTTTTAAAGTTAGCTAAGCAAAAGCAAGTACCTTATCCATAAACCAGTAACCAATGGTTGGCATGTATTGTACCAGATACATAACAAGCAAAACAGGCTGCAAGAAAAATCACAATGATTGTTAACAGAAATTTGATTGTATTTGCCTCTTCAGAGGAAAAAAAACCAAGCAACTAATGCCAATAATTTTTTTTTAAAAAAAGCAACTAATGCCGATGAAACTTCTCTCTTTCTTTAGGAGGTTACCAAGTGTGAATTGAAGTTAAAATACAGTAAGTCATTTATTATTAACCAAAATAGCATTAAAAAGACAAATATATAAAAAGAACAACCTGATATGATATCCATGCTTCTTTTAGTCCATGCGTAGCAGCAATAATTGTTAGCTCAGCACATCTTTCTGATGACACACGCTTCTGTTAAGCAATATGAGATAACATAAGAATAAAAATTTTACTCGAAATAATTTAGTATTGACATAAACAAACATCAAGTTATGGCAAGTCCCATGGATTTTTATGAAAAGGAAAGATTTACATCAAGTTTACATTACTAACCCATGACTTTGGATTGTAACACTTTACTGACTTTAAGTTACTGTACCAGACGGCAGCTAGGATCTCCAGCTTACAACAGACCATGTGGCCATTATATTATATAACTATTAAAAACTCTATAAACAGCTCTCAAGGTAACAGCTTTTGTGCAAGTGCTATTATTCATAAAATTTTCAATGAGCCACATGGTACATAACCAAAGTTTCTAACTGCCAACAGGAACAGCAAACTCAACAGTCCAAATCACAGGGAAGTGTAAAATCAAGCTAAATCATATAGAAAGGGTTTATTCATATTCTGACAATAGGCGGTTAACCATAGTGAACTAGATCGATTAGGCAAGGTGTGACGTAAGCAAGCAGGGACAGCCTTTCTCAGCAAAGTGGACTCGTAGCACTTCTCTCGGATTTCGTTGCAACACAGTTTTCCTTCTACAATTTGAATCGGTAATACAACCAGAACCTCTTTTTTTCCATTTTACTTTGTAAGGTTGCATGATTTTGTATTTCAGTACCCCTTCATCTAAACTAAATGGTACTTCTAACTTTGACAGAAATATTATATTACGTAACAGAGTATTTTATCACTTTTTTGTCAAAAATCGTCAAGTACTTCTGGCATAACAGAGAGGTTCTGAAACCAGAAAAAAAAAAATTCAGTACTACAATGAAGCCCTTTAAAATTTAGGTAGTATTTGTACATTTTACCATGTGAAAGCAAACTAGTAGAGCAGTCTATCCCCTTGTGAACTCCCTATTTAGCAAACTTAAGAAAGGGAACTACATAAGGAAGACAACTTTGTTCTGATGGCTATAATTGACCAGAAACATTACGGACCAGGATTTTACTCCATAAGCTAGGTCAATTTGATTATTGTGCATCAGGATTAGATTAATGATTAAACCTGATTAAAAATTATACAATAAGTGAAGGCAAGTTATCGTTGCTTTCTTTTCAAATTGTAATGATAATTAACCTTCACCAAAATGCTCTTCAAATGTCAGTAGTTAAAATGACAGTAAAGCAACGATGATAAGGATATAAAAAGTCAACCTCTAAAGAACCACGTTGTGTAGATGAGCTTTCTCCAGTAACTTTTGATGTTTCTATTGGTCCAGGACAAACAACAGTTACTTTAATGCCTTTCTGACATAGCTGCAATCATGAAAAAGAACAGGAGGATAGGGTTGGTCAGCAGTAACTAATCCTAAACTTCAATCTTTTTCAAAGTGCAGTTCTAATAGTAAAGGAATCAATGAAGAATTAAATGGAGGTAGCAAAAATAATATTGCAACAAAACAGGGACACTTAAAGCGAGTGGTTAAGAAAAGGCTGTGTTTCAAATATCTCTGGTTTGTATCAAGGAAATTATCTCCAAGAGAAAATTCTAAGGTTGAGATATAGTCCAAACATCACCAAAAACAAGATTGTACCTCAGAACGCAGAGTATGAAAATATCCATTTAGAGCATGCTTAGAAGCAGAGTACAAGGCCTGACCTGGTGCAGGACACTTTCCAGCTGCACTACTCATCTGCATCATAATGTGATAAACAAAATAGTGGAATGTTGTACAAGATAGGTCCTAAATTTAATATTGAAAAAAAAAACAGTAGATTTTCTTCACCATACCACAACAAAATGGCCTCTTCCTCTTTTCAGCATTGAAGGTCCGAGAAGCCGAGTAAGAGCTATGGTACCCAGGACATTTATGTTGAAAGTAGCCTTTCAAAGTAGAAATTAGGATAACTACATTTCAGAGAAATTTGTCAATTAGAAAACAATAGAAAGGAAAATGATACGACTTACCTGAATACCTTCCTCAGTTTCTTCCAAAGCTTTTCGTTTCTGCAATCAGAAATTCAAACCAGCTAAAGGTTAACAAACTTTTGATTGGTTACTGTACTTGTTCATTAAAGCAGGGATTAGTTTTTAACTAATAAATCAAAGAGATATACATACATATATATATATATATATATATATATATATATATATATATATATATATATATATATATATATATATATATATATATATATATATATATATTCCCTAATAAACTATCTATTTAAGTATGTATCCCTGCACATAAGCCCTTTGAAACTTAATTTTTCACATTGCATGTCACAAAAATGCCTCCCATCAATTTTTTTTCCCTGAGTAGAAAACTAAGTTCCCCCCTGAATTGTTGACTTCCCCCAAACTTAAGAAAAACAGTATTTTTGTAAAAAGCTTCATTTCCAAGATAAATTACCGGACGTTCAAAGGCTGCATTATGGATCATATAATCAATGCCGGCACTGGAAAACATGGATTCTGCAACCTCTACAGCTTCTTTTAAATATTCTTCGCCGGATGCCAAATCCAAAGGTAAGACTTCAACTTGACTAGTTGGGTGTTTACCTTTTTAACAAGCAATAATGTGGGAAACCACGAGAATGAGTTCAGTTTCAATACTCAAAAAAGGAAAAAATTCTCAAAGTTAACTGTTTTATGTGATGATTATTGTGGATTAAACAAGTAGACCAGTTGCTGTTTCTTAAGAATGATACTCACTGATAACTTCACTTTTTACTCTCTCGAGCTCTGCCTTGTTACGAGCAGAAAGTATCACCTTTGCTCCAAAACCGACAAACTGTTTTGCAAGAATCTCTCCTAACAATATGAATAAGCATTGTTCAGAAGTTATGATATACATCATTTAGATCCCAAAAATTAAGCAAAACACTAGGAATTATTCTAAAAATGGGTGTCCAACTTTCATAGATAGAATTCAACAAGCATTTTAGTTCTGTCGATGCCTAGATCCAAAAACTTACATAACTGATCACAGCATACCAAAATCTTATTCAAATTGCTACCTACAGGGTGGAATTCAGGAATATGAACTAGTAACTTCTTTCCTCAATTTCTCTCATTGAAATGTTAGGGTTCCATCAGTAACCAGCTTAGAGTCATAATTCTCCTAGCAGTTCAGCAATTTTCTTTTTCCAATTAATCTCGGCTATGTTACAAAGCAAATAAAAAGTTTGCTGGAAATTAAGGGTAAATTACAACCAAACGCCTCACAGTAGCCTGTGTCTCAACTACCCCTGCATGAAAAATTGCATCAATTTCACCCTGCACTCTACCTCTTAAATAAGCCCAAAACTTTTCAGTGCAGGTGGGCAATTAAGACACTACTAAGATCATTATATCCTCTGTGCTACCGTCTAAATGATTAAGCTACCACTGCAAAAATGCAAATATGAAACAGTTAAGCTATAATCTCCACTAAATTGATCAAATTTTGCGAAACTCAGCCCTCGACGAGTCGAATGTATAAACAAAACAAGTTGCTCACCGATTCCGCGGCTCGCCCCGGTGATCCACACAACCTACAAGCATCACACACCGATCAAAAAAAATCCACGTACAATCACTACTTCTAAATCACCAAAAACCCTAAACGAAGCTAGGATCTTCAGTCCGAGTTCGATCTCCTCACCTTGCCCTCGACCTCCTCGCGCTTCGCCGGCCCCTTCGACAGCAACGTGAAGTCCCCTACTCGCGCCCCGCAAAGAACAACACAACAATCGTAAAACCCACACCTTTCTCTACATTAATCCAACAAAATTAGATGTTAAAGAGGGAAATTGCAAGGATCTCTCACCATCAGCGGCGGCGAATTTGTAGATCAGGGTTGATGCCACGGCGAGGAGGAGGACGAAGACGATGAGAAACAGCATCTTCTCTCTCGACGATCACCCTCTCTCTCTCTCTCTCTCTCTCTCTCTCTCTCTCTCCAAAGCGCGATTGGGTCGAGGAGGGACAGAGGAAGAGGATGCGATAGAAGCGACGGGGGTGCGGATTTATACGAACTCGGCACCGACTTTACGGCATTGTTTGTTGCGGGTTACAAGAACTCGGCAGACTTTACCACATTGTTTTTTTTTTTTTTTTTTTTTTTTGAGGATTATGTGAACTCGGCAACGAGTTTACTGCACATTAATGTGGACTCGGCACCGTCTTTACCGAATAGTTTGTTGAGGATCAGTATGAAGTCGGCAACGAGTTTGTTGAGTTGTTCGTTTCGCGCGCTTATCTGATGATTGCAAAGTTTGCGAGATAAGGTTCATTTTGGGAGTAAAGAATAAATAATTAAGTAAATAAATAAAAAGAGCTAAAATGTAGATTTTTTTTTTTTTTTTACTTATAAATAAATATATTCACTTTTGCATTTTTACCTTTCTAATTTTGTCTTTCTAAAATTTAAAATTATAGCATTCAATATAGCACTGTTATTATTTTACTATATTGTGTATATAATGAAAATATACAATAAATATTTTTCTCTCGAATTAGATAACATTATTATTTTTTTCTTAAATTTGTTCTCATCATTTAACAATTAATTTTTCTCTCATCTTATCACTTTAAGAACAAAATGAATAAATGGAGGGAACGATAACAAAATAATAATTATAAAAAGTTAAGTGCTATAATTTTAAATTTTAAAAAGATAAAACATAAGTTTTAAAAAGATATGGGACAACCAGCAAAAAGATAAGTAGAGAGCTAAATTTATTTATGATCCTTTAATCACAGTTATGTGACACTTTGCCCCCCAAAACTTTAATTTGCTGTAGTTTATCTCTCAAACTTTAAGATTACTGTCATCACTAATTTAATACTTTTATAAACGAACTCCTAACTTTTTAAAAAATTTACTTGGTTGGTCCTTCTAAACTTATTTCAAATAGTTTGTGTGGCTTTTCGTGGGATAAAAATAGGAATATGTATCGTAAATCGATAAAATCTTCAATTTATTGACGTTTCGGCGCGGAATATGCATTTCCGAGCAATTTAGTTGGCCATTATTGATTGCCAAGTGTTTTTGTCCGGTTTCGACGTTGTCTTGGTTGGCCCAGAGGCATTGAGATCGCGTTGGTGACTTACAGAGACGAAATCGGCGATTTCGGATGTCGTTTTGATAATTATCGGACAAATATACTTCGTATAGACACAGTATTACATGTTGCTACCCGGATGCCTTAAATGAAGCGTGCCAGACATCGAATGAAGTTTGGGTTGCTTTGGTAGCTTCTACGCACTATTCAGAACATTAATGGTCGTTTTGGTATTTAGCCACTATGTGAGTAGTGGGTTGGATTTGAGTGAGACTATATATCTAACCGACAGTCGGGATTCCCTGCAAGAACTAAGTAATGGATTCTTGAATCATCTTCATTGAGGTAGGTATTTGACCCGGGCATTAGCATAGTATAATCTCATTGAATACCGTACTTGATCGGACCCTTAGTGGTCGTTGCTAGACTTGCTTTCATTATTCTGCCATTACTGCACTCTTATGACTTCTGTTTCATACGTTTACTTTGATATTGTACTATTGTTGTTGACACTATGTAGTTTGATACTTAGATTTACCTCATATTTCTAATTTTACTATATCATTATTATCTCCTTATTCATATACACATGATAGAGTAGGAAATCATTACTTTGTTTATTGCATTAATCGATATTGTTGATGATCATTGTCACGCCCCGAGGTCGAAATTGCGACCCGAGCTCGCCAACAGATCCGCCACCCATATGGAAAGCCCAACATAGGCAAAGCGTCTAACCTGCAAAGTCAGATCTATAGCTAAACATGTATCAAAGCAGTAAAGAAAAGTAGCTAAAGATAAACTAAACATCTGTCAGATATACAAAATCGAACTCCCAAAATATAAATATAATGAAAGTCTCAGACTGTCCAGTACAATACATCAGTCTACAGGGTACCACTATGTCTCTCCGAAATGCAGGGAATGGAACTACTCGGCCACGCCCTTACCTCGATCAGCAGCTTCCGAACAAGCTGAAACTGGAACAGGTACCTCTGAAACAACAACACCGCAGCGGGTGTGAGAACTACATCCAACAGTAGTTCTCAGTGGGTACCGTCTCCAAGACCAACTGTCTGGTCACTAAGTCTACTAAAGGCATAAGATAACAATACGGTAAAGGTGGAAATAAAAGTTGGAAATAACTCTACAGCTATCATGCATCTATCTATTATTCTCAAAATGGTGATACTGATAATAAGTATGCATCTATTCGATTGCCTGCAATCTTGAATGACTCATCTTGTGCGGTTCATCTTTTTCGGGTTCTCGTGGGATGGTATTCACGATTCAAATTTATATATGTGGGTGGGTATATGTGGATATCAAGTATTGCGGATCCATAACTTCCAAAAGACGCAAGCTCTATTGTTAATTACTCCCGTAAGATTGGGGCACCTTCGATTAAGAGACCTTTATGAGAAGGATGGAATAAATCGTATCCTAATGATTGACCAAATCCTAATTAAGTATATGTGTTAAGATTTAGCTGAAATTGAAATTGACTAGATCCTAGGCATATGTGTTGAGGACTAGTCGACATTAAACTCTAATTATATGTGTTAGAGTTTAAATGGGTACAATTGGCTTTAAGTATATGTTTTAGAGTCCAATTATATTTGATTCCACATTTGGCGTATGTTCCAAAGCGAAGATATGACCAAACCCCAAGGATATGTATTGAGGTGGGTCGGATTTGATACTACTCGAAAGAAGAAGGTGGCTAAGTCCTGTATGTATCAGGATTGGCCGAGTTTGATATGTTCTTCACTCTAGTTATATGCGCTAGATGTAACGACCCGGCCCACTAGCAATAATAACTCGTTGGGCCCAAACCACAGCCCAAAATGCTTAAGCCCAGTTATTATTACTAGTGTCCAAGTCTCATATAAACCCAATCACAAATCCATCCACATCCGATGTGGGACTAATGGGGGCGTCACAGACTCCCCCCGTTTAGGCCTGACGTCCTCGTCAGCCCAAACACACACACAAGCCCAAGATCACCAGGCGATGTGAGACTCGTCTCGCTAGCCCTGTCATCTAGACTCAGGCTCAGCCGAGACTCGTAACACACTTCCGGCTGGTAACCTGGCTCTGATACCAAATGTAACGACCCGGCCCACTAGCAATAATAACTCGTTGGGCCCAAACCACAGCCCAAAATGCTTAAGCCCAGTTATTATTAATAGTGTCCATGTCTCATATAAATCCAATGACAAATCCATCCACATCCGATGTGGGACTATTGGGGGCGTCACAGACTCCCCCGTTTAGGTCTGACGTCCTCGTCAGCCCAAAACACACACACAGCAGCCCAAGATCACCAGGCGATGTGAGACTCGTCTCGCTAGCCCTGTCATGTAGACCCAGGCTCAGCCGAGACTCGTAACACACTTCCGGCTGGTTGTTGGCTCTGATACCAAATGTAACGACCCGGCCCACTAGCAATAATAACTGGGCTTAAGCATTTGGGCTGTGGTTTGGGCCCAACGAGTTATATTGCTAGTGGCCCGGGTCGTTACATTTGGTATCAGAGCCAACAACCAGCCGGAAGTGTGTTACGAGTCTCGGCTGAGCCTGGGTCTACATGACAGGGCTAGCGAGACGAGTCTCACATCGCCTGGTGATCTTGGGCTGCTGTGTGTGTGTGTTTGGGCTGACGAGGACGTCAGACCTAAACGGGGGAGTCTGTGACGCCCCCAATAGTCCCACATCGGATGTGGATGGATTTGTCATTGGATTTATATGAGACATGGACACTATTAATAATAACTGGGCTTAAGCATTTTGGGCTGTGGTTTGGGCCCAACGAGTTATTATTGCTAGTGGGCCGGGTCGTTACACTAGAGTGAGAATTTGACTAAACCCTAAGTGTATGTATTAGGATTCGTCAAATTTAATTGATCTTTCACTCTAAATATGTGTGCTAGAGCAAAAGGTCGACTAACCATAAGTATATGTATTAGGATCAGTTGAGTTGATTTGGTTTCCACTTTAGATATATAGGCTAGCGTAAAAGGTTGACTAGACCCTAAGTATATGTATTAGGGTTAGTCGGGTTGATTTGAATGAACTCTGAGTATACATGTTAGAGCTCGATCGAATTGGATGTGGCTAAATTCTAAGTATATGATTTAGAATCTAGTGGGCTTGGATATAGTTTTGGCTTAATTATATGTGTTAAGGCGATAGATCTGAATAGATCTTGGGCTTTATTTATGGATTGGATTGGGTTTTGGATTTTATTTGTAGATCGAATGTGTTTTGAGTTTTTATTTGCAAGTGGACTAGATTCATGGCCTGTATGTGGACTGAGCCTATCAATACAAATACATTAAGGGGTGAAGCCTAAACGACCTCCCCGCGTTTCACGCTGAAGCATTCCCTCACGGGGTTCACCTCCGTACGTTTGAAAAGACATGGCCTTTTCTCTCTTTTCTCTCTCTGCTTTCTCTTTTCTCCCTCTGCTTTCTCTTTTCTTGGGTCCTTTCTCTTTTCTCACCAACTCCATCGCGGCATACCCACTCCTATCTCTCTCACCGACTCTCACCGACTCCGCCGCGAAGCCCTCTCCTGTACTCCGCGGCATGGCCACTCCTATCTCTCTCACTAAGTCGCTCTCTCACCAACTCCGCCGCGGTCTCTCACCAACTCCGCCGCGGTCTCTCACCAACTCTCACCGACTCCGCCGCTAAGCCCTCTCATGTACTCCGGCATGCTCCTGTTGCGGAGTTGGTCTGCTGTTGCAGATGCCGGGGTTGCCGCGCGGCATGGCGACTCCCATCTCTCCCCCTGCTCCTGTTGCGGAGTTGCCGCCGCGGCATGGCGACTCCCATCTCTCCCACCAACTCCGCCGCGGAGCCGGGCCATTTCCCTCTCACTGTAATTCTAGATACTCTTCTTCTTCTTTTCTCTTTCTTTTTTTCCTTTTTCCTTTTTTTTACAAGGCGATGATGATGCAGGAAGAGAAAAAAAAAAAAAAAAAAGAAAAAAATCCGAGTTGAGGAATGGTCTGATCATTGACCTTGGAAATTTGGGCAGCCGTTTGGACCGGAATATTGCACGCGCATTATTTGGATGGCCTATAATGTATGCAACCATTTGTGCGTCGCTGGTAGGCGTGCATTATCTGGATGGCCTACAATGTATGCAACCATTTTGTGCGTCGCCGATATCCTCCACACTACTCTGAGCCTTATACTAATTTTTTTCCCCTCCTTTGCTCCTATATATTTATTCTTGATTTCCGTTGTGGTTTCATTAGGATTTCCTTTTGGTTTTCAATCCCCTTTTTTTGAGTAATGATTCTTTTATCTGCCGATAGTTTTTAATCCTTGTGATTACATCTCTTTGGGCAAGCTTTCTTAAAAGTAAATTTCAGAATGTAACTTTACAAAAAAAGGTAATTACTGTCCACAGGCTTATTTATATTGTCTTCTACATTCTGTTTCTATCAGATTGGAACAAGAAGGAAACCAGGCAATAAACTTGGAAAATGAAGCACCAATATTTAGCTTTAGATTTCTTAAGATTGCAATATATTAATTTATTTTCCCATGCGATGAGTCTTCTCTGTCCTACCAATTATATACTTTATTCTTCGCATGGTAGAAGCAAAATTTTTGGCTAGGGATTGGGGCCTTCTCTGATATATGTACTGCTTGAATGCCTTATGTATTTGTATAGATCCCTACCACTGTATCTATCACATTGAAGCCTGGGCTTAAGCAAGCTGTGAGCTTTGAGTAAAATATTTTATTAAGTTCCTCTCAGCTACAGGTTTGCTTCTTAAATTTTACACGTTATTTTTCATGCAGTGATTCTTCTCTGTCCTACCAATTATAAACTTCATTCTTCGCATGGTAGAAGCAAAATCTTTGGCTACGGATTTGGGGCTTCTCTGATATATGTACTGCTTGAATGCCTTATGTATTTGTATAGATCCCTACCACTGTATCACATTGAAGCTTGGGCTTAAGCAAGCTGTGAGCTTTGAGTAAAATATTTTATTGAGTTGCTCTCAGCTACAGGTTTGCTTCTTAAATTTTACACATTGTTTTTCATGCGGTGAGTCTTCTCTGTTCTACCAATTATAAACTTCATTCTTCATGCAGTGAATCATCCGTCTCATTTCTAATAAATTTTATACTAATATATGTAGATTTATTCTAACATGGTGAGGTAAATATATATGTGCAGGAGGAACATGAAATCCTATGCTATTCCTAGAAAGTTGATGTAGTATTGAAGCTTGGGCTTAAGCAAGCTATGAGCCTTGAGTAAAATATTTCATCGAGTTGCTCTCAGCTGCAGGTTTGTTTCTTAAATTTACAAAATAATTAGTGTGTTTACTGTTTTCTGCCATCTGATGAACAAGATTTATGTTTATAATAATATACAAATTAAGTATCAAACTCACATTGATGTTCATGAAAAATAAGTATCTAAATTTGTAGGACATTTACTGTTGCTCAGAACTGTCTATACTGCCTGAATGCCTTATGTATTTGTATACTGTCTATACTAAAGAGGTTTGCCATATTTACTGATTGCAAAGTCTAAGCGTGAGGTCGAAGTGCGTGATATCTCATCATTATAAATTTTGGGGTTCTTTTGCTGATCATCTGCTTATCCTGATTACAGATTATCCATACACAGAAAACCGGGACGGTCTATGAAGATTCATCTATAAAGATGTAAAGGTTAACCATGCATTCTATCTAAGACCGCCATGTATTAATCCTTGAATATTATGTTTCTTGGTAAGCCCTTATACTATCTCACAATACGAAGGAATAGATGGCCATGAAAGATCATCAGTACATATTGACAGAGTCTTAGGAAACATCTCAGCGTAGGAAGTTTGACTATAGCTATGCAACTTGCGATTTCTAATGCCACATTGAGAAGAGTTTATTTAAGGGAAAGGATTTATGTGCCTCCAATATTTTCAAGAATATGCCATAACATGTATATGTGGAATTGCCTATGCAATCCACGCACATCTACAACAGTTTAGACTTCGACTTCAACTATTGAGTGCCATCTTATGAAGTATGAACCCTTTTTATATCCATTTATCCTTTTGTTTTGCATAAAATTCTTTTTCAATCCAAGGGCTGTCATGCTTTATTGTAATCACTCTGCAATATTTTGCCTTCTTTTGGATTAATTTGTGTCATTTATCATGCAAATCATATACAGGTGAAAGTACTTAAGCTCTTTCAGGTTTGAGAGCTGGTTTCATGCATCGCTTTGATTATTGTACATTGCAGAACTGTGCCTAAGCACTTCAAAGGTAATTACTGCGCATAGCATTATTTATATTGTCTTCTACATCCTGTCTCTATTAAGTTAGAAAGTTTATGTTGCTTAACAATTAATTGCCTTAAACGTTATGCTAAGGAGCGTTTCACAAGTCTGGTTTTCAACCAAGAAGACTCCTGGGGGTAATTATGTTCACATCAGAGGAACCTACACGCTGCCAGCATAGGAAGTTTGACTATAGCTATGCAGCTTGCGATTTCCGATGCCACATTGAGAGGAGTTTATTTAAGGGAAAGGATTCCTGTGCCTCCAATATTTTCAAGAATATGCCATAACATGTATATGTGGAATTGCCTATGCAATCCACGCACATCTACAACAGTTTAGACTTCGACTTCAACTATTGAGTGTCATCTTATGAAGTATGAACCCTTTTTATATCCATTTATCCTTTTGTTTTGCATAAAAAAAAAAATTTCAATCCAAGGGCTGTCATGCTTTACTGTAATCACTGTGCAATATTTTGCCTTCTTTTGGATTAATTTGTGTCATTTATAATGCAAATCATATAGAGGTGAGAGTACTTAAGCTCTTTCAGGTTTGAGAGCTGGTTTCATGCATCGCTTTGATTATTGTACATTGCAGAACTGTGCCTAAGTACTTCAAAGGTAATTACTGAGCACATCATTATTTATATTGTCTTCTACATCCTGTCTCTATTAAGTTAGAAAGTTTATGTTGCTTAACTGTTAATTAAAGAATCAGTTGTGGTCAAAGAGATGTCTGCAATAGACAATAGTTAGTTGCTTTGCCAACTGGTCTACCCAGAGTTACTACATAATATTTTCAGTAATGTATTATTTCACCTGCATCATTATAAGCTTTGGGATTCTTTTGCTTATCATCTGCTTATCCTGATTACAGATTATCCAAATTAATTAACCAACTAGCATTTACCATTGTGCAGGCTTTTCCTGAAAAAACACAAGCTCGAATTTGGCCATTGGTGTGATCATAGCACTTCTTCTTAGCATTTAGCGTTGTGCATTAATTAGGGCCAGATTAATCAGGCCCTTAGGTAAGTTACTAATTGTGTACATATGTAGAAGAATCAATCCCTGGTTAAACAAAGTAAGCATGCATCCTCATCATATATATCTAGCAGCAAAACAATGTGTACATCACCTCTCCAGAGGAGAAAGAAAGGCTGCTTTATCCAAAGAAACAACACCCAAGAAAAACAAAAACCAACTACAAGTGAAAGAGATCACACACACCACAAATTCACACTGCAACAAGTACAGCAACATCATATATATATATATATATATATATATATATATATATATATATATATATATATATATATATATTATATATATATATATATATATATATATATATACATGCAGATCTTCTAAGAACCAGTGTTATCAGATGTCTTCTTCTTAGGCGGCGGTGGTGGCAGCGACGCTCTAATTGGCGCATTGGTGATCCCCTGACTTGCAGAGGCATTCGAATCACCGCCGCTTTTTGTTCTGCCAATAAAAATTTGGAGAGCATGTTCTGTACCTTTTGATATGTGTACTGCTTGAATCCCTTATGATTTTGCAGCACCACACAGCATTGATCTGCAGAGATGCATTGCCAAGTTGGCCTGCAAAGCATTATGTATTTCGCAACCATTCAGTTTTTTGCAGGGTATTAAAGCGGATCTGGACTTAGAAATGTGTGGTAAATTTTGCTATTGATGTGGTAAATTTTACTATTGATGGACTTAAAGAATTAATGTGATTCCGTTGTATTTAGTATGTATAGGTCTGTAGTTCAGAAAAATGTCGAGCATGAGCTGATTACATTGCTTGGTTGCTCATCAAGTATAGATGCTAGATGTGCAGATTGATCGATCAACCAATTTTAATGGATGGTTGGAAACCTAGGATCTCTGCAGATGTATATATATTTATATATATTTGAGTCATTAAGCGTCTTTGCTTGCACAATGGGTCTTTGCTTGCTTTGCAAACTTAGTTTACTGTAAAAGTTTTCTTGCTTATCTGCTTGCAAGTTAGATCTTTGGTTTCTATTTCTTAAAAAGTACAATATTACTATTTGACTCGCAGTCTCTAGAAATTTGTCATATAGCAAAGTGTTTTTTCTCCTTCAATTTATTTTTTCTTAACTTTTCATCTGTTAGCATTGCAGGCTCTCGGAAGATAAGGGGGCATCCACCAGCAACAAATATGTGATGATCCGGACTCCCGCAGAACTGCGCAACCTTAATTAGTGACTGTAGGAAGCTTGTACAGTGCAACGAAGCCTGTAGAATCGAAATTGGATATTTAAAATTGACTCTGCACGAAAATCGGAGCAAATGGGATTTTCCGGGAGTTTTTTGTAAAATTTCGGATGAGAATTTGGCGAAACGGACATCGTATTTGGACTCAGCGCGCGAAAACGGTCAAAACGGTATATTCGCTTTAATTTTTCGGCACAGGGTACTGTTCATCGGAACAGTAACCGCCGGCCGGAATTACTGTTCCGGCCGGCGGCGGCCGCCGGCGAGCGGCGGCGGGCGGCGGCGCATGGCGGCGGGCAGCGGCGCAGTGGCAGGGCAGCGGCGGAGCGCGGAGGCGCGCGGCGCGGGCAGCGCGGGCAGCAGGCGCGGGGCGCGGTCCATGGATGGGCGTGCACCGGGTGCGCGGAATCCCTGTTCCGCCACGTGGCAGCATCCCATTGGTGGGCCGGCTTCTAGAAGCGTGTGGGCAGCTGACACGTGGCGCACCCGTATTGGCCGACAAACTTCCGGAAGACCCGGAGCACGGGGCAAACACACGCCCCACGTGGACACGTGGCGCTTTTTCATTGGCCCTGCACAGGCTGTTTCCTGTTTGGTTGACACGTGGCGCTTCCTGGTTGGCTCGTTTCGGTGTTTCGTGTTTGGATCTGGATTCCGTGAGGGAATATTCCTTTTGGCCCACTATATAAGAACCCCTCACCCCCCTCTCATTCCACCTTGATTTGCGTGCCAAGGAGAGGGAATCAGAAAAAGTGCCAAATATGAAAGTTGTTCCTCTCTCTCTCTTCTTTCTCTCTCTAGAATCTCAGAAATTTAGGAGTTACAGATAGTGAGATATCTGCGACGCGGCGCACTGCGACGATTTTTCTTTTAGGCCCATTTCCCGTCGCAGTTCCGTCGAAAATTCACTGCGGGCTAACCAGGTGGAATTTTTGGACGATTTCTGCGACAGCGCGACCGTAAGAGGTAGGGCTTCGATTTCCGTATAGATTATTTTGCTCCGTTTCGTACTTTTGGCATAGTTTTCAGGTCCTCTTTGACCCCCCTTTTTACTGTGATGGTTTTTGGACAGCACCGACTTCTCCGATTTTTATCTTGACGTAGGAGCGTCAGATCGAGGCGTTTAAGAGTCGATTTTGATCTACTCTTCGCGAGGAACGCAACCGTGATTTTTCTGGGATTTTAGGAGCTCATTTTAGAGGTGAAAAATTCCTCTTTTCCCGTGCTGTCTGAAAAACAGCAAATATTGTGCTTTTTGGGATTTGTATTTATACCGGGAGCGTTGATTTGCAGGAATTGAGGACTGCGGACAACCAGGAGACTACCTGGGGTGTTGTTTGAGCTGTTCGAGGTGGGCGGTTGTTGCTTACCTCATTTTTGACAAGCTCACTGGGATTACTGGAAATCCCCTAAAATATGACAATTAATGAGAATTATTGGGACTACTAACAGGACTACTAACAGGACTACTAACAGGACAACTAACAGGACAATTAATGAGAACCATTGGGACAAATTAATATGACAAATAACAAGGACCGCTGGGACAAACTCCCCTAAAATTTAATATAACCCCATAAATAATATGATGGCTTATATTGGGACACTGTGATTGAGACAAAGGCCATGATCTCGCATGCAAATGACTTTTATTCAGTAAATCAATTGTTTTTAAACCTTTGACACTATTTTACGACTTTTAAAAATAAAGACAGTTGCATTCAAGCCCGGACATCAGGTAAGGCCACTATTTATTGCTACACTATCATATTGGGATTTGAACATGTTTTATTGTTGTCCTTTGCATTCATATGTTGTTGCTCAAGTGTGAGCAGGGGTTTGGGATAGTATAGCCAAGGTTGTGCTAGATTGTGGACTTGTGGGGTATTGCGGTGACCGCGGACAGTAGGCGGTCGACCAGATGTTTATCTTTGCACCAGATTGGGGTCGAGTCTGGTTTATTGCATCAGTTGGGGATTGGGTTCCTGTAGTGGATGGAGTATTCCCACTTTGATCATAGTCATGATCCAGTCCTGCTATATTGAGACATGTGCTACAGAGATACTTGTGATACTGATGACAGAGATATTTTACTCGTGTGGGTCGCTCCCCTCGAGTGCCGCTCCGGAGTAGGCTTAGGACCGAGCCGTGTGCCGGTCGCTTGGATATTATGGGATCGTGCCGTGTGCCGATCAGATACTGGTTCTTGAGCAGGCAATACCGATCGTATCGGTTGCTAGATTGGGTTTATTTGGTCAGATACTATTTCTGATGCATGCATATAATTTTGACAGCATAATAGTGATAGTTTTCCTGTTTCAGCATCTTTGTATCTACCACTTCCCCTTTTCCCTTTTGCCTCTAGTAGTCCTAGTGGGTGCGTCAGAGTTGAGGTTTTACCCACTAGGGGAGGCTACTGGTTTATCTGGTAGTTCTCACCCCCATTGTTGTTTTCTGTTTCTTTCTTCTCCTTTATTTTGCAGAGTCATCTGCAGGAGCTGCTAGGCCATCGGCAGCTGATCGAGGTAAGGGGATCGCTGAATAGATAGATCTCCTGGGAGACTGAGAGCTGTAGATAGACGTTGTACCCCCACTCAGACTGTGATATTCTCCTTTTATTTTGGGTCTGGCTTCCGCCAGCTGGATGTACTATTTTAGTGAACTGGGAGATTATTGTACATATTACAGTTTTATTTTCTTTCCTAGTCTGAGATACTATGTGGTTCTTCCATTTCAGCTCTGTATTATGCTCTTTTATTATACATTTGATATCTGAGCAGGTTACCAGCGCTTCGTGTACACGGGAAGTTCCGTGTGCACGGCGGATCTGTAGACGAGCCCGGGTTCCGGGGCGTGACAGATTAAGTTGGTATCAGAGCTTAGGGATAGTTCAGTTGGGACTTAGGAAACCCTAGGCTTTTGGGCAGACCCTAGGATAATAGGGCATGAGAGACGTGACATTTCGCGAAAGTCGCTGATTTATTGCTTGACTCTTCCAGTGAAAGAAGAGAGACCGACATACCCAAATTTCTGGTGTACAGTTATGTTGGCTGCAGACAACATAAAGTCACAGAAATAGGGGGATGTCTTTGACTTTCGCTAGATTGGGTCGTGTGGGGATTATGATACTGAGTATGGTTTCTTGTGGTAGGATGCCTCCGCGACGTAGGATGTTGACGCGTTCTCAGCCAGATTCCCCTGAGTCCGATCAGGAGGAGTCCGAGCAGGGCCAGCAGGGTGAGGTGCAAGAGTTGCAGGCTCAGATGGCCCAGATGTCTGAAGCTGTTCGGCGTCAGGAGGAGGCCATGAGCCGGCTGACGCAGATGTTAGAGCAGAGGGCTCAGCCTGTTGTAGCACCTTCAGAGAATTCTCCCGTACCTTCTTCCCCTGCTGTGAATCCCCCTGTTGTACCAGTGACCCCGGCATCCCCTGTTGCTCGGGGTACTGGTAGACAATCGTCTGGATTGACGGGATCTCTGACCCCGGCAGAGCAGCGGGAAATGGTTGACTTATTGATGAGGTTCCGCCAGTTTGACCCACCCCACTTTTCGGGGCAGAATGCGGAGCCGTGGGAGGCAGAGTCGTGGATCACGGCGATGGAGCGACGTTTTGAGACTTTGTTCATCGAGGAGCGATATCAAGTGTTATTAGCAACGAACTTTTTGGAACGCAACGCCGAAGCCTGGTGGCGGCGTGTTCGACCAGCGGGACCGCCTGGGGCTCAGCTCTTGGCCTGGGCGGAGTTCCGCAATCTCCTTCTCGGGGCTTTCTTCCCAGAAAGCGTCCGGCAAAGGTTAGAGGAGCAGTTGAAAAACCTTCGCCAAGGAGATCGGCCCGTACACGAGTACATTGCCAATTTCAATCAATTGTTGGCATGTGTACCGAACGTGGCCAGGGATGAGGCGCACCGGATCTACATGTTCGAGCGAGGGTTGCACCGAGACCTTTATCAATTAGTTCGTTCGCGTAGGTTGCAGACCTTGGAAGCCTCGATGGAGCAGGCACTCTACGTTGAGTGCGGGGAGGTAGTGATGGGAGAGGTAGCTCCAGCTCCCGTAGTGATCCCGGGGGCGAAACGACCAGCACCCGAGGTTGGGGGACAATCTAGTTCGTGGAAGCCGCCACGACCGCCGCAGCCACAGTTCCCCGGCCAAGGACGGACCGAGCGACGAGGGCCTGGTGGATCCCAGAAGCGGCAACAGCAGCAAAAATCACAGTCGTCGCAACGTGGGTCGCAGCGGCAGCCTCAGCGACAGCGGCAGTCTCAACAGCAACCCCGACAACCACGAACCCCCGGTAATTGTATTTTCTGTGGAGGCCAGCATTTCCCCAGCACCTGCGACCAGCGGTGGGGTCGCTGTTATGGATGTGGACAGTCCGGGCACATTCGAGCTTCGTGCCCCTTTTCAGCCCCCACCACCCCTTCTTCAGCATCGGCTCCATCTTCATCGCAGCAGCGGTCGACAGCGCAGCGGCCCTACACTCCAGCGAGCAGGCCATCTTCTTCCCATCCCACGGATTATCGCCCTCCAGCTCAGAGTGGGCGAGTGTATGCTGCGCAAGTAGAGGACGCTTCGGCAGCAGATCATGTGGTGGCAGGTATCACCTTACTTTCTGGCATTAGGACTCGTACTCTGTTTGATACTGGAGCATCGCATTCTTTTATTAGTAGATCATTTGCATCATTACATGGGTTAGAGGTGGGACTTTTGCCACGTGCATTAGAGGTTCAGATTCCCGATCACACCTTGCACGTGGAGGAGTGTTGTTGGTCCTGCCCGATGCAAATCGAGTCCTGGATTATGCCAGCAGACCTATTGGTCTTGAGACAGCTGAAGGACTTCGATGTGGTCCTCGGGATGGACTGGCTGGCTCGGTATTTGCGACTATTGATTGTGCCGCAAGAACCGTCACTTTTAGAGAGCCAGGCCAGGAGATGTTGGTATACCGGGGATGTCAGAGTGCTTTCTTTGCCTCTATGATTTCGACTTCCCGAGCGAGGCAGATGATCCATCGTGGATGTGTAGCCTTTTTGGCTAGTGTTGTTGAGGGGCCTACGGCGGCGCCGGAACTCGGGGATATCCCTATTGCCCGCGAGTTTCCGGATGTTTTTCCACCTGAGCTGACTAGCATGCCGCCAGATAGGGAGATTGAGTTTGTGATTGACGTAGTTTCAGGAACTGCGCCAATCTCAAAGGCTCCTTACCGGATGGCACCGGCTGAGTTGCGGGAGCTTAAGGCGCAACTCCAAGATTTAATGGATAAGGGCTTTATTAGGCCGAGTGTATCGCCTTGGGGAGCGCCGGTGCTATTCGTGAAGAAGAAAGATGGGTCACTTCGACTTGTGTGGATTATAGGGAATTAAATAAAGTGACCATCAAGAACAAGTACCCTTTGCCGCGCATCGATGATCTTTTTGATCAGCTGCAAGGGTCTTGTGTCTTCTCTAAGATAGATCTGCAATCCGGTTACCACCAGTTGAAGGTGAAGGCCGAGGATATTCCGAAAACGGCATTCAGATCACGGTACGGGCATTATGAGTTTACAGTTATGCCTTTTGGGCTAACTAATGCCCCTGCCGCATTCATGGATTTAATGAACCGAATCTTCCGACCATACTTGGATCGATTCGTAGTAGTGTTCATTGATGATATCTTGATCTACTCCCGAAGTGATGCTGAGCATGAGGAGCACTTAAGGATAGTGCTACAACTTCTGCGAGAAAAGAAGTTGTATGCCAAGCTGGCAAAGTGCGAATTTTGGCTTCGGGAAGTAGTCTTCTTGGGCCATGTGATTTCCGCCGCAGGTGTGGCGGTAGACCCGGCGAAAATTGAGGCAGTCCGTGATTGGCCCCGACCGACGACCGTTTCGGAAGTGCGTAGTTTTATGGGTCTAGCTGGATATTATCGTCGGTTTGTGGAAGGCTTTGCGAAGCTCTCCACACCCCTCACTCGCTTGACGCGTAAGGGAGTGAAGTTTATCTGGAGTGAGGACTGTCAAAGGAGCTTTGAGGAGCTGAAGAATAGACTGATGACCGCTCCTATCCTTTCCCTTCCTGTTATGGGAAAAGGATATGTGATCTACAGCGACGCATCACACAGTGGACTTGGTTGTGTGTTGATGCAAGAAGGGAGGGTAATTGCCTATGCATCAAGGCAACTCAAAGATTACGAGAAGAATTACCCTACCCATGACTTGGAGCTTGCTGCTGTAGTGTTTGCACTAAAACTTTGGCGTCATTACCTATATGGAGAGCATTGTGAAATCTACACCGACCACAAGAGCCTAAAATACCTGTTCACGCAGAAGGAGCTGAATTTGAGGCAGCGTAGGTGGTTAGAGCTATTAAAGGATTATGATGTAGATATCTCTACCACCCAGGCAAGGCTAATGTGGTCGCTGACGCCTTGAGTAGGAGAGCGGTGCAAAGTTTGTCTATGATGATCACAGACCAGGCACCACTATTAGAGGAGATGAGACGGCTCGAGATAGAAGTTGTGTCCCCTGAGGTCTCTGCTAGACTGACATCTTTAGTCGTGCAGCCCACTCTGTTGGACAGGATCAGGGAGAAACAGAGTGAGGACCCCCACTTGACCAAGATTAGAGATCAAATTCCGAGTGATCAGTCAGGGGACTTTACGGTAGATGCCTCGGGAGTACTGAGGTACAGGAACCGAGCATGTGTGCCAGCGGATGCGGAGATCGAGAGCAGGTATTGCGAGAGGCCCATTATACACCTTATACCCTACATCCTGGTGGGACTAAGATGTATAAGGACCTCAAGGCACACTTCTGGTGGAAGGGCATGAAAAGGGATATCGGAAGATTTGTGGCTCAGTGTTTAACTTGTCAGCAGGTGAAAGCTGAGCATCGAGTGCCAGCTGGCAAGTTACAGAGTCTCCCAATTCCCCAGTGGAAATGGGACCACATTACGATGGATTTCGTGGTCGGATTCCGAGGGCACAGGGAGGAGCAGATGCTATCTGGGTAGTCGTGGATCGACTTACCAAGTCGGCGCACTTTCTGCCCATGCAGACTACGTGGCCACTTGACCGGCTAGCCCAGTTATATCTGGATGAGATAGTGAGATTACATGGAGTACCCGCCTCCATTGTATCAGATAGAGACCCGAGGTTTGTTTCGCATTTCTGGAGGAGTTTGCAAACAGCCTTGGGGACTGAACTCAGGTTCAGTACAGCCTTTCATCCGCAGACTGATGGGCAGTCAGAGCGGACGATACAAATCCTGGAGGACATGCTGAGGGCTTGCGTCTTGGATTTCGGCGGAGGGTGGATTCGACACTTATCCTTGGCTGAGTTCGCGTACAACAATAGCTTTCAAGCGAGCATTCAGATGGCTCCGTTTGAAGCGTTGTATGGACGCAAGTGTCGATCACCGCTTTATTGGAGTGACGTGGGCGAGAGGCGGACCTTGGGACCAGATGTCTTGATAGAGGCAGAAGAGAAGGTCCGAGTGATTCGGAAGCATCTTCAGACCGCCCAGAGCCGACAAAGGAGTTATGCCGATGTTCGGCGACGAGACTTAGAGTTTCAGGTTGGAGATCATGTATTCCTGAAAGTCTCGCCGTCCAAAGGAATCAGGAGATTCGGCATTCGTGGGAAACTTAGCCCCCGATACATTGGACCCTTTGAGGTATTGGAGCGTATCGGGCCAGTTGCCTACCGACTTGCACTTCCTCCGAAGCTTGCTGGTGTCCATAATGTATTTCATGTCTCTACTTTGAGGAAGTATGTCTTCGACCCATCGCACGTCATCGACTTCACACCGCTCGAGATCAGCGAGGATTTGAGGTATGAGGAGCGCCCACTGCGAATTCTGGATCGAGAGGTGAAGAATTGCGCAATCGGGCTATTCCCTATGTGAAGATCCAATGGAGCAATCATGACGAGCGCGAGGCTACATGGGAGCTCGAGTCAGAGATGAGGGATGCTCACCCCTACTTATTCGAGACATCGGACTGAGGATTATTGTTTAAGTCTCGTTTCGAGGACGAAACTCTTTTTAGTGGGGGAGGATGTGATGATCCGGACTCCCGCAGAACTGCGCAACATTAATTAGTGACTGTAGGAAGCTTGTACAGTGCAACGAAGCTTGTAGAATCGAAATTGGATATTTAAAAGACTCTGCGCGAAAATCGGAGCAAATGGGATTTTCGGGAGCTTTTTGCAAAATTTCGGATGAGAATTTGGCGAAACGGACGTCGTATTTGGACTCAGCGCGCGAAAACGGTCAAAACGGTATATTCGCTTTAATTTTTCGGCACAGGGTACTGTTCATCGGAACAGTAACCGCCGGCCGGAATTACTGTTCCGGCCGGCGGTGGCCGCCGGCGAGCGGCGGCGGGCGGCGGCGCACGGCGGCGGGCAGCGGCGCAGTGGCAGGGCAGCGGCGGAGCGCGGAGGCGCGCGGCGCGGGCAGCGCGGGCAGCAGGCGCGGGGCGCGGTCCATGGATGGGCGTGCACCGGGTGCGCGGAATCCCTGTTCCGCCACGTGGCAGCATCCCATTGGTGGGCCGGCTTCTAGAAGCGTGTGGGCAGCTGACACGTGGCGCACCCGGATTGGCCGACAAACTTCCGGAAGACCCGGAGCACGGGGCAAACACACGCCCCACGTGGACACGTGGCGCTTTTTCATTGGCCCTGCACAGGCTGTTTCCTGTTTGGTTGACACGTGGCGCTTCCTGGTTGGCTCGTTTCGGTGTTTCGTGTTTGGATCTGGATTCCGTGAGGGAATATTCCTTTTGGCCCACTATATAAGAACCCCTCACCCCCCTCTCATTCCACCTTGATTTGCGTGCCAAGGAGAGGGAATCAGAAAAAGTGCCAAATATGAAAGTTGTTCCTCTCTCTCTCTTCTTTCTCTCTCTAGAATCTCAGAAATTTAGGAGTTACAGATAGTGAGATATCTGCGACGCGGCGCACTGCGACGATTTTTCTTTTAGGCCCATTTCCCGTCGCAGTTCCGTCGAAAATTCACTGCGGGCTAACCAGGTGGAATTTTTGGACGATTTCTGCGACAGCGCGACCGTAAGAGGTAGGGCTTCGATTTCCGTATAGATTATTTTGCTCCGTTTCGTACTTTTGGCATAGTTTTCAGGTCCTCTTTGACCCCCCTTTTTACTGTGATGGTTTTTGGACAGCACCGACTTCTCCGATTTTTATCTTGACGTAGGAGCGTCAGATCGAGGCGTTTAAGGAGTCGATTTTGATCTACTCTTCGCGAGGAACGCAACCGTGATTTTTCTAGGATTTTAGAAGCTCATTTTAGAGGTGAAAAATTCCTCTTTTCCCGTGCTGTCTGAAAAACAGCAAATACTGTGCTTTTCGGGATTTATATTTTTACCGGGAGCGTTGGTTTGCAGGAATTGAGGACTGTGGACAACCAGGAGACTACCTGGGGTGTCGTTTGAGCTGTTCAAGGTGGGCGGTTGTTGCTTACCTCATTTTTGACAAGCTCACTGGGATTACTGAAATCCCCTAAAATATGACAATTAATGAGAATTATTGGGACTACTACTAACAGGACTACTAACAGGACTACTAACAGGACAACTAACAGGACAATTAATGAGAACCATTGGGACAAATTAATATGACAAATGACAAGGACCGCTGGGACAAACTCCCCTAAAATTTAATATAACCCCACAAATAATATGATGACTTATATTGGGACACTGTGATTGAGACAAAGGCTATGATCTCGCATGCAAATGACTTTTATTCAGTAAATCAATTGTTTTAAACCTTTGACACTATTTTACAACTTTTAAAAATAAAGACAGTTGCATGCATGCCCGGACATCAGGTAAGGCCACTATTTATTGCTACACTATCATATTGGGATTTGAACATGTTTATTGTTGTCCTTTGCATTCATATGTTGTTGCTCAAGTGTGAGCAGGGGTTTGGGATAGTGTAGCCAAGGTTGTGCTAGATTGTGGACTTGTGGGGTATTGCGGTGACCGCGGACAGTAGGCGGTCGACCAGATGTTTATCCTTGCATCAGATTGGGGTTGAGTCTGGTTTATTGCATCAGTTGGGGATTGGGTTCCTGTAGTGGATGGAGTATTCCCACTTTGATCATAGTCATGATCCAGTCCTGCTATATTGAGACATGTGCTACAGAGATACTTGTGATACTGATGACAGAGATATTTTACTCGTGTGGGTCGCTCCCCTCGAGTGCCGCTCCGGAGTAGGCTTAGGACCGAGCCGTGTGCCGGTCGCGGATATTATGGGATCGTGCCGTGTGCCGATCAGATACTGGTCTTGAGCAGGCAATACCGATCGTATCGGTTGCTAGATTGGGTTTATTTGGTCAGATACTATTTCTGATGCATGCATATAATTTTGACAGCATAATAGTGATAGTTTTCCTGTTTCAGCATCTTTTGTATCTACCACTTCCCCCTTTTCCCTTTTGCCTCTAGTAGTCCTAGTGGGTGCGTCAGAATTGAGGTTTTTACCTACTAGGGGAGGCTGGTGGTTTATCTGGTAGTTCTCACCCCCATTGTTGTTTTCTGTTTCTTTCTTCTCCTTTATTTTGCAGAGTCATCTGCAGGAGCTGCTAGGCCATCGGCAGCTGATCGAGGTAAGGGGATCGCTGAATAGATAGATCTCCTGGGAGACTGAGAGCTGTAGATAGACGTTGTACCCCCACTCAGACTGTGAGATTCTCCTTTTATTTTGGGTCTGGCTTCCGCCAGCTGGATGTACTATTTTAGTGAACTGGGAGATTATTGTACATATTACAGTTTATTTTATTTCCAGTCTGAGATACTATGTGGTTCTTCTATTTCAGCTCTGTATTATGCTCTTTTATTATACATTTGATATCTGAGCAGGTTACCAGCGCTTCGTGTACACGGGAAGTTCCGTGTGCACGGCGGATCTGTAGACGAGCCCGGGTTCCGGGGCGTGACAGATTCAGTTGGTATCAGAGCTTAGGGATAGTTCAGTTGGGACTTAGGAAACCCTAGGCTTTTGGGCAGACCCTAGGATAATAGGGCATGAGAGACGTGACATTTCGCGAAAGTCGCTGATATTGCTTGACTCTTCCAGTGAAAGAAGAGAGACCGACATACCCAAATTTCTGGTGTACAGTTATGTTGGCTGCAGACAACATAAAGTCACAGAAATAGGGGGATGTCTTTGACTTTCGCTAGATTGGGTCGTGTGGGGTTTGATACTGAGTGTGATTTCTTGTGATAGGATGCCTCCGTGACGTAGGATGTTGACACGTTCTCAGACAGATTCCCCTGAGTCCGATCAGGAGGAGTCCGAGCAGGGCCAGCAGGGTGAGGTGCAAGAGTTGCAGGCTCAGATGGCCCAGATGTCTGAAGCTGTTCGGCGTCAGGAGGAGGCCATGAGCCGGCTGACGCAGATGTTAGAGCAGAGGGCTCAGCCTGTTGTAGCACCTTCAGAGAATTCTCCCGTACCTTCTTCCCCTGCTGTGAATCCCCCTGTTGTACCAGTGACCCCGGCATCCCCTGTTGCTCGGGGTACTGGTAGACAATCGTCTGGATTGACGGGATCTCTGACCCCGGCAGAGCAGCGGGAGGTGACTTGAATTGATGAGGTTCCGCCAGTTTGACCCACCACTTTTCGGGGCAGAATGCGGAGCCGTGGGAGGCAGAGTCGTGGATCACGGCGATGGAGCGACGTTTTGAGACTTTGTTCATCGAGGAGCGATATCAAGTGTTATTAGCAACGAACTTTTTGGAACGCAACGCCGAAGCTTGGTGGCGGCGTGTTCGACCAGCTGGTCCGCCTGGGGCTCAGCTCTTGGCCTGGGCGGAGTTCCGCAATCTCCTTCTCGGGGCTTCTTCCCAGAAAGCGTCCGGCAAAGGTTAGAGGAGCAGTTGAAAACCTTCGCCAAGGAGATCGGCCCGTACACGAGTACATTGCCAATTTCAATCAATTGTTGGCATGTGTACCGAACGTGGCCAGGGATGAGGCGCACCGGATCTACATGTTCGAGCGAGGGTTGCACCGAGACCTTTATCAATTAGTTCGTTCGCGTAGGTTGCAGACCTTGGAAGCCTCGATGGAGCAGGCACTCTACGTTGAGTGCGGGGAGGTAGTGATGGGAGAGGTAGCTCCAGCTCCCGTAGTGATCCCGGGGGCGAAGCGACCACACCGAGGTTGGGGGACAATCTAGTTCGTGGAAGCCGCCACGACCGCCGCAGCCACAGTTCCCCGGCCAAGGACGGACCGAGCGACGAGGGCCTGGTGGATCCCAGAAGCGGCAACAGCATCAAAAATCACAGTCGTCGCAACGTGGGTCGCAGCGGCAGCCTCAGCGACAGCGGCAGTCTCAACAGCAACCCCGACAACCACGAACCCCCGGTAATTGTATTTTCTGTGGAGGCCAGCATTTCCCAGCACCTGCGACCAGCGGTGGGGTCGCTGTTATGGATGTGGACAGTCCGGGCACATTCGAGCTTCGTGCCCTTTTCGGCCCCACCACCCTTCTTCAGCATCGGCTCCATCTTCATCGCAGCAGCGGTCGACAGCTCAGCGGCCCTACAACTCCAGCAAGCAGGACCATCTTCTTCCCATCCCACGGATTATCGCCCTCCAGCTCAGAGTGGGCGAGTGTATGCTGCGCAAGTAGAGGACGCTTCGGCAGCAGATCATGTGGTGGCAGGTATCACCTTACTTTCTGGCATTAGGACTCGTACTTTAGTTTGATACTGGAGCATCGCATTCTTTTATTAGTAGATCATTTGCATCATTACATGAGTTAGAGGTAGGACTTTTGCCACGTGCATTAGAGGTTAGATCCCCGATCACACCTTGCACGTGGAGAGAGTGTTGTTGGTCCTGCCCGATGCAAATCGAGTCCTGGATTATGCCAGTAGACCTGTTGGTCTTGAGACAGCTGAAGGACTTCGATGTGATCCTCGGATGGACTGGCTGGCTCGGTATTTGCGACTATTGATTGTGCCGCAAGAACCGTCACTTTTAGAGAGCCAGGCCAGGAGATGTTAGTATACCGGGATGTCAGAGTGCTTTCTTTGCCTCTATGATTTCGACTTCCCGAGCGAGGCAGATGATCCATCGAGGGTGTGTAGCCTTTTTGGCTAGTGTTGTTGAGGGGCCTACGGCGGCGCCGGAACTCAAGGATATCCCAATTGCCCGCGAGTTTCCGGATGTTTTCCACCTGAGCTGACTAGCATGCCGCCAGATAGGGAGATTGAGTTGTGATTGACGTAGTTCCAGGAACTGCGCCAATCTCAAAGGCTCCTTACCGGATGGCACCGGCTGAGTTGGGAGAGCTTAAGGCGCAACTCCAAGATTTAATGGATAAGGGCTTTATTAGGCCGAGTGTATCGCCTTGGGGAGCGCCGGTGCTATTCGTGAAGAAGAAAGATGGGTCACTTCGACTTGGTGTGGATTATAGGGAATTAAACAAAGTGACCATCAAGAACAAGTACCCTTTGCCGCGCATCGATGATCTTTTTGATCAGCTGCAAGGGTCTTGTGTCTTCTCTAAGATAGATCTGCAATCCGGTTACCACCAGTTGAAGGTGAAGGCCGAGGATGAGGATATTCCGAAAACGGCATTAGATCACGGTACGGGCATTATGAGTTTACAGTTATGCCTTTTGGGCTAACTAATGCCCCTGCCGCATTCATGGATTTAATGAACCGAATCTTCCGACCATACTTGGATCGATTCGTAGTAGTGTTCATTAATGATATCTTGATCTACTCCCGAAGTGATGCTGAGCATGAGGAGCACTTAAGGTAAAGTGCTGCAACTTTGCGAGAAAAGAAGTTGTTATGCCAAGCTGGCAAAGTGCGAATTTTGGCTTCGGGAAGTAGTTTTCTTGGGCCATGTGATTTCCGCCGCAGGTGTGGCGGTAGACCCGGCGAAAATTGAGGCAGTCTGTGATTGGCCCCGACCGACGACCGTTTCGGAAGTGCGTAGTTTTATGGGTCTAGCTGGATATTATCGTCGGTTTGTGGAAGGCTTTGCGAAGCTCTCCACACCCCTCACTCGCTTGACGCGTAAGGGAGTGAAGTTTATCTGGAGTGAGGACTGTCAAAGGAGCTTTGAGGAGCTGAAGAATAGACTGATGACCGCTCCTATCCTTTCCCTTCCTGTTATGGGAAAAGGATATGTGATCTACAGCGACGCATCACACAGTGGACTTGGTTGTGTGTTGATGCAAGAAGAGAGGGTAATTGCTTATGCATCAAGGCAACTCAAAGATTACGAGAAGAATTACCCTACCCATGACTTGGAGCTTGCTGCTGTAGTATTTGCACTAAAACTTTGGCGTCATTACCTATATGGAGAGCATTGTGAAATCTACACCGACCACAAGAGCCTAAAATACCTGTTCACGCAGAAGGAGTTGAATTTGAGGCAGCGTAGGTGGTTAGAACTATTAAAGGACTATGATGTAGATATTCTCTACCACCCAGGCAAGGCTAATGTAGTCGCTGACGCCTTGAGTAGGAGAGCGGTGCAAAGTTTGTCTATGATGATCACAGACCAGGCACCACTATTAGAGGAGATGAGACGGCTCGAGATAGAAGTTGTGTCCCCTGAGGTCTCTGCTAGACTGACATCTTTAGTCGTGCAGCCCACTCTGTTGGACAGGATCAAGGAAGAGAAAGAATGAGTGAGGACCCCCACTTGATCAAGATTAGAGATCAAATTCGAGATTAGTCAGTCAGGGGACTTTACGGTAGATGCCTCGGGAGTACTGAGGTACAGGAACCGAGCATGTGTGCCAGCGGATGCGGAGATTCGAGAGCAGGTATTGCGAGAGGCCCATTATACACCTTATACCCTACATCCTGGTGGGACTAAGATGTATAAGGACCTCAAGGCACACTCTGGTGGAAGGGCATGATGAAAAGGATATCGGGAGATTTGTGGCTCAGTGTTAAATGCAGCAGGTGAAAGCTGAGCATCGAGTGCCAGCTGGCAAGTTACAGAGTCTCCCAATCCCCAGTGGAAATGGGACCACATTACGATGGATTTCGTGGTCGGAATTCCTAGGGCACAGGGAGGAGCAGACGCTATCTGGGTAGTCGTGGATCGACTTACCAAGTCGGCGCACTTTCTGCCCATGCAGACTACGTGGCCACTTGACCGGCTAGCCCAGTTATCTGGATGAGATAGAGATTACATGGAGTACCCGCCTCCATTGTATCAGACAGAGACCCGAGATTGTTTCGCATTTCTAGGAAAAGTTTGCAAACAGCCTTGGGGACTGAACTCAGGTTCAGCACAGCCTTCCATCCGCAGACTGATGGGCAGTCAGAGCGGACGATACAAATCCTGGAGGACATGCTTAGGGCTTGCGTCTTGGATTTCGGCGGAGGGTGGATTCGACACTTATCCTTGGCAGAGTTCGCGTACAACAATAGCTTTCAAGCGAGCATTCCGATGGCTCCGTTTGTTTGAGCATTGTATGGACGCAAGTGTCGATCACCGCTTTATTGGAGTGATGTGGCGAGAGGCGGACCTTGGGACCAGATGTCTTGATAGAGGCAGAAGAGAAGGTCCGAGAGATTCGGAAGCATCTTCAGACCGCCCAGAGCCGACAAAGGAATTATGCCGATGTTCGGCGACGAGACTTAGAGTTTCAGGTTGGTGATCATGTGTTCCTGAAAGTCTCGCCGTCCAAAGGAATCAGGAGATTCGGCATTGTGGAAAACGCTAGCCCCCGATATATTGGACCTTTGAGATATTGGAGCGTATCGGGCCAGTTGCCTACCGACTTGCACTTCCTCCGAAGCTTGCTGGTGTCCATAATGTATTCCATGTCTCTACTTTGAGGAAGTATGTCTTCGACCAATCGCACGTCATCGACTTCACACCGCTCGAGATCAACGAGGATGTGAGGTATGAGGAGCGCCCACTGCGAATTCTGGATCGGGAGGTGAAAGAATTGCGCAATCGGGCTATTCCCTATGTGAAGATCCAATGGAGCAATCATGACGAGCGCGAGGCTACATGGGAGCTCGAGTCAGAGATGAGGGATGCTCACCCCTACTTATTCGAGACATCGGACTGAGGATTATTGTTTAAGTCTCGTTTCGAGGACGAAACTCTTTTTAGTGGGGGAGGATGTGATGATCCGGACTCCCGCAGAACTGCGCAACCTTAATTAGTGACTGTAGGAAGCTTGTACAGTGCAACGAAGCCTGTAGAATCGAAATTGGATATTTAAAATTGACTCTGCACGAAAATCGGAGCAAATGGGATTTTCCGGGAGCTTTTTGTAAAATTTCGATGAGAATTTGGCGGAACGGACTATCGTATTGGACTCAGCGCGCGAAAACGGTCAAACGGTATATTCGCTTAATTTTCGGCATTTTTTCTGTCAGGGTACTGTTCATCGGAACAGTAATCGCCGGCCGAAATTACTGTTCCGGCCGGCGGGCGGCCGCGGCGAGCGGCGGCGGGCGGCGGCGGCACGGCGGCGGGCAGCGGCGCAGTGGCAGGGCAGCGGCGGAGCGCGGAGGCGCGCGGCACCCCCACAGCCGCGGGCAGCGCGGGCAGCAGGCGCGGGGCGCGGTCCATGGATGGGCGTGCACCGGGTTGCGCGGAATCCTGTCCGCCACGTGGCAGCATCCCATTGTGGGCCGGCTTCTAGAAGCGTAGTGGGCAGTGACACGGGGCGCACCCGGATTGGCCGACAAACTTCCGGAAGACCCGGAGCACGGGGCAAACACACGCCCCACGTGGACACGTGGCGCGCTTTTTCATTGGCCCTGCACAGGCTGT
>CM054954.1:3626598-3690300 GCA_029168755.2 Tillandsia fasciculata
AATTTGCAAAATCCAGTCAAACCAAATAACTGAAAAACCTAAGCAAATCGAACGAAATTAGTTGGTTCGGTTCGGTAATCTGGTTTATACAGAATAGTGCTCTCCTGTGATTTTCTTAAAATGGTGCTGGGATGATGTGTTGAATGTCTTGTTATATACTGTGTAGTCAGGGTTTTGTCTCAGTAATAATATTAGTGGGTCAACATTCGAGATCGAAAAAATAAAGAACAAAAAAACATTTACTATTGACAAAGCATCCTGTCATCTGAATTTTAAAGATCAAGTGGTACACATCAATGAGTCTATGCATAAAGTCTATGCATAAACAGCATAGCAAAGAGCCAATAACATATAATTACTGTCCGCGCATGCGGCTACCAAGAACGGTGCATACTTGGTAGTGTGTGCAACTATGGATTTTTTGTGTTATCTCATAATTGTTTTGTGGAATATGTTTGTCTCTATGGTTGCCATCATTCTTACACTTGTTGTCTTCTCTTTCTGTTTGCAGATACAAGATAACATCTCTCTTTTATGCCAAATTCGTGATAATCTAGCCACAATCATCAATGAGTATGCTTTTGAATCCTTCATCTCTCTTTCTTCCTTTTTATTTGTGGTGAACATATAGAAGATGAATGCATTTTGTGCGGCTAACTTTAAACCGTCCTTGAAGCATGTAATTTACTGAAAGTCCAAATTTAGTGGGTAGACTGTTGACTTGTTTCTTCAGATATATTCTAATTTCTAGTCACTGATTAGTTGCATCCTTCATTTTCCTTTTGGTTTCAAATATGCTAAAACTTAAATTATTGTGAAGCAGTACCAGATACTAGAACATAAATATGTATACACATATATCACTGCCAGTAGATGAAACTTTGCAAATACGCTACGAAGTTGATATTTCTGTGTGCACTCGGCAGTGCCATATTTATTCGCAATCATGCCCCTGCCAAGGGTATGTATGCTAGAGTTGTTTCCATAAATACGGCTGGCAACTTTGCCAGGGTATTTGCACAATTTCAGAAATTCACAGGGGATATCGCTACAGGAGAATGGCCTTTTATTCTATAAGGAGTCCCATTGTTTTTTTTTCGTGATACTCGATTGATAAATGCTAAATCCGAGCGAATATCCTATGCAGAATAAAAGATGTCTCTGATATAATGAACCAGATGCCGCCGATTCCGGTGAAGATAAATGAGGAGCTCGCCAACTCCATGCTCCCGACTACATCACACATGCAATCGTGATATATCTCGTGCAACCCCCGCTGTTCATTTTGCAAATCTAGCCTAGTGTTCAGTTCACTCGGTAGCTTTCTCTCTTATCTTTCTCTTTTTTCTTTCTCGATCGGTTGATAATAATGTAGTTAGCATGCAAGCCTGTCAAATATTAGGATAAGTCCTAACTTTTGAGTCGATGTAGACCGTATACAGTAATGATTTTTGTTGTAAGCATTAGTTTGTTAGACTGGTGGGAAGGAAATAACAAGTCTCTCTGTTATTCCTTGCATTGTAGATATATCATGTGTCGGATGTACAATTATTTCGAGTTGAAAATATGGGTTTAAATTAATTCTCGGCTATTCCTTCGTCTGTCGACTGGCGAAAGAAACCCCCCCCCCCCCCCCCCCCCCCCCCCCCCCCCCTCGCGCATCAGCTTTTTTTTTTTTTTTTTTTTTTTTTTTTTTTCTTTCTATTTGACTACTTCAACTGGCAAATGTTGTTTGGTTTGTGTTTTCTGATTTCTATAGTTTTGTTGATGGAACCTGAGCCTCCACATTGGAAACTGGAGTTTGGAGACATATATTTTGTTTTACATACAAACCAATTGCCAGGTAATAAATCTTTATTCTGTGGATCTGTAGTAGGTTAAAATTTTAATTTTCACAGTTGTTTTATCTTTGTTTATTGCAGAAATAGTTTTCTCTGTGCTTTGTATCCTTTTTCTTCTTCCTTTTTTCCCAGGTTTTCTCCTTGGATGTCCCTCTATGATGTACATACAGTAAACTGGGAAATTATCTTTTGGAGATAATGTGGTGGCTGACTTATTAGTCATTAGACTTTCACATTTGTCTCTTTTTTTAGAGGAAAAATTACAAGTTGGGTTAACTTTTACTGAAATTTGGTGATAAGTTCACTAATGCAAAATAAAGTAGTTAGAGATCTACATCAAAAGCACTAACAACATATATCTTCTAAAGTGAACTATATTCCTTTTGACTTTGCCTACTCCATGCACATTAGTGGTGATAGGTGAAGTAGAAACATGCCCAACAAATATGACCTAAATAATGGGAAAAGCTATACCCACAACAGAGACTCCAAACCAAAACCCCTGTCTCTTACTTACCCTGGCTTTTGTGCATGTCCTCATAGACAAATAGGGTTTAGGTTTTAGGATTTAGTGTTTAGAATTTAGGTGTGACATTTTTTTTTTTCTTCTTTTTTTTTTTTTTTTTTTTTTTTTTTGAGTTGTTTGTAGGCTTCTTCTTTGAAAGAATACTTTTATATATATATAATCCAAAAGGCGAGGAGGGGCTTGAATTTTGTTTCTGTTTTTCTTTTATTGTTTTTTGTTTTTGTTTTTTGAAATATACTAGCAGTGACTCATTTTCTGATCTTAAAAATAACCTTCAGATAACAAACTACTGAATTCAAGATAATGATTCTTCAATCTCTTTCATTTTCTGCATTTTATATAACTCAAAACGGAGCTGCAATTTAAGATGACCGTATTCCATTATGCACTTGCACTTCTCTGAATGCAGAAGCAGGGAACAATTTCCGAATCTACTTATGGATCCGATGAGCTTTTGCATCTGTTTTTTCTAATTTCAAATATGATGGTATGTATCAAATTCAGATCGGGTTGACTTGAGTTAGTGATTTTTTTTAACAAAACCAAATGATCAATATGGCAGTCGAATTCTTTGATTAACTGAATCCAATTACGATACGAATTTGACGAGCTTTCGCATCTGTTCTTTTAAGTATTCAAATGCGATGGTTCGAATCAAATTTGGATCGGATTGTTGGATTAGTGAGTTCCATCAACAAGGCCAAATGACTGATATGTTACTCAATATTTTTGAGCAGAAAATCAAAAGAGACCCAGTTCTTGTGGGACCCAAAGTATCTCCTCCATTTTCTTTCTAAAATAATCCCCAACAAAGAGGTGACTTTTATCACTAGGTTAATTTACATTATCTTTTAGATAATTGAAGTCCCTTTTCAGATAAAATATAATAAAAGAAAAACTGATTTAAGTCCCATTACTCTTTCTCAATTCAATAGATAAAAGTTTTTTTTTTTTTTTTTTTTCCTCATGTACTATTCCTATATGTTTCAACTTTTAGTCCCCAATTTTCCCTTTTTAATTAAGCCCTTCACTCTTAAAAATTACTTCATTTTCGGTTGTTTGTTTCTATCACTTCGTGTGTCTAGAGACGGTGGTGGATAGGTTGTAGTGGGTTTTTGAGCCGAAAATATCATCTTCAAGAATCCGGTGTTGTTCTGCTTTTGTTAATCACACCTATTCGCATCTTTTGCGTTCTTTGCTGTTCGAACACTCAAATCGTTGTGTGTCGGGATAGCGGGCGGTGTTTGTTGAGCGTTGGAACTTCTCGGGACACTGTGTGGGTTTCGGAACACTCAAATCGATGTGTTCCGGTTAGTCGTCGGGAATCTCCGGTGGGTTTCGAAAATCGGTAAAAGATATCGATGGTCTAAATAGTTCTCGGAGTGTGAGTCGTTTGTTTCCGATGTGATTCAGATTGGTATTTAGTATCAAGTGATTTATAATTTTGTAGTACCTTTCGTAGATGCAGGTAACTAGTTGCAGCACTTTTGTCATTAGGTGCTTCATCGGATTTTAGGTGGGTACTTCGATTCGAAGCCTACGAAATAATTTTTTTTTCATTTCCACCGTCTATTTGGACTAATATTTTATTATTTTTCTTCTTTTGTTTCTTATGTCTCACATGGATCTGGGAGAAGTCCAAATCAATTACAATATTTTGAAAAATTTTAAATTTCGATCGAAAATAAAATTATAATGAACTAAACAATAAAAATAGACATTTATGGCCAAATATGACTTTTATCTCAGAAATGAAGCACAACAGCGTGACTTTTACTGTTTTTATTTTATTTTATTTTTTATTTTTTTTACCACAAAATCAGTGTGTGCATACACAAAAAGAGTAGAAATTTCCATGGACAAAACTGCAAAAAATTTACGCCAAAATCAAGGACTGATATGTAAATGGAAAATGCTTTCTATGTAAATGACGCAGATGCGGGCAACCAAGTGGGAGTTGTTACACGCACCCCATTAATTTCCCCCAAAATATTTTACTCCAAATTAAATTCGTTCCTCGACTAATAAAAGGAGGATTTGGTGGCATGGGATCTCACTTCTCCCACCCCACAAGAAAAGCATGAGGGTAAAATTACATGCGTGGCCCTTATACTATCTCCATGTTACAACTTGACTTTTACACTTTTTTTTTTTTTTTTTTTTTTTTCACTTAACTAATTTTATTGCGGCTCGAAAACTTGACATGAAATTTTTTTTTTTATTTTAGTCTTATTTTCAAAAGGCATTTGGTTTGAACGGGAATAAAAATTTTCGTCTTTCTAAAATAAGTTATTTCAGCTTTTTTTTTCTTGGAATAAACTTATTTTTACTGACGAATAAAAATAATTAAAATAAATATAATTTTAATTATTATATTAATTATTTAATTAATTTAATGTTTTGACTAATTTATTATTTTATTAATTAATTATTTAACTATTAAAATTATCTAGCAATAGTTGATTAAATAAATTACATTATTATTTAATTAATATTTTTATATTAATTAATTAAATAAAATATTATTATTTATTATTTAATTAATATTTTTATATTAAATATTTAGATAAAATATTATAATTTTAAAATTATAATTATTTTTATTCTTACTATTTCAATCTAACTATTCAAATACTATTTTTTTTATTCTTAAAAATAACTTAATTTTCATTCAAACAAAAAATTAATTTTATTTTTATTTATTTTTAAATTTATATATATATTTAAAATAAACATTTCTTACTTATATTTGAAACAAGTATTTTTAGGCTCTAAAGTAATTTTTTGCAATAAGCGATCCGGTATGCAAAAGCCAAAGAATAATTATTTCATTACGGAAAAAAAAAACTATAAATTTTCGCAAATAAAGTATTCAAAAGAAAATAACAGGCACCAAGTCGAAAAATCAGGATAAGACAGGGGCTATTAAAATATTTTACCCACTTTCACTTGCATTTTCTTTTCCATATATATACTCTATCGTTTTTATGATCATCGAGCACATTTAATTTTAGGCGTATAATATATATTTTATTTATTATGGAGAGAATTTCTTAATTATCATTTCAAAATGATAACTAAAATTTATTTTATTCTAAAATAGATGAAGTGTATATTATATAACTATTTTTGGATATATCAAAAGAATTTTTCAAGATCATGATCACATTGTTTTTTTTTTTTTTTTTGGTTAATTTTATACAGCTCTTGTAAATATGTCGAATAGTTAATATATCTCTATAAAATTTAATTTTTTATATTAATTTTTTTTAAAAGTCCTAAGTTATTTATATATATATCACTTATTGTTAGCTCGCTCTTTAATTTTTAACCAAATATAAGCAAAATGATAGTTTTGACCTTTCAAATGTCCATCCAAAAGTTTGACTATTAGAATAATGTAAAAATATCTAAAAAGATAAAAAAAAATAAATTTATCTCAATAACTAACCAAATTTAATTATTTAACCTATAATTAATTATATTTTTATAACCAACATTGATGGTAGAGATATATATGAACAACTTAGTACTTTTAAAGAGATAAATATAAAAAGTTGAACTTTATAATAATATATCTGCTATTTGATATATTTACATGGAGCTGAATGCAATTAATCCCTTCTTTTTTAAACAATGCTTAAATTAGGTGTACGATATATACCCCACTCATCCTGAGGTGAAAATTTTTTTACTGATCATTTCGAAGTGATTAATAAAATTCATCCCACCTAGGATGAGTGGGGTATATATCATACACTCACTTTTGGGTGTATCAAAAGTTATTATTATTATTATTATTATTATTATTATTATGGCACAGATGCTGTAGAGGACTTCTTTTTTAAACTAATCTTAAATTATAATATTTGCAAAGTAACCTTTGTAAAATTTTTTTTGTAAAACTAACCCTTCTTTCGCGCGCCACGGAGACTGGACGAGCCGGCGCCACGGAGGCTGGACAAGCTGAAGGCGCTGAATCGTTTAGCGTCTTCACAAAAATCCTGTGAAGACGCTGAATGAATCAGCGCCTTCACAATGTGCTGAAGGCACTGAATAAATCAGCGCCTTCAGCATATACTCTGAAGGCGCTGAATCAATCAGCGCCTTCATTATATATGCTGAAGACGCTGATTCATTCAGCGTCTTCAGAATATATATTGAAGACGCTGATTCATTCAGCGCCTTCAGCACATACTATGAAGGTACTGAGCACTTGGCCAATTTTCGCGAAAATTGGATAAGTCCTCAGATATAACTGCTAAAGGCGCTGAATGGTTCAGCGCCTTTAACATCATATGCTAAAGACGCTGACCCATTCAGCGACTTTAACATATTTGTTATAGGCGCTGAACCATTCAGCGCCTTTAACATGTATGTTAAAGGCGCTGAATGGTTCAGTGCCTTTAACCACAGTAACAACAAAGAATTTTTTTCAAGTCAAAAAAATAAAATTTGTACAACAAGTTTCATAACAGAATGAAAAATACAACAAGATTCACATCATCTAGATATTGAGCTAAAACATTCAGAAATAATATGATACAATTTCACAACATTCAGATATAACAGTTGAGTAACAATAAAAAAATGTAATCACAAAAATATTAATAATACACCCTCAAACTCAAAATTGAGATAAAACTCAATTTTGAGCTTATCCTCTCCCTCGACCTCCTCGGCCACACCTACGTCCACGCCCTCGCGGACGCCCACGCCCACGAGGAACAACAAGCTCGATAATCGGCATATCATCAAGATGCTCGACTGCTGCCAACTGATCGAGCTCCTCGATAATACGACCCTCATCATGCTCACCAATATGTTGGATATCCTGGGTGATGATGACAAGGGATGACGACGTGAATATGCCGATGCAAATGATGTCCATGATACAGGATGCGGGAGTGACTCTGTTGTCGAGGAAAATGTCGTAGGAGCCTGAATAGGAGGAGATGGAGATCGTGGCACCTGAAATGGCGTAAATAGTTAGTTAATTTAAATTTGAAGACTTAATTTGAAATTTCTAGTGATATGAAGGTACTTGATGACTCGAGGACGATGTGTGAGCATAATCTTCTCGTCCCTCAGCAACTCTGACAGTAGGTACCGAGGGTACATTTTGCAGTACCATATGAATATGCTCGCGCATATCTGTCAAAGTCCCGAATATCCTCGTAGGCGACGGACGATCATGCAATAACTGGCCTATAGTAGTATCCATCTGTCGTAGTGTGTCGGCCTGCATTTCAATTGACAAATTAAATTTATATTAAATATACAAAACATGTTAAATTTATATATATAAATTATTATACCATTATCCTCTCGTGATAAATTATTATACCATTCTGCATTTGTTCTATTCACGATCACTTTGAAGGAAAAATCTTCAGATTTGACTTCAAATTCTATTAATCCAAATCGGTCAACCCGATGTCCCCGCGCCGTATCTATATTTTCGGTAATTATTCTTTTAATATTAGGGGTTAGCGCCGTCATACTTTCACCGTAAGCACGGCGATAAAAAAAAAAAAAAAACTTATTCAGCTTATAAAATGTAGCGGCAACAAAAGCCGTGATAGACAAACCACGATTGCCCTTAAGTACCCCATTTAACGATTCAGATAGATTCATAGTATTCAATCCAAACCGGCGGCCTCCATCAAATGCCTTTGCCCAGTACTCTTTATATCTATCAAGATCATGGACCCACTGCCAAGCATCGTGATCCAACGTTTCTAATACTTCCTTCAACTGATTATATTCCGTCGGTGTTGAAGCAATTCCGATCTGCCAAAATTTATCTAACAAAGTTTTGTTTTTGAAGCGCTTATTCATATTTGCTTTCATGTGTCGAAGACACCAACGATGCGTGTGACCCTGTGCTGGAGGATAGATAGTAGCCACTATTTCCCTCAATCCAGAAAATTGATCAGATATAAAACAAATGGCTCTATCGCGGGTAACATAATGATGCAGGTTTTGCAAAAACCATCGTCAACTCCCGCCATTCTCGCCCTCACAAATTGCAAATGTCAAATGATATAGTCCATTATTTGCATCTACAGCCATCGCTATCAACACATGACCTTCGTATTTGCCGTACATATGTGTGGCATCAATACTCACTACCGGCCGACATTGTGCGAATCCACGAATCGAAGGTCAAAATGGCCAAAAAACACGACCAAAGCGAGAAATCCCATCAGCGGGCCACCTATGTTCCAGACGCCATAAAGTATCTCGATTAGATTCCTTCACCATATTAAGGTAACGAGGGAAGTCTGTGTATGATTGCTCCCAGCTCCCGTAAATAAGCCGTAATGCTTTACTCCTTGATTGCTAAGCCTTCCAATATGTTATGTCAATATGGTAAGTCTCTCGCACCGTTTCTTGAATTTCTTTTGGTGTCATATTAAGTCTAGCCTTTAATGTAGGAAGAATCAATTGACATATAAGGCTCGAATTACAATTACGGTGTGCCGCGTTCAGCATTGGAATTACACATGTGTGTGGACCAGCATATGTTTTAACCCTAAAGTACGTCGTATCTTTAGGTACCGAAGCATGTAATCTCCATGCACATCTCTCGACGAAGCATTTGACAGTATAAGTCGTTCTAGTAGATTTCAAAACTTTCATTTGTACATTATGATCAATATGCCACCGGTCTAGAGCATTCAATAAAGATGCCTTATCACAAAAGACGCGCCCAACCCAAGTCCCGTCAATGCTAGGGAGACCAATATTGATTTGTCGAATATCACCCTAGGTAGGATCTACAACATACTGATTCATCCAATTATTATCTGTAGGAAAACGTTCCGGCCTCAAGCTCTGAAGGTGTTTGCTCCGCTCACCGAGGGCTTCTATACTCGGCAGACCCAAAACCGGCGGGCCGTCGTGGCTATCACGTGCGGAAGGGCCAACCTCGGCCATTACCCACAGGGATAGCTAATGACTTGGCCGGCCGATTCGGAGGACTCTCAAACGACTTCTTGGTGGCTAAATACAGAGAGCAATACTTCGTGATTTTTCTGCCGCAGTGGGTGTCGCCTGAGGACCTGATCAGGAGGGAGGGCCTACGTCTCCCTCGTTGCCGCATCCGATGCTTCGCTTGGAACCCACTCCGTGATGCTGTGAGATCCAGGCTGCGGTTCAAGGTCTGGATCAAGCTGTTGAATCTGCCGTTTGAATGCTGGTCCGAGGGCAAAGTGGCGGCCATCGTCAATGGATTCGGAAGATTTCTGAGGACTGATGATAGCAGTCGAAACCTGTTGGATATCAACTACTTCAAATGCCAGGTCACCGTGGAAGACCCTGCGGACGTTCTGGAAAATCTGTACCTCACCATGGGCGACCACCTACTGATCATCCGAGTCATCCTAGTGAGCACCGCCCCCTTTGGCGGGGACGACCGTGGCACTCCCTTCGCAGGTGGCGACCCCAATGAGGGGGGTGGCCAAACCGATCCGTTAGGGCGACAACTGGCGCGCTGGACCAACCAGAACCCCGACTTGGAAGACGACAGCGTGGTGGGTGGACGACGCGCCTCCGATCCTAGCGACTCATGGAATTCTTCCGAGATCCGGGATCGGTGGCGGCCGTTGTCTCCCGGGTGGCCCGCAAGCGACTGGGTTGCTCCGGCCGGCGAGTGGGTGCCAGGGGGGGCCGGTGGATCCACCAACTTTGCGCCGTGGAAAGGTGTGGGGTGGGGCGCCCTCCTCCCAAGCTTCGAGGTTAGCTGGGAACGGAAGGTTCTGCTGCGGGTCTGCCTCCCCGTTCCTCGAGGCATCGGCTTTTCCCGATCCCCAATGTCTGCACCTGCCCTCCTTGTCGCCGACCTGGGGAAGCTCGGAGCGGGCGTCTCGATGGTGGCCGCGGGTGGGGATGCCCTAGATCTTACTTTCACTGATTGGGTGATATCTTGTGGTGTGAAGCCTCGAGTTGGTTTTGCTTTTTCCCCTGTCTGGGGGTTTCATCGTGCGGTTGGGGCTGCGTCTGGGTGCGGGCGCGACATGGTTGGGCACCCCCATGCTGTCCCATCCGAGTGGTCCGTTGGAGCTACATCCGTTGGTGCTACATCCCCTGGGCTGCTTGTTTGCTTCGTGGGCCCTGACTTGCCAGCCGGGCTTCTGGGGGGAAAGGTGTCTGGGGATCCTGTTGGGCCTTTGGTGGGCCTGGGGCAGGCAAGGGTCGAGAGACTGACCCGCTCGCCTTGGATGGGCTTGGGCATTACCGATGGGAAGGCGGCCCATCTCTGTAGGCCTAGGACTTGCGGGCCGGACCCTCTGCTTCCCCCTTCGGTTAACTCAAGCTTGGAGCTCATTACGGTGGATCCCTCTTCTGTTCCTACCTGTCGGGCCGCCATAGAGGGGCGCTCCTCCATCGTTCCGAACTCACCCCCGGCCCCCTCGGTCCAGCTCCTTGCTCCACGGCCCGCCCTGCCCCCTTCCCCCAGCGTCGGTGGTGGAGCAGCTGGGCTCTCGACGATTGTGCCCTTGGGGCATGGGGTTGGGGGCCATGAGCCGCAGGTGGGGCTGGGGGACACGGATTGCGCTGACGAGTCAGAGCTGGCGGCCGGGGCCGCCGGGCATGTGACTGCGGCAGCGCTGGTGGGCGAGGGGCTGGCGGACGCTATGGCGCTGGAGGCCGCGACAGAAGACTTTGGGACGGACGTGGCGCCCGCGCGTGACCTCGATGAGGGGCGGGGTACCTGCAGGAGTAGCCTGCGACTAGCGGGCCGGGGCACCCTTTCGGCAACCGCCAGGGCTTCGGCGCGCAAGGCAAAATTGAAGGAGGGCTTGAAGACTCGCGATCTTACCACGCCACGCCGGACCTTGCCCTCGGCTAGTTCTGCCTCGGTGGCGGCTGGAGTGCCAGATTCGGTGGCTTGCGGTCGCGCTAGAAGGATGGGAGTGCAATGCGGAGTAGTGCTGTCCCAGGAGGAGGCGCTGGAGCTCGTGGCATTCCTTGGGTCTGCCTAGGGGGTTCAGCCCGCTTCGTCTACTCTTGTGAGAGTTGTATCTTTTTTTAATGTTTAAGATTATCAGTTGGAACGTTCGTGGACTGAACGACTCCGGTAAACGAAGGCTTGTTAAGTGTGGGCTTGCTTCTTCTAGAATGGCCGTTTATTGCTTGCAAGAATCCAAAGTAACCTCTGTATCCGCGTCTTTTCTCCGCTCATTCGCGGGTCACCGTGTGGATAAGTGCCAGTTCCTGCAGTCAGATGGGGCCTTGGGCGGCCTTATCACCTGTTGGAGCTCTAGAGAGTTCTCTTGCTCTGAAGTGGTGGTCCGCCGTTTCTCCCTGACGGTAAAGTTGAAACTCTGCAACTCGGGCAGTGAGCCTGTCTTTATTACGAATGTGTACGGACCGCCCTCGTGGGAGGGAAAGGAGGAGTTCTGCGCTGAGTTGGAGGGGCTTCGTGGGGTGTGCAAGGGGCCGTGGGTCATGTGCGGGGACTTCAACCTCACCAAGAGTCTGGAGGAGAGGAAAGGGAGAAGTTGGTGCCGAAAACTAATGTCTCGATTTGCGGACCTGCTGAACAACCTGGATCTTATTGACCTCCCAATTGGCAATCAACGTTTTACCTGGTCCAACATGCAGGCATCACCAACTCTAGCCAAGCTGGATCGTTTTCTCGTCTCGGCCGAATGGGACCTGGCCTTCCCCCTCTCAAAGGTGGTGGGCCTGCCTAGGGTAACGTCGGATCACACCCCGCTTCGTCTGTCGACCGGTGGGAACCTTCCCACCCGGAGGTTCAAATTCGAAGACGCCTGGCTGTTAAGGGAAGACTTCGCCTCGAGAATGGCATTGTGGTGGGCCGAAGCTCCGGGGAACCAGTCGAGCGCTCTCTCCTTCAACGCTAAACTTAGGCACTGCATGGTTAGGTTTAAGGAATGGAGTGCGGCCAACTTCCATAGTATCTCAAAAACGAAGCTTGACCTCTCCAAGGAAATTCAATCTTTGGACCTCCTGGAGGAGTCTTCTAGCCTATCCGCTGAGCTTCAGGAGCGTCGCAGCACCCTAAAGCTCCAGCTGGCGGCTAATGTAGCAGAGGAGGAGGCGCTCTGGAAGTCCAGAGCTAAGCAGCACTGGCTTAAAGTAGGAGACGGTAATACTAGCTTCTTCCATGTCGTGGCCAACGGGCGCAGACGTACAAACTTTATTGAGGTAGTAGAAGATGACGGCCATAGGTTATCCAGGGACAGCGCGAAAAGGGACTATTTCTACCATAAGTTCAAGGAGGCATTCACTCCGTCAGGGCATAATTATGATCTCACAGGGGATTGGAGCGGCCTTTTCGGGAACACCCCACTTCTGGCCTCTGAGACACTCTCGGCTCCCTTCAGCAAAGAGGAGATCAAGAACGCTGCCTTTCAGCTCGGTGCAGATAAAGCACCCGGGCCAGACGGCTTCAACCTTAGGTTTTATCAGAAGTTCTAGACGATTATTCAAGACGATATCTACCGAATCTTCGACGATTTGTACGAGGGGAAGCTTAATACCGGACCGATTGATTACTCCTTCATCACCCTAATTCCTAAGAAAGAAGGAGCGAAAACTGCCGGGGACTTCAGACCGATTAGCTTAATCAACGGTATCCAGAAGATTATCTCGAAAGTCTTAGCAAACAGACTAGCTTCAGTGCTGGACGGCGTAATCTCCCCCGGCCAGGCGGCCTTTCTGAAGGGTAGGACGATTCTGGACTCCTTCGCGACGGCAAATGAACTAATTAGCTGGGGGTCTAAAACCAGAGCGGAATGTATCGCCGTCAAAGTCGACTTCGAGAAGGCATTCGACAGGGTGAATTGGAGGTTCCTGTTCAAGGTTATGGGTTGGCTCGGGGCCAACTCTCGGTGGTGCGGGTGGATTGAGCAATGTATTGCTAATGCTAAAATCGCTGTGCTCGTCAATGGGACACCAACAAAGTGGTTCAAATCCCGTAGGGGCCTTAGACAGGGGGACCCTCTCTCACCACTGCTCTTCCTGCTCGTGGCGGAAGGGCTCGCACGCATGACAAAGAGGGCAGTCTACAACAAACTTCTCACCGGGATGGGGCCGGCGGAGGGATGCTCGGTGCCCATCATCCAGTATGCGGATGACACTATTTTCTTTTGCAAAGCCAAGCGCTCGGAGGTGCGTAACCTCAAGTTCTTGTGGCAACTGTTCGAATGGGCGTCCGGACTGAAGATTAACTGGGCCAAGTCTGAACTCCTGTACTTCGGTAGCCAACCAAGAAGGGGAATGAGAATGGCGGAGCTAATCGGCTGTAAGCTGGGGAAACTGCCAATCAAGTATCTCGGCCTGCCACTCTCTAACAAGTGGCCAACGAAAGAAGACTGGTGGAAGATCATCAACAAGTTTCGAAATAGGGTCGAAGGCTGGCAGGCGAAACTGCTTTCACAAGGGGGCAGGCTTACCCTGATCAACTCGACGCTAACTGGGCTGCCACTCTATGCACTTTCGGTATTCAGAGCTCCCAAATGGGCTATCAGTCGCATGGAAGGTCTTAGGAGATCTTTCTTCTGGAAAGGCACGTCAACGGCCCTGGGCGGCCACTGTCTGGTTAACTGGAGGCTTGTGTGTCGAAACCGGAGGGAGGGTGGGCTGGGGGTCCTAAACCTGGGCAACTTGAACTCTGCCTTGCTGGCGAAATGGTGGTGGAAGCTGCTTTCCAGCCGCAATCACCTCTGGGGACGGCTCATCTCACAACTGTACTATGCCAAGCGAAGACCGCTCAGGGAAGGAGCCTCCTTCTCTCCGTTCTCCTTCTGGTGGAAAAGTGTGCTGAGTGTTAGAGAGGTGTTTAACTGCGGCGCACACTACAAGTTGGGGGACGGGAGTAGAGTGGAACTGTGGCGGGACAAATGGGGGGAAATGGGATCCCTTTGCTATCAATACCCGGAAATTTTTATAGACGTCTCAACTAAGAACTGCACGATTAGAGATTGCTACAGTAGGGGAGCATGGAGGTGGAGCCGCGTACTCTCCGGGATCCCTCGCAGGAGGCAACTCTCCTGCGCCTCTATCCTTGCGCTCAAAGAACTGCTGATTAACTTTGCCTCGGGCAGGGGAGAGGATGTACTCCGGTGGCGGTGGGATCGATCGGAAGTATTCTCGGTTAAGTCGGCCTACGACTTCCTACAAGACAGCGGGATTAGGGTCACCCTATTCGATAAGCTCTGGGCCGCTAAAATTCCGCTCAAAGTCAGGATCTTTGTGTGGCTAGCATTAAAAGGTAGGCTCCGTACGAAGGACAAGCTTGCCTAGGTAGGTTGGAATGGGGACGAGCTTTGCGTCTTCTGCGGGGATGCCATCGAGACCGTCAATCACCTACTCGTCGATTGCGCTGCCAGCAGAGTACTGCTGGGCAGACAAATGACCCACAGGCGGCTACTGGACAGCAGCAACTCGGTTGTGTCACTCTGGGAAAAATGCTGCCAAATAAGGGACAAACAAGGGAAGATAGAGAGAGCCATCTTATTCGCTTCCTGGTGGACCTTATGGCTGGAACGTAATAGAAGGATTTTCGAGAACAAGACTATGGACGGGAATCACTTGGTGGACCGCTCCCGGGCCCTGTGACACCCCCGGAATTTGGATTAGTCCTCTATATAAATGATATAATAGGACTAAAATCTCTAACCCGGCTATAGCATTTTGGATGGTAGCAAGATCCAAAAGGAACATGAGAGTTAAGCGTGCTAGAGCTAGAGTAGTTCTAGGATGGGTGACCCCCTGGGAAGTGGGGCGTCACAGTTGGTATCAGAGCCATTCACCAGCCGGAAATGTGAGATGAGTCTCGGCTGAGCTAGGGTTATATAGCGGGTAGAGCGAGGCTCCCTGGCTAATGACCGTTGTGAGTGGAGTGCAGCTCCTCACAAGGTCGGCTAAGGCTAGCGAGACGAGTCTCACATCGCCTGGTGCTTGTGAGTGTGCTTGAGCCTGACGTGGACGTCAGGGCTTAAAGGGGGGAAGAATGTGACACCCCCGGAATTTGGATTAGTCCTCTATATAAATGATATAATAGGACTAAAATCTCTAACCCGGCTATAGCATTTTGGATGGTAGCAAGATCCAAAAGGAACATGAGAGTTAAGCGTGCTAGAGCTAGAGTAGTTCTAGGATGGGTGACCCCCTGGGAAGTGGGGCGTCACAGGCCCTCTGCTCCCTCTGGGACTCCTTCTGCTAATTTTTTTTTTTTTTTTTTTTTTTCGACTTTGAGGCCACGCTGTCTCACCTCTTTGCTAAGTTCAATCAGTTTTGAATGAAGCGGTAGCATGCTACCTTCTCTCAAAAAAAAAAAGGAAAACGTTCCGGATGATCAACAAATTCAATTTCCTCGTCAGGATTGTCAACATATTCGTTGCTTATTTCTGGGTTGTCCATTTAATTGAAAATGGCATTTGCAAGATAATTTAACCCTCCATCATGATCATCATCTATATCATATGATGGATCATTCAAATCTTCATCCTCACTACTATTGTGATCATCATTGATTGGTGAATCCTCATGATTAATATCACTATCACCACCCCGTCAACATTAGCATCTCCTTCATCAATATTTTCATCTCCTTCGTCAACATTAGTACCAAAATCATGAATAGTAGGATTATTCCAATGTTCATAGGAAGTAGATAATCTGCACATTTGGTAAACATTAGCACCTCCACATCCCATTAATTTAAAAATTACTTTGATTTACTTACCCCCAATCATAAGGTTCTAGTTGTAAATGAAACAATTCAGATTCTAGATGGGAAGTCGTGCATTGTTCGCGTGAGGTCATGCATTGTCCACGTGAGGTCGTGCATTGTCCACGTGAGGTTGTGGTTTGCGTGTGTGTGGTCGTAGGTGGCACACATGTGGTCGTTGGTGGCACACTAACCGAGCAAGGTACAACACTTTCAATAGGCGAATACTCACTTTCTCTGCAGTATATATAATGATTAAGTCCAATTACAGAAAATTACAAATCACCAATTTATTATATTATTTAACTAACCTTGTAATTCTTACACCACCTTGGCTTAGAAAATTTGGATCATCCATTACATTGGCGGAAGGACCCACATCAATATAATTGTGGAGCATTCTCGTGTAATAACTTTGCGGTTCAAAATTTTCCGACGGATGTAACTCTTTCTCAATGTATACTGTCACAAAACTATAATGTTCACATAATCCAATCATTTCCTACAATGATTCATCATCTACTACTTCGTGAGCTAAATATTCATTACCGACACTTGGGCAACGGATCGTGAATTTTAAACGGAATTCTTCTCTTCTACAATTTGTTAAAAGATACATTCTCGTCTCGAAACTAGTATATGTAGAATCAGAAGGTATCACGATTAATTTTTTTCGACCGCCGATATATTTTGGACCATTCTTATCGATAACTAACTGTCCATCCCAATGAACACTTAGCGACATATGACGATTAGCCATTTTAACTACAAAAAAAATTAAGCACTTTAAAATACTAATTTGAACTTCACCGTGAGAGAGCGACAGTGAAACCTCTCACAGTGAGATCTCGCAAGGTAATGCTAAGGGCGACCTGTGAGCGATCTCTCACAGTGAAACCTCTCATAGTGAGGGATCTCTCACAGTGAGAAAACTCTCTCATTGTAAGAGATCCTTCTCACAGTGAGGGATCCCTTTGTGAGGGATCCCTCTGTGAGGGATCTTTCACTGTGAGAACAGTGGATCCCTCACTGTGAGATAACTCTCACAGTGAGGGGATTGCTCACTGTGAGCGATCTCACAGTGAGGAGATCGCTCACAGTGAGAACAGAGGGATCCCTCACTGTGAGAACAGAGGATCCCTCACTGTGAGTTAACTCTCACAGTGAGGGGATCGCTCACTGTGAGCGATCTCACAGTGAGGAGATCGTTCACAGTGAGCGATCTCACAGTCAGGGGATCGCTCACTGTGAGTGATCTCCTCACAGAGCGATCTCACAGTGAGGAGATCGCTCACTGTGAGATCGCTTACAGTGAGCGATCTCACAGTGACGAGATCACTCACTGTGAGCGATCTCCTCACTGTAAGAGAGAGAGAAAAAGAGAGGGAGAGGGAGCGAGGCTCACTGAGAGATGTAGAGAGCGAGAGAGACGGCGATGGCAACAATGTGCTTCCTCTCGGCGACGGCGACAGTATCTCGTCACTGGGTGGGAGAGGAGGTCCACACTGTGCGGGAGAGGGAGGCAGTTCAGCGATTGAAGAGAGGAAATGAGAAATGAGCGCAATGCTGCGCGTGCGGGTGGATATAGTTGTAAAGAAGGCGCTGAATGGTTCAGCGCCTTTAACATAAATGTCAAAGGCGCTGAATAGTTTAGCGCCTTAAACATATCATGTTAAAGGAACTGAATTATTCAGCGCCTTTAGCAGAAGGCGCTGAGGACTTAGCCATTTTTTGCGAAAATTGGCCAAGTCCTCAGCGCCTTCATAATATATGCTGAAGGTGCTGAATGAATCAGCGCCTTCAGCATATATGCTGAAAACGCTGAATAAATCAGCGTCTTCAGCATATATATTGAAGGTGCTGATTGATTCAGCGTCTTCAGAGTATTTGCTGATTCATTCAGCGTCTTCAGCACATATTGTGAAGGCGCTGATTCATTCAGCGTCTTCACAGGGTTTTTGTGAAGACGCTGAACGATTTAGTGCCTTTAGCTCGTCCTGCCTCCGTGACGCTCTACTGACAAAAACAGGGTTAGTTTTACAAATTTTTTTTTATAAGAGTTATTTTGCAAATAGGCTAAATTACAGAAAACCCCCCTGTAATATCCCGCTTTTCCACTTTACCCCCCTGTCATTTAAAAGTTGACAATCTGCCCCCTCGTAATTTCAGAAATGTGCAATAACCCCCCCGCCGTCAGTTGACCGTTAGTTGACCGTCAGTTTTTTTTGAAATATAATGTCATATACCCAAAATACCCTTGGAAAAAATTCTTAAAAAAAAAAAAAAAAAAAAAAAAAAATCGGAATAGAAAAGAAAAAAAAAACTTCGGGATAGCAAAAAAAAAAAAAAGAAAAAAAAAAGAAAAAAAAAGCATTTTCCTCTGTTAACCGTCAGCACAAGGAGGGCATTTTCGTCAATTTACCACATCCGTTACCGCCGTTGCCCCCTAAAAACATTTCGCTAATTACGAGGGGGCAGATTGTCGACTTTTAAATGACAGGGGGGTAAAGTGGAAAAGCGGGATATTACAGGGGGTTTTCTGTAATTTAGCCTTGCAAATATTATAATTTTGTAAGGTTAGTTTAAAAAAAAGTCCTGCGGTAGATATAAATTGAGCAAAACTTTGCATGACATGGGAATTATTTCTGAGACATGGGTTTTGGTTGTTGCTTTTGTTGGAGGATATAAAAGGATGAGATATTTACTGTGAGGATCAACAAAAAATATATATATATATATATATATATATATATATATATATATATATATATATGATACAATACATTTTTGCTTGAAGAAGAAGAAGAAGCAAGAGGTGGAGATTAATTAAGAGAGAATTAAGCTATTTATATGAAGCTAATTAAGATTGGTTTTAAAGGCATAGGGGAGTGTATAAGCTTCAAGAGCTGGTGAAGATACATATTATATATATATATATATATATATATATATATATATATATATATATATATATATATATATATATATATATATAGGATCAAAGGTGAGGTGATTTTTCTCTGATGGTGTTCTATTGATTTGGTGCTTATTAATTTTTTGTTCACTTTTTTGTTTACTTTAGTTTACAATTCACATGCATGTTTGGGTTGCTAAAAGAGTTTTGAATCACTTGAGTTCTCTTCTCTTATCTTTTTGTTTGTTTTGTGTGAAGGAAATGTGGTGGTACATATGACCTTTAAATCCCAGTTTTGTAAGAGGATTAGTTAGTAATATTTTTGTTGGATTTTTTTCTGAATATTTGATGGCATTTTTTATAAGGAATAATATTTTTCTTCAGTAAGATCCCATGCAAACTTATAAATTGTTTACAAAACCATGCACACACAACACACCACCACAAAAAGAAAGAAAGAAAGAAAAAAGCATGAGATAAAAGAGAAAACATTCTCAAATTCTCATTGATTCAACAAAATCCATCTCATAAGGTTAAGTTAATCAAAGACTGGAAACAAAGGTGATTAAGATTTTTTTTTTTTTTTTTTCCTGAAATAGCTAACAAGTTCTTCTTGTCCCTGATCTTCACTTCCAGAAATAAAGTACACAAAATTACCTTTTTTATTTTTATTTTTCTGGTTCCTTAATGTGATGAAAAAGTGGCTCTGTGATTTTACATAGGTTGCTGAGATGGGATCAAAGAGACAGCTAAATCAGATGGTTGTGGTGCTTCTTTTCCCCTTCACAGTAGTCTTCTTAAGTTGTTGTGTGCTTGGAGAAGCTGGAGATTCTCTCTCAATAAACTCTCAAATTGGACCAGGTGAAGTGCTACAAATTCTCATACAAAACTAAGAAGTGCTGTCAGAAGAAGCACTCTATTAAATTTCTCCTAACATATTTTATTTTGACCTTACTTCAATTTGTAACTTGCTGTTTTACAGTACAAATTTCAGGCATTTATGATAGCCAAATATTTGCTGCATTTAACTAAAAGTAGAAGCAGAAGAGAAGCCACATAATCATAGAATTTTCATTTATACCTTCTAAGATTCTTTCTCAGTAGAATTTTCATTAATTACCTTGTGAATTATCTCAACCAAAGAAGCATCACACTGCAAAAGGTACAAACTACAAAAGACTCTCACCTTTTCTTTTCTTTTCTTTCTTTTCTTTTTTTTTTCACCCCTTCTCAGTAGACAAGATTTTGATGGAGATGGAAAATGATTCGGAATCAGCGAATAGTTTGCTTATTAGAACACAAAGAGTTGATCCTTTGGATAATCTCAAGAAGTACAAAGGAGGATATAACATTACCAACAAGCATTACTGGAGTGTAAGTTTCCCCATCTTTGCTTTTCCCCAGCATTCTCCCCATAATGCTCTGCATTAGACATATAAAAGAAAATAATTATCAATAGTAATTACACCAAATGTGAGGATTTAAACAGATACAAGATCAAACAGGGAGCTAAACAAAGTAAAGCCGAGCATAAATAGTATTAGCACCTTATCATTTATCCCAAAATTAGCCGAGTGGCATGTTTCTAATCTTTCGGCAATGATGCATAACATTGTCATAAATGACGGTTTAATTGTAACTCGGCAAAACTGAACACTTGCATGACACAGTTCAAACAGTGAAGTCACATACTTGCATTTCATTTTTTTTTTACCTGATTCACATGCAGAGAAGTTTAACTGTCAAAAAGAATTAAGACCTACATTTGAAGAAAAGGATAAGAAACGAATAAAATTATGGGAAACTGACCCTTTATTTCATTTTCATATTCCAGTCGACAATATTTACCGGAGGAATTGGATACATTATTGCAGCACTGTGGTTTGCTGGTGGCATTACTGTCTCTGTATTTCTGCTTGTTACAAGAATTTGCTTCAGATGGAAAAGAAAACAGAATGAGAGAGCCTCTTGCTCCAATAGAAACTTCGTTTGGCCCATTATTTTGGGCCTTTTCTTCACATTCTTAGTCATGTAAGAATGATTTTTATCTCAAGTAAGAATCTACAAATCAAGGGCTTAATTGGCCTCCTGAAGCTTCTGTGAAGTGTTGTTCAAGAGGAGCTCTACGAAAAAACACTAATAGCAGCTTCATTAATCCTCTGCAACAGCTTCTGCAATAGTAAAATCAAAAGTTCCTATTGGAACTTTTGCTTTATAGGAGCCTAGAATCTCATTCCAGTTTTTCACAAAGTAAAAGTTACATAGTTTTTGTTTGCCAAATGTTTGGCTAGTGCTTATTAGAGTAGAGAAGCTGTCCCACAAAACCAATGGAACACTGCTGAACACTAAACAACCACTACAATACAATTTAATAGCTACCTGCTGTTGTTACCTTGTAGAGTAGCATCAGGAGTTATACTCGGCAGCAGCTCTAAGTTCCATTCGCAAGCCAGATCAATTAAAAACATCATAATGAGAACCACAGAGGAAGCATCGACAACGATGTACAATGTAACAGAAGCTGTAGCAGCCATGCAGAATATAACGGAGGTATATGGTGGCCGTAACGGATCTGACCTGTTGAACTCCAACGTAGAGAGTCTTAGCCTTCGAGCTTCAAATATACAGGCGAAAGCTGTAAGAAGCATGCATCTAGTCAACAAGGGGATCAACGCACTGTAAGACATAATCAAAAAGTGTTCAAAAGTTCAACTCTTTTATTTAAAACTCAAACGAGATTTTGTTGCAGGGAAGTAATCTCCATCATAACCGTCACGCTTAACATGATTGTTGTTCTTGCTTTGTTGGGTGAGTATATTTGAAACCATTTTATTTGAGTACTTTTTTGTCGTAGGAATAGATCTAACTACTTTTTCTCACAGCGGCAGCAAGGACTGTAAAGCTACAAAATTTATCCTCCTTGTAAGTAGTCTAAGAACTCTCCTTAGCACAACAAATAATTTTCTGATTCTAAGTCAAATAATCGAATGTAAATATAATAAAGAAACTAATCGTTTTACATATCTAATCTTCTGAGGTTCCACAGTTCAATGACCTAAATTGTTGTCATTACCTCTATTCTAACAAAAACTTAACAAACACAGGCTTATAATTGTTTGCTGGCTGTTGACATTCCTCCTCTGGACATATTGTGGGTTGTATTTCTTCCTCTATAAGTGAGTAGTGATTTTGCGCATACTACTAGAGTTTTCTTTTAATATGGCATCAGCTTACAAGGAAAATGGTGTATTTATTTAACAGGTTTTCCAGCGATACCTGTGCAGCTCTTGACGAGTACCAGTTAAATCCAGAAAACAGCGCCTTGAGCTCGATCCTCCCATGTAGAGCGCAGTTTTCAGCTGATACGGTTCTACAAGACGTTGGAGAAGAGATCCATGATACAATTGACCAGGTATAACCAAAAGCCGATAGAAACCCAAACCTTACGTTAGCTCGATTGGCCTGGCTGGAGCTTCTGTAGAGTACTATAAAATTCAACAAAATGCAAACTCAAAAGCATTCCATAATATATTACCAATGAACCACATCCTAACATCAAATTTATAAAATCCTGTACTACCGAGTAATCAATCAAACTAAAAATCTTTTAGAATCAAGTAAATATATTATGCCGCGCTTATTTGATATTCACATGGATACATTGTGTTTGTACAGTTCTAGAAAAATCAAAAAATTGTGCTTAAGAGTAGCTGAATTATATAATTGTCAGAAATACAGTAACTAAGATACTACAATTGCAATATATGCAGGTGAATGCAAATATATCATCCTTAAGATCCTCGTTCCAGTCAGAAATAGCATATGTATGCAATCCTTTCTCAGGAGCACCTGATAATTACACATATCAGCCAGAAAACTGTTCTTCGAACACAACCAAGATAGGAGACATTCCCCAGGTATACATTTCTCTCATTCTTTTATTACATACACTACAATATATTCCTTAAGTCGCAACATCAACAATGTTGCTGTTAACATTCACCATGTAGTATGCGAAATCTTTTTGAAGGTTTTGAAGAGATATGCCTGCTCGAAGAGTGATGGCGAAACATGTAACCAAGGAGAATTTATTTCAGCTAGTGACTACCACAAGGTTCTAATCTACACAAACTCCATTCAAAATATACTTGATGTTTACCCCGGAATGGAGAGATTGGTTAATTGCCAAATGGTGAAAGAAGTGTTCTCAGAGATACTTTTCGATCACTGTAAACCATTGAAGAAGCATGCGCGCATCACATGGGGCGCACTGGCATGTTTATCAACAGTAACGGTGGTGCTAGTTCTTGTATGGACAATTGAAGCCCTTTATGATTATAAATCTCATTTTTCTGATGGGTCCATAAAACCACATTCATCATCAGCAGAAGCATCTGATTTCGACACAGATGCAATGGGTCCGGCAAAACTGAAAGTTGAGGTTGAACCTTAGAAAGGAAGTACCATCACATATAAAATACAACTGAAAGAGAGTAAACTTTTTTCCCCCTCACTATGGGTTCGAGATGAGGATCCGAAGGAGACCATCCGCCCTTTGCCATTCTTTTGTCGTGTTCTCTGGTGGCTCATAAGATCCAGCCAAATATTTTTCATATACATAATTATGCATTTACCTTGACTTGTTTTCTTTGTTTTGGCAACTACAAGAAAGAAAAGGTACAGGAAATAAAACAGTTACTCAGAATTTCTACTATGCTGCTTAGTTTATGGTTTCAGATAAATGGACAAGATTGAGAAGACACCTGCATCGCATCACACTATGCAACATTTTAAGACTGTTCTATAGAAAGCAATGATCAGACAACAAAAATTTTCGCCACTACACGTGCACAGAAGTACGTATATTCTAATATCACTAACATTTACCAGTAATTTTACAGAGCTTGCCTGCATTCAGGTAACACAGGTTCCTTTTGGAATTGCCGTAAGAAACAACATCGAATCACTGATGAACAACTTCAAGAAAAGAAAAGGAAGAAAAAACTACAAACTGCGTTAGAGAGAATTTCCATGAACTGCAACATGTATGCATACTAGAACATCAAATAATAATAATAATAATAATAATAATTTAAAAAATAATAATAATGATAGAGACTCTAACATTCTCCTTTTTTCACCTAATTGAACAACTGAAGCAGGAGATAAAAAACCACGATAAATATTAAATAAGATGGAACTGTTGACAAGTGCTGGAGATATTACTTAAAATTACTCTTTATTGTTCAGTATTACGGCATACACCCTCAGGCAATAAACTCTAGGCTATTATTTCCCAGAATCCGATATATTGTCAATCTTTAATGTATGGAATAAACAAAAATTTTGAAACTTCAAAAAGAAAAAGAAAATCATAGACAACAGTTGTTATATATCGACACAAAATACAACTCATTGTCACATGCAACTTCTCATCCACTATAGCAGATGAATGCGATCATCTAATATTGTTTCCAGTGTTATATCCAACATTTTCATCATGAGGTCTGTAAAATAATGCAGCGATTTACATCCTCAAGCAATGGAATTAAAAGCTGGAATGTCAAATAAATTTTACTTGGGCCTACAAAGATCCCTCTCAAGTTAGTATGATGAACTTTATATTACCACCCAAAAAATTTCTTGGCAGCATTTCATACACATATCAACATCATTTCATAGCCCTTGGTATTCTAGTTATATCACACAAATATTGTGGTACTACATAACTAATTAGACAAAGTACGACTATCCTTCCAGAGGTAATTTTTTCAGGGAAAGGACTACACTATTGTTCAGAAAAGGAACAGAAAGCAAGAAAAGTCTGCAGCATGCCCTGCATTTTTCTCCCTTGGTTGAGTTGCCAAATGGAAACCAAATTATGCTGATTTTTTTTGCCCGAAGAACAGTTTCCAACTATAAGCATTGCCCTTCTTTGCAGCAACATCCAGCCGATTAGCACCGATCTACAAGAAATAAACAGAGATAAGGAGCTTACCAAGGCACAAAAAAATTGATCTTTGCAATCTTTTGTTTTTTAACCATTTTCCAAACTTCTTTCCTCTTTTGATGATTATAAAAAAGTATGGAATTGGGAAAAACAAGGTTGAGACATCTTAAATATGGTATTTTGCATACTTGGTTATTGACTTAATCAAGGAATTTGTGGAGAAATTAGAAGTTCTTTAGATTATTTCTTTTGTTTTCATAATTGGCAAAACTGTGAAGTCAGTCTCAAAGAAGAAATGATTAATTAATGAAAAGGAAAAAATGCAAGAAATCAACTATAGTCTGAAGAGGGACGAAGCTATTTCCAATATTTCACATAAAAGAATATTTTATAATGGCAGTTGATGCTTTTCAGAAATGATCGTCTACTAATGACAATCCTTTTAAAGTTAGCTAAGCAAAAGCAAGTACCTTATCCATAAACCAGTAACCAATGGTTGGCATGTATTGTACCAGATACATAACAAGCAAGACAGGCTGCAAGAAAAAGCACAATGATTGTTAACAGAAATTTGATTGTATTTGCCTCTTCAGAGAAAAAAAACCAAGCAACTAATGCCAATAATTTTTTTAAAAAAAAAGCAACTAATGCCGATGAACCTTCTCTCTTTCTTTAGGAGGTTACCAAGTATGAATTGAAGTTAAAATAGAGTAAGTCATTTATTATTAACCAAAATAGCATTAAAAAGACAAATATATAAAAAGAACAACCTGATATGATATCCATGCTTCTTTTAGTCCATGCGTAGCAGCAATAATTGTTAGCTCAGCACATCTTTCTGATGACACACGCTTCTGTTAAGCAATATGAGATAACATAAGAATAAAAATTTTACTCGAAATAATTTAGTATTGACATAAACAAACATCAAGTTATGGCAAGTCCCATGGATTTTTATGAAAAGGAAAGATTTACATCAAGTTTACATTACTAACCCATGACTTAGGATTGTAACACTTTACTGACTTTAAGTTACTGTACCAGACGGCAGCTAGGATCTCCAGCTTACAACAGACCATGTGACCATTATATAACTATTAAAAACTCTATAAACAGCTCTCAAGGTAACAGCTTTTGTGCAAGTGCTATTATTCATAAAATTTTCAATGAGCCACAAGGTACATAACCAAAGTTTCTAACTGCCAACAGGAACAGTAAACTCAACAGTCGAAATCACAGGGAAGTGTAAATCAAGCTAAATCATATAGAAAGGGTTTATTCATATTCTGACAATAGGCGGTTAACCATAGTGAACTAGATCGATTAGGCAAGGTGTGATGTAAGCAAGCAGGGACAGCCTTTCTCAGCAAAGTGGACTCGTAGCACTTCTCTCGGATTTCATTGCAACACAGTTTTCCTTCTACAATTTGAATCGGCAATACAACCAGAACCTCTTTTTTTCCATTTTACTGTGTAAGGTTGCATGATTTTGTATTTCAGTACCCCTTCATCTAAACTAAATGGTACTTCTAACTTTGACAGAAATATTATATTACGTAACAGAGTATTTTATCACTTTTTTGTCAAAAATCGTCAAGTACTTCTGGCATAACAGAGAGGTTCTGAAACCAGAAAAAAAAAAATTCAGTACTAAAATGAAGCCCTTTAAAATTTAGGTCGTATTTGTACATTTTACCATGTGAAAGCAAACTAGTAGAGCAGTCTATCCCCTTGTGAACTCCTTATTTAGCAAACTTAAGAAAGGAAACTACATAAGGAAGACAACTTTGTTCTGATGGCTATAATTGACCAGAAACATTACGGACCAGGATTTTACTCCATAAGCTAGGTCAATTTTATTATTGTGCATCAGGATTAGATTAATGATTAAACCTGATTAAAAATTATACAATAAGTGAAGGCAAGTTATCGTTGCTTTCTTTTCAAATTGTAATGATAATTAACCTTCACCAAAATGCTCTTCAAATGTCAGTAGTTAAAATGACAGTAAAGCAACGATGATAAGGATATAAAAAGTCAACCTCTAAAGAACCACGTTGTGTAGATGAGCTTTCTCCAGTAACTTTTGATGTTTCTATTGGTCCAGGACAAACAACAGTTACTTTAATGCCTTTCTGACATAGCTGCAATCATGAAAAAGAACAGGAGGATAAGGTTGGTCAGCAGTAACTAATCCTAAACTTCAATCTTTTTCAAAGTGCAGTTCTAATAGTAAAGGAATCAATGAAGAATTAAATGGAGGTAGCAAAAATAATATTGCAACAAAACAGGGACACTTAAAGCGAGTGGTTAAGAAAAGGCTGTGTTTCAAATATCTCTGGTTTGTATCAAGAAAATTATCTCCAAGAGAAAATTCTAAGGTTGAGATATAGTCCAAACATCACCAAAAAAAAGATTGTACCTCAGAACGCAGAGTATGAAAATATCCATTTAGAGCATGCTTAGAAGCAGAGTACAAGGCCTGACCTGGTGCAGGACACTTTCCAGCTGCACTACTCATCTGCATTATAATGTGATAAACAAAATAGTGGAATGTTGTACAAGATAGGTCCTAAATTTAATATTGAAAAAAAAACAGTAGATTTTCTTCACCATACCACAACAAAATGGCCTCTTCCTCTTTTCAGCATTGAAGGTGCGAGAAGCCGAGTAAGAGCTATGGTACCCAGGACATTTATGTTGAAAGTAGCCTTTCAAAGTAGAAATTAGGATAACTACATTTCAGAGAAATTTGTCAATTAGAAAACAATAGAAAGGAAAATGATACGACTTACCTGAATACCTTCCTCAGTTTCTTCCAAAGCTTTTCGTTTCTGCAATCAGAAATTCAAACCAGCTAAAGGTTAATAAACTTTTGATTGGTTACTGTACTTGTTCATTAAAGCAGGGATTAGTTTTTAACTAATAAATCAAAGAGATACACACACACACACACACACACACACACATATATATATATATATATATATATATATATATATATATATATATATATATATATACATATATACATATATATATATATATACATATATGTATATGTACATATATACATATGTATATGTACATATATGTATATACATATATATATATATGTACATATACATATATGTATATATACATATATGTATATATGTATATATATATATGTATATATACATATACATATATACATATGTATATATACATCATATATGTATATATACATATATGTATATATACATATATGTATATATACATATATGTATATATACATATATATATATATATATATATATATATATATATATTCCCTAATAAACTATCTATTTAGGTATGTATCCCTGCACATAAGCCCTTTGAAACTTAATTTTTCACATTGCATGTCACAAATTTGCCTCCCATCAATTTTTTTTTCCTGAGTAGAAAACTAAATTCCCCCCGAATTGTTGACTTCCCCCAAACTTAAGATAAACAGTATTTTTGTAAAAAGCTTCATTTCCAAGATAAATTACCGGACGTTCAAAGGCTGCATTATGGATCATATAATCGATGCCGGCACTGGAAAACATGGATTCTGCAACCTCTACAGCTTCTTTTAAATATTCTTCGCCGGATGCCAAATCCAAAGGTAAGACTTCAACTTGACTAGTTGGGTGTTTACCTTTTTAACAAGCAATAATGTGGGAAACCACGAGAATGAGTTCAGTTTCAATACTCAAAAAGGGAAAAAATTCTTAAAGTTAACTGTTTTATGTGATGATTATTGTGGATTTCAGAAGTAGACCAGTTGCTGTTTCTTAAGAATGATACTCACTGATAACTTCACTTTTTACTCTCTCAAGCTCTGCCTTGTTACGAGCAGAAAGTATCACCTTTGCTCCAAAACCGACAAACTGTTTTGCAAGAATCTCTCCTAACAATACGAATAAGCATTGTTCAGAAGTTATGATATACATCATTTAGATCCCAAAAATTAAGCAAAACACTAGTAATTATTCTAAAAATGGGTGTCCAACTTTCATAGATAGAATTCAACAAGCATTTTAGTTCTGTCGATGCCTAGATCCAAAAACTTACATAACTGATCACAGCATGCCAAAATCTTATTCAAATTGCTACCTACAGGGTGGAATTCAGGAATATGAACTAGTAACTTCTTTCCTCAGTTTCTCTCATTGAAATGTTAGGGTTCCATCAGTAACCAGCTTAGAGTCATAATTCTCCTAGCTGTTCAGCAATTTTCTTTTTCCAATTAATCTCGGCTATGTTACAAAGCAAATAAAAAGTTTGCTGGAAATTAAGGGTAAATTACAACCAAGCGCCTCACAGTAGCCTGTGTCTCAACTGACCCTGCATGAAAAATTGCATCAATTTCACCCTGCACTATACCTCTTAAATAAGCCCAAAACTTTTCTGTGCAGGTGGGCAATTAAGACACTACTAAGATCATTATATCCTCTGTGCTACCGTCTAAATGATTAAGCTACCACTGCAAAAATGCAAATATGAAACAGTTAAGCTATAATCTCCACTAAATTGATCAAATTTTGCGAAACTCAGCACTCGACGAGTCGAATGTATAAACAAAACAAGTTGCTCACCGATTCCGCGGCTCGCCCCGGTAATCCACACAACCTACAAGCATCACACACCGATCAAAAAAAATCCACGTACAATCACTACTTCTAAATCACCAAAAACCCTAAACGAAGCTAGGATCTTCAGTCCGAGTTCGATCTCCTCACCTTGCCCTCGACCTCCTCGCGCTTCGCCGGCCCCTTCGACAGCAACGTGAAGTCCCCTACTCGCGCCCCGCAAAGAACAACACAACAATCGTAAAACCCACACCTTTCTCTACATTAATCCAACCAAATTAGATGTTAAAGAGGGAAATTGCGAGGATCTCTCACCATCAGCGGCGGCGAATTTGTAGATCAGGGTTGATGCCACGGCGAGGAGGAGGACGAAGACGATGAGAAACAGCATCTTCTCTCTCGACGATCACCCTCTCTCTCTCTCTCTCTCTCTCCAAAGCGCGATTGGGTCGAGAAGGGACAGAGTACGAGGATGCGATAGAAGCGACGGGGGTGCGGATTTATACGAACTCGGCACCGACTTTACGGCATTGTTTGTTGCGGATTACAAGAACTCGGCAACGACTTTACCACATTGTTTTTTTTTGTTTTTTTTTTTTTTTTTTTTTTTTTTGAGGATTATGTGAACTCGGCAACGAGTTTACTGCACATTAACATGGACTCGGCACCGTGTTTACCGAATAGTTTGTTGAGGATCAATATGAAGTCGGCAACGAGTTTGTTGAATTGTTCGTTTCGCGCGCTTATCTGATGATTGCAAAGTTTGCGAGATAAGGTTCATTTTGGGAGTAAAGAATAAATAATTAAGTAAATAAATAAAAAGAGCTAAAATGTAGATTTTTTTCCTTTTAACTTATAAATAAATATATTTGCTTTTGCATTTTTACCTTTCTATTTTTTAAAAAAAAAATATTTAATTTTGTCTTTCTAAAATTTAAAATTATAGCATTCAATATAACACTGTTATTATTTTACTATATTGTGTATATAATGAAAATATACAATAAATATTTTTCTCTCTTAGATAACATTATTATTTTTTTCTTAAATTTGTTCTCATCATTTAACAATTAATTTTTCTCTCATCTTATCACTTTTAAGAACAAAATAAATAAATGGAGGGAACGATAACAAAATAATCTATATATTTACTAATTGACAGTTGCTTCGGGCCACCTGTCGCTCTCCCTCGCTTCGGTTTTTCTTCCCTACCTCCCTCCCTCGATTCGGTTCTCCGCGCCTCCCAACCCCCCCCCCCCCCCCCGGGCCGCCCGCCGCTTCGGTCCCTCCCCTGCTTTGGTTCTCTCGCCTCCCCCGCATGGACCGAGGGCTGATGGGCGACGGGCCCTGGCGGTTCGATCCTCCTCTTTTTCTCCGTGCCTAATCGTTCTCTGAAGCCCCTCCCCTCGCTTCGGTTTCCTACCCACTGTGATCCGTCGGAGGAGGAGGCAATGTCGCAGCGCCTCCCCAATAGATATCTGAAACTCGGATGAGAGAAAAAGAAGACGAAGAATATATTTGTAGGTGGAAGAGTTTTCTATTTTTACTCTCTAACTGGGAATGCCTTTACAAGAGCCAATAGACCCCTATTTATAGCCCTTAGGCTTACAAAAGATAAGTAAAATAATAATTTTATTCTTAACCAAATTGACTTTATCCCATTTGGCTTAACAATCCGATCCATCTAAAACTACCTCGATCCTTATCCTAACCGAAGTAGTTGTAACTGCCTCCGCCTTATCCTCAATGGTTGAGACTTATCTGGAGTAGTTGTAACCGCCTCTCCCTATTCTCAATGGTTGAAACTTATCCAGAATTTAGATCGTCCCGGATCATGGCTCCCCAAATTTTTTGAGAGGAACCAGCACTTACTGGATCTAGAACTGCAAGCGAGGAAATTGGGTTTCTCCAGCTTCCCTTGTGAACCACTTAGCGGCACTTGGCTTTTGACCTTTCCGTCCAATATGGAAGGCTTCACGTTCACCTTTGCGTGTCGTTGTGACCTTGCGTTCCAGAATAGTATCATCAGCTAGCTGCTCTTCACGTTCTACCACGAGATCCTCCATGGGTGGCAATACTTCTCCGGGCTCATCGTCTAGCATTGACGGCTCGAAGGACTTTACATTCTCGATATTGACGATCGAATACATGTTCATGTATGCGGGCAACTCTAGTTGACACGCATTCTCACCAATCTTGCGCACGATCTTGAAAGGTCCATAACGGATGGGCTTAAGCTTCTTACCCTCGCCTTTCAAGCGCTCTTTGCTGAGATGGAGCCAGACTAGATCACCCTCTTGGAAGTCGCCTTTCACCCAATGTCGGTCATGTCTTGAATGCGGTCTTCCAGGTGTCATTCTCTCGGACTCGAATCTGATGATAGCCTGACTGCAGGTCCAGTTTGGTGAAGTAGCGAGCATGCTTTAATTGGTCCAAGAGGTCATCGATCCGCGGCAAGGGGTACCGATTCTTGATGGTGATTTTGTTGAGGGCGCGGTAGTCGATACACATTCGCGACCCGCCATTTTTCTTTGGCACCAACACGATCGGGGAGCCACAGGGGGAGCTACTCGGTTTGATAGCACCACTCTCGAGTAACTCGGTCACCTATCGCTTTATCTCCTCATTCTCCATTACCGAGTTTCGGTACATGTCGAGATTCGGTAGCGGAGCGTCGCTGATCAACTGGATCTCATGTTCCACGGTTCGCTTTGGTGGCAGTCCTTGGACTTCTTGGAATAGATCCTGATGCTCGCCTATCAGCCTCGCGACGTCGTCCGTTCTTTCTTTGCATGCTAGGCTCAATACCTTGCTATTTGCCTCCTCCGATTCAACTGGCCGAATGACCAGTAAGGCAAACTTTTGACAGGCATTGATCATCCTCTTGGCCTGGCAAGCAGTTACCAGGTCTACAGTTATTGTTGTTGACAGTGGCTCTGTGGTGAACAAAAACTTTTGTCCATTCTTAATGAATTGATATTGCTGAGGACGACGGAAGAAGATAGCGTCGCGGTCCCATAGGTAGGGACTGCCGAAGATGATGTTGCAAATGTTCAGCGGCACAACCTCGCACACCATTTCATCGATAGATGCCAGTCACTGCAAACTTCACCTTGCACTAGCGATCGATCTTCATCTCGATATTGCTGTTGATCCACCCTAATTGATATGGGTGTGGGTGTGGTATAGTCGACAAACCCAGTTTTTGAACTAGGTTCTCTGAGATCAAGTTCTTTTGGCTGCCGGGATCGATAATAGCATCGATCACCTCATTCTTGACTTGAACTCGGAAAGTGAACAACTCCTCTCTCTTATCAGTCGGATTTGACGGGCACAGGCTTGTCTCATTCGGCATAGCCATCAGAAACAAACTAGTGTCCGCTTGGTCAATCCGTCCGATTAAGGTAGGAGCATCACTTGTCGATGCTGCCATCGTCGTTGCCGTTGCTGTGGTGCGTCTGCCACGATCGTCCTTCTTCTTCGGTCTCAACTCTGGATGGAGCTTCCAACATTGATCCTTGACATGTCCTGTGATTTTATAATGATCACAGAACAAATCAGGATCATAGGGGCCCTTCTTTTTGGCCTTTTTGAAGCCCTCGGCAGACTCCCTAGATGGCTTCTCCCCACGAGACAGTTTATTCTTCCGCTCGATCGCCATGGCTGTTTGGCTTGCCGAGGCGATATCACGAACACCGAAAAGGCAGAGCTCATCATTGATACGCTCCTGTAGGCCGGCAGTGAATTTACGAAAAATCTGTGGATCGTCAAGGGAGATGCCAAGCGCCAATGCTTGGCGCCGGAAGTCGGTGGTGTAGTCCTGCATAGTCTGGTCGCGCCTTTGGCGCAGGACATGCCAGCGCTTCCATCGCTCTTCTTCATACCCCATAGGGTAGAATTCCTGGCGGGTCAATCGTTTAAACTGACTCCAGGTAAAATCCTCATTGGTGGAAGTTTGGAGAATGGCCTTCCACCAAGTCAATGCATGACCTACAAGTTTTAGTTTTGCGAAAATTACCTTGTTCGCGCTACTATAGTTGTAGAGGTCGAAGTACGTCTCCAGTTGGTCGAGCCAAGCGTCCAATTTTTCAGCGTCGACAGTGCCGTCGTCGTTGGGAATCTCGATCTTGGCCTCAACCTTGAACGGTTGTGACCTTCCTTCTGCAAGCGATGGAGCGATGCTTCCGTCATCGTCAGAGTTGTCGTCATCTCGCGCACCCGAGGTACCCTCGGCAGCGCCCTTCATCGGCGTCACATGTGCCTTTGGAGGAGTTCCTGCGAGTCGACCGCTCTTCTCCACCGGTATTGCCGATGGTGCTGCAGATTGGGCCTTGATCCAATCTAAGACGGTCTTCATGTCGTCAGACAATGTCGCAACTTTGGTGGCAAGGTCGGCCAGTGTCGCTATCTGCTCGTCTGCGGACATGGTAGGCGGGCTCTTCGTTTTCCTCGTCGATGGCCTGCGGAAGATGTCGAGGACGGAGAGTTGTTCGCTGGTAGTGTTGTAGACGCTTCTGGTTGGCACCATACGCCAGGATCTGACGCTCTCTGATACCACTTAATCCGTCGGAGGAGGAGGCAATGTCGCAGCGCCTCCCCAATGGATATCTGAAACCCGGATGAGAGAAAAAGAAGACGAATAATATATTTGTAGGTGGAAGAGTTTTCTATTTTTACTCTCTAACTGAGAATGACTTTACAAGAGCCAATAGACCCCTATTTATAGCCCTTAGGCTTACAAAAGATAAGAAAAATAACAATTTTATTCTTAACCAAATTGACTTTATCCAATTTGGTTTAACAACCCGATCCATCTAAAACTACCTCGATCCTTATCTTAACCGAAGTAGTTGTAACTACCTCCGCCTTATCCTCAATGGTTGAGACTTATCTGGAGTAGTTGTAACCGCCTCTCCCTATTCTCAATGGTTGAAACTTATCCAGAATTTAGATTGTCCCGGATCACACTGCGCGCGCCCCTTGCTCTCTACTAGGGGGCATGGTTCGTGGGCGAATGGCTGGCGGGGTGCATTGGATGTGATGGGTTTGGGATATCTCCGCGCTTACGTGTCGTCTGAGGGTGATTTGGCAGTGGCTCTTGGTTTTCTCTGAGGGGCATGGTCTTCTCTCTGTGTGGGTGAAGGGTCTCTTGCTCTTATCTAAGGGCGTGGTTCTTCGCACAGGTGCGTGGCTTACTCTCTACCCCTCTTTTTATTTTCTTCGATTTTTTGCTTCTTGCCATCCGAGGACTATTGATGGGTTCTTCTCGCAATCGGACGTTTGTGGTACTTCGGATCCCTTCTTATTGCAGGTTCGTGGCCCTTCTATTTCTGTAGCGTCCTTTACTTTTTAGTATTGCGGCGGCTATGTTCATACTATAGCAATGATTCCTAATGCTACATAGACCTACTGGTTTGTTACAAAAGATTCCTAGGCAATCATTACTTTTCAATGTGATGACATTGTTTTGAATTTGTTAATTGTTTGTATATATTATATTTTTATTTTACCCTACTCTGTGAGATATATTGCCCAGATCTTTTCTGTTGTTGTTGTTTATTATGGCGGCGTGTGCGTTCATATTATACTAATTATATTATACCTATACTACATGTATAGTTATAATATAAGATCTCTTAGATTTTTTTTGTCCTTTGTTTATAATTGAGATTTCTATTGAGGTTTAAGCCTATATATAGATAGTATAATAGGGGTGGTACTGCTCAGTGTCTTTGTTGCCATTCCTCTACATTACTGCTCTCATATATATTTCTGTGTTTCATTTGCTTTCGTAAGAATTAGCATAGGTTAAAGTATAATTGGGGTTGGCATATCTAGGTTAAAGTATAATTGGGGTTGGCATATCTAGGTATATTCTGTCCTCTTCATTGCTTTTTTTTTATACCTACTGTTGTTTCTTCTTTCCTTTTTTCCTGCTTTGGTGTAGGCTGCTTTTTTCTGGTTGTTTTTTTTTGCTTTTTTCTTTCTCTAACTGTTGTTTCGCTACGCAGATTTACCAAGCTATGATTAAGCGGTTGTGGTTTTTTCTTCCTTTTGTGGAACCATAATTATCGATCTTACTTATTTGTTTCTTGACTATTTGTTGTATGCCTTTTAGTTACCGACTTACTTGCCGCCACGATCTGTTGAGCTTTGAGAGTGACATGTTGGTTCTGACTTTATGAACCTACTGCGGCCTTTGTGCAAACTACTGCTATTTATTGCGTCGGCCTTGCCCCTCTGTCCGTTGGTTGTGGTTACAGTTTTTTTTTTTTGTTCCTTCTTCTCTCCCCTCCTCTTTTCCCTAGCTTCTTTTTTCTTCCATTTCGTACTTGATACCTACTCTTTCGTATTTGTGACTTTGTATGCTTTTGCTGCTTATGTTTTAGTTACTGACTTAACTGCCGACAGGGTTACTCCACGGTTATGCATATGTGTGGCGTTGGTCCTGGATTTATGTGCTTTCTGAGGGCTGGACGACCCCGTTGTGGGCAACCACCTATCGTTCTTAACTTCGATTGCCGCTTGATGCTTGCGGCCGTAACCGGCTTTCCTGTTCTCCTACGCACGGTGTCATTTTTGTTATTCGTTTGTTGTCCAGGCATTTTTTTTTTTTTTTTTTTTTTTTTTTTGTCGAGCGCTCGATCCTATATTGGTGCTTTTTCTTACTTTTTTCTCTCTGTGCCTTACTTTACTATTTTTTTTTTTGCCTTCTTTTTTTCTGTCGGTTTTGGTTTTGTGCTTTCGTTCGTTGGTCGGTGGTGATGATGATATGTATGGGCGCCTAGGTATATTATTTTATTTTATTATTATTATTTTTTTTTGCTTTGGCCTGCTTTCATTGCTTGCACAGCACATCGCACCATTTTTTCTTTGGTGCCTCCAGCAGTACTTGGTCGCTTTTCGGTCCTTCTGTTAACCCTCCGGCGTTGGGCGGTCCGGTTCTGTGCTGCTTTGCAACTCGGCCCAGTGTTTGGACGTCCCATTCATGGGCAACCGCACGGCCGATCTTCCAGTTCGTTGCTGCCTTTGTTGTCCGCTGTATGGCCGCTTGCGTGCCCGTTTTCGCTCTTTGTCTTGTGGCACCATTTTTTTTTTCTTTTTTTACATGTTTCTTTCCTTCTTTTTTTTTGTTTTTCTTTTTTTTTTTTCCTTTTTTTTTTGTGTGACTTACTTCTTTCTCCTGTCTTGCTTTTGTTCCTGCGCTGTGTCTGGCGGTTCCTTCCTGTTCTACTATCTCATTATTTTGAGACATCTCGCCTTATCTGAGCCACCAATATTTTTTTTTTTTTTTTTTTTTCTTCCGTCTTTGTTCCTTTGTTGTTGTTGTTGTTGTTTACGTTTTGCTTCCTACTGTTTTCTTCTTTCTCACCTGGCTTCGAGCTTCTGGTTTACTCTTTAATTCTTCCCTTGCCTGTTAATGCCTCCGTGTTTTCCATTTTTTTTGTTCGTACGGTTGGTTTTTTCTTTCTTTTTTCGTTCCCTTTCTTTACTCTGATACGTTCTCCACTTCTGTTCCTCATCTTTTTTTTTTTTTTCCCTATGCTCTATGCTTTTGCCCTTTCTTGCAGTTTCTACCATGTCGACTGTACAGCTTTCCTACATTCGGCTACTGCGTGAAATTTGCCAGGAGCTGCATATGCATGTGCCGCAGCCCGTATTATCTACAGATACCGAGGGGGCCTACCTCGCGTACATGGATATTGTCATTCCTCGAGACGACGGTATTGTTGAGACTATCCGATGTTGGAGTAGGCAGTTTGCTTCGTCTATTGCTGCCGAGCAGGATGCAGCTCGCTCTACTATTAAGCGATTAGTTGATGAACTCGGCCTACAAGTTAAAGACGTTAACTATGATGATAGTTTGTTCTATAAAAATCTATACGATCATCTTAGTACAAATTGCGGTCTTTTATTTACCGAACATAGTCGTCTGGTTCAAGAGTATAATTTTATGAAGGATTGTTACGTTTCTACTATCGCTGAGAAGAATGCCTATGCGACTGAGCGTCTTACAATCCGCATTGCTATTGAGGAATGCCACACTCTATAACCCATGCCCATCCAGCTGCTTCTGTTATGGATTCTGCTCCGTCTGATGCTGCGTCCGTTCATGGTGGTTAGGTGTCGGGGCTTCGATGTTTTGTTCTGTTTTGCTTTGTTTTGTTTTGTTTTGTTCTTTTTTTCTCCTTTTTTTTTGTAGGTTCTTTTATATCTGCGTACTTCCCGGCTAAGTACCTTTTGGTTTTGCTTATTTCGCTTCTCCTGAACTTTGGTTTTTTTCTTTTACATTCTTTCTTTCCTATAATAAAACTAACAGTGACATGCGTTGTTTTCTTGGTAGGGTGTTCTTAGTTCCTCCATGTTGTAGCGATTGTTGCATGATGGATTTGGATGGCCTGATTCTTTAGGCAACCACCTCATTTGGTGTTCTTTGTTCCTCCATGTTGTGGCGATTGTTGCATGATGGATTTGGATGGCCTGATTCTTTAGACAATCACCTCATTTGGGCAGCCGTGGTTTGGTGTTCGTGTACCTTTATGGATTTGTGTCTTTCTTTCTATATTTGTACATATCCTACATCTATATATATTACTTATCCTTTTGTTTACCTTGGGCAATTGAATTGTGTAATTGTGTATGTGCTTATGTGTAACCGTGTGAATTTGTGGCCATGCTTTAGTGTTTGTGTGCAGTTGTGACTGTGTAGTGCATGCGTGTGCATGTGTGTACGCGTTGAAAAATTGGTACATTACTTTTGGCCTCAAATATTAGATTTTTAATATTAGATTTTTTCCCAATGTTTAGAATTTTAATATTAGATTTTCCAATGTTCAATTTACAGTTTCAAATACTGATATTTTAAAGTTTAGGTGAAAGAAAATTAATGCATTATTTTTGGATACTAAATTTTACATTTTTACTATTTTAAATTGCTTTAGTTTTAACAACAGGAGCCTACTAAAGTTTTGCTGCTTGATTCACTTTGTTCAACTCTTTTTTCCTTCCCCCCTCCCCCTCCTCTTTTTTTTTTTCTTTCTATGTTTTTTTTTTTTTCTTATGGGCGATGATGTTAGAAAACTAATAATAATAAGAGAACAAACAGTATATTCGGGCAGCTTAATATTTGAGCAACCATTATGTACATGCATAAATTGGATGGCTTTGTTTTTAAAGCGACCGTCTCAAATATCTACGTCATTAAGTTCGTCATGTTCGGCTTAACCTACCTATTTTTGTTGGACTTCAATATTAATTGAGCCTTTTTTGTTCTTCTTTTCCTTCTTTACTCACTCTTTTTTTCCCTTCTTACTTCTATATTATTAAAACAAAAAACATATATACATTTTGGATTCTTCAAACTTATAATAATATTTTAGAATTAAATCTCTAACATTACAGATTATATTTTCGCATTGATTCCTTTTATTTTATTTTATAATTTGAATCTAACATTTTTTACTGACTTTTTTAAATTTTAAGCTAACATTTTATTTTTTTAATTGCTCAGGCCTTAGTTGGATACTCTCTTCGTCTATGCTTCGGATCTAGGTGTTGTGTGCTTTTTTTCTCGGTTAGGTGGACATCTCAAAAGACTATCTCATTAAGTTTGCTGGTTTGAGTTGATCTATCTCTTGCTATTGGTCCTGGACATTAATCATTGTAATTATTTTACTCTTCCTTCTTATTTGTATGGACTGTTTTCATTTTTAGTCGTTAATCTTTAATTTGGTTGGTAGAAAGACACGCGACTAATTATTTTATGAATGTATATATGTGTGTCTGTATTAGTGTATGTACGTATGTACCTGATATTATACATTATAATTTTTCGAATAGAAATATTGCAATCAGTTTTTTTTTTCCCCCTTCCCCTTGCTATGGTATTAAATAAATTGCTAAAAGTTATTAAGACAATGTAGAAAAAAAAAAAAAGGATAAAAAAAAAAAAACAACCATAGGACAACAACAATATTTTGTTCATACAAGAGAGGAGTGAAAAACTAAACCTTAATAATAATAAAAAAAAAATGCAGAATATAAGTCACTACGGATTTCTTTTTTTTACACATATAAAGCTATTAATATTTCATAACATGTGGGCTTCATTTTTGGGCTTTTCCTCCGAGCTTCTGAGCCCATCTTCGGCAGGGAGCGTCGTCTGCGAGTCTTCTTTGATATTTGTGATCCCGGGGATTTTTGGGAGTCGTGCCATCTGGGTTCTTCTCGACATCGCGAGCTTCAACGCGCCTTTGATACCGAGTTTTTTTCGTCGACGCTTCTTCCGCGAGCTCCCCAGGGCTGACGGAGAGAAATTTTTGGCCGATTTTTATGGCATTGGTTTCACGAGAGGTAAATCTTCGTTTTTCGTATTTTTCGCTCCTCTCAGTTTTGGGTTTTTATTAGAGTTTCTGGAATATCTTTGAACACCCTTTCTTGCTGGTGATTTTCATGGACAGCAGAGCTTGTCTGATTTTTATCTCCGCGCTCCGTTATTGGATTTTGATCTGTGAGTAGTCGATCGACATCTAAGCTTCGCGAGGATCACAGCCATATTTTTATTGGAATTTTTGGAGTTCATCTCGCAGGTAATGTTTTGGATTCTTTCGAACTGATTTTTCTGCAGATTTGTGATCGTAGGGATTTTTGCTGACCGCGATGTTTGGACTATATCTTTGTGCCCAGGAGGAGTTTTCTGGTGTTTTTGGACTCGTTAGAATCGTGGGAACCTGAGGAGTATCCATGTTCAGTTTCGACTCATTTGGACCCTAGATCAACGCGCTTCAGGTGGGTTGCTTCGTCTCCAGAACCAGTGGATGGCTCTCTAAATCTATTTGTTAGTATGCATGCATGGTTTAATATACAATTTTAATGATTGTGATCTAAGCATGAGAAATAGTTTGAATGATGGGATTGAGGCTTAATTGATAAATTATGCATGATATCTGGATTTGAGCATTGCATGATTTATTTACCTTTATACATGAGGGCAAGTTACAAGATAAAGATGGTTATTCTATACTAGTGGAAAAGCATGCTAGATGATGATGTCCACTTACTTGTTGTAAAATATGATTGATTCATGTCTGCTCTATATTGTTTAAGCTTGTGAGCATGTATGACTAGAGTGGATTGGAAGCAAGCATGTTATGAATTGTCCATGCTATTGGTTCAGTTTTATGCTTAACATGGTTAGAGGATTATATATTGATTATTGGAACTTAACCTAGCACCCCATCATATGTTGCATGTTAACCAGACTAGTAGAGAACCTTCACTTGGGCTAGGTTCTTTTATGCTTTAGACATCCCACACTTTGTATCTTTTCTGGACATAGAGTTTCCTCGCCCGGGTAGTGGGCCAAGAGGTCAGGTTATTGTGGGGCATAGTTGCACTCGTGCCTGAGGGCTGAGTGGAGTCTGGTAGCTGAGTTTAGACCAGTGCTAGTGTTGTTGGGAGCCGTTCGGGTAGACGGTGGTCCCGGGCCATCGAGTATCTTCCGGTCAGTGTTGTTGGGAACCGTTTGGGTTAACGGTGGTCCTAGGTCGTTGAGTGTCGTCCGACCAGTATTGCTAGCCCTGAGTTGTGGGTCGATCCTAACTGTGGAGTACTTCCAGCCTGTATGTTTAGCGTGGCAAGTTGGGTGTTTCGTTTTGGGAGCCGTTTGGATCGACGGTGGTCCCGGCTGTGGAGTATCTCCAGCCAGTGAGTTTAGTGCCACGAGTTGGTTGAGTTCGTTTGTGTCTCGAGATTCGTGAGAGCGTATTAGCTGGGTCGTTGAGAGTGCTCTAACCATCGTTCGAGGTGTTTGAGGATCTTGAGTCCTTCCGTTCTGAGAGTGAGCGTGGATTTTGATTATAGCCTACGAGAGCCATATTGAGCTCGACAGAGATGCGCGGATACCTTTCCTCGGTGGGGTCGTGCCCCTCGAGTGCCACTCCGGAGCAGAGCCTGTTACCTTACTATTGCCACTCTGGAGCAGAGCCTACTTTTGTATCACGATTTGTCGATGCTGTCCCTCTGGCTGGGCCTTTTTTAGGCAGTCATGGATGCAGTCCTTCTGGCTAGGCCAGTTTTGGCAGTCACGGACGCCCTACGAAAGTCCAGTTCTCCGTAGATGTAATGGCAGTAGGTAGGCGCAGGCTTGACTGGACCCTATGTGGCAGTCAGTTCGATTAGGTGACTGTTTTATCGTGAGATAGTAGATACATTATGTTTCATTTGTATCAACCCCTTGAGCATTTAGATAAAGACATAGTAGCTGTAGAGTTATTTCTTCCAGCCTTTCTATATAGCACAACATTGGCTACTTTATGCCTCTAGTAGACTTAGTGGGCAGACCGTCAAGCTTGGTGGCGGTACCTACTAAGAATTACGTGTTGATGTAGTTCTCACACCCATTGGAGGTTCTTCCCCTCCTTTTTCTTTCATATCCTTTGTTTTGCAGAGTCATTTGCGGGAGATGCTGATTCTGCTGTTGCTGTTCGAGGCGAGGGAGTCACGAGCTAGATCCCTACCTGTCTTTGGAGAGTAGCTGTACCCTCTTATTGGAGATTTATTGTACAGTCAGTTAGATTGTTTATTTTACTTTTGAGAGATTGATGTATTGTGAGGATCTGACTTGTACTATGAGCATGTACACTGTTGTATTGTTCTTTTAGTTACCTCCCCGTTTGGGTTTTAGATATTGTATTAGAGGATGTTGTACTATTATTATTGATGGAGGTGGATACTGTATTTTATTTCCAGTTGTACAGTTGTTGGATTTTAGTTTTACAGCAGTTTACTTTCCTGCTCTGATATCTGTTTAGCTGTAGATTTATTCTTGCGGGTTGGACGCTTCGCCTATGCGGAATTTTTTGTATAGCTGGCGGATCTGTTGGCGAGCCCGGGTCGCAATTTCGACCCCGGGGCGTGACATCTTTGAACCCCTTTCTTGCTAGTGATTTTCATGGACAACGGAGCTTGTCGGATTTTTATCTCCGCGCTCGGTTTTTGGATTTCGACCTGTGAGGACGCGATTGACATCTAAGCTTCGCGAGGATCACAGCCATATTTTTATTGGAATTTTTGGAGATCATCTCGCAGGTGATATTTTGGCTTCTTTCGGACTGATCTTTCCGCATAATTGTGATCGTGGGGATTTTTGCTTACCGCGATGTTTGGACTGTATCTTTGTACCCAGGAGGAGTTTTTAGGTGTTTTTGGGCTCGTTGGAATCGTGAGAATCTGAGAATTATCCCCGTTCAGTTTCAGCCCATTTGGTCCTTGGATCGACGAGCACTTTCAGGTGGGTTGCTTCGTTTTCAAAATCGGTGGACGGTTCTCTAATTCTATGGAATAACAAGCATGCATGATTGTGAGATGTGTTAGGAAGCATGTTAGGGGAAGAGATGATATTTTCCTTGTGTTGTTATTGAGATCATATCGGTTAATGCTTCCTATTTGTGTTAATAATTGTTATTAATGGAATTTGACCTAGCACACTGTCATATGATGTATGTTCAACCAGACTAGTAGAAAACTTCCACTTGGGCTAGATTTATTTATGCTTTAGACATCCACACTTTACATTCTATCCCTGGACATAGTATTTTCCTCGCCCGGGTAGTGGACCGAGTGGTCGGGATTTCTCTTAGTGTAGGATGCATGTTACACTCGTGCTTACGGGCCGAGTGGAGTCTGGTAGATGTAGCTAGTCTTGTACCAGTGGCGGGAGCCGTTTGGGTAAACGGTGGTCCCGGCTTGTTGAGTTCTTCGATTTATTTGTCGCCACTATATTTGTGGCAGTAGTTTACCAGTGATAGCAGGACCTTGAATCCAGAATCTTTTTGGACACACCTGATTTCAGTAAACCAATATTTTTCTTCCAAATGTCGAAGGATCGCCGGAGTCTGTTCTTGTCTGATTGGGCGAAGGCATTAGCCCTTCGGGGTTTGGGAATAAAACTTGTTTTCTAACTGATTTTCTTAAAATAGCTAAAATTAATTAAAATGGGTTTCCTTAAATCAATATGGTTTTACAAAAAGGAACTACTTTTAGTCCTCACCCTGCGTGGGTTCGAGTAAAAATAGTTTTCGGTAATAAATATCACCTTTTCTGTAAACTTCTTCACCTGAGAGAGTTCGAGTGATCTGGATTCTAAGGGCTGCATTTTTCTTTGGGTCGAGAACAATGAGAGGCTATGTCTAGAGCCTTTTCTTGTTTGATTTGGGTTGTAGATTCTAGTCTTTCAGGGGTTTCGGACCGTTCATTGTTGTCGGCTGTGGAGTATACCCAGCTAGTGAGTTTGCATGTTGAGTTGATGTCCTATTTGGAGAGCCGTTGGGTTGACGGCGGTCCTGGCTATCGAGTATTTTCAGCCCGTGAGTTAGAGATGTGATGTTGGTTATTGTCGATCTTGTTGATCGTGGATTTGGATTATAGCCTGCATGAGCCATATTGAGCTCGACAGAGATGCGCAGATACTTTCCTCGGTGGGGTCGCGCCCCTTAAGTGCCGCTCCGGAGCTGGGCCTGTTACTTTGCTATCACGACTTGTCGACGCAATCCGTGTAGGATGCTCTAGATAAGTCCAGTCCTCCGTGGATGTAATGGCAGTAGGTGGGCGCAGGTTTGACTGGAACCCATGTGGCAGTCACTGTGATTGGGTTGATTGAGTATATTGGGTTAGAGTCGATGCATCATTTTCATCTGTATCACCCTTTGAGCATTGTAGATAGATGCATGATAGCGGTAGATTTCTTTCCAGCTTATCTTTACATTATTTCAGTTTTCATGTTATCTTATGCCTCTAGTAGACTTAGTGGGCGGACCGTCGGGCTTGGCGGCGGTACCCACTGAGAACTACATGACGGTGTAGTTCTCACACCCGCTGTGGTGACAGGTTTTTCTGAGATAGCTGTTCCGGCTTCTGTTCGAGCGGAGACAACAGTTTGAGGTGATGGAGTCGCGAGCTAGTTCCCTACCCGTCCTTGGAGTATAGTGGTACCCTTTTCGGAGCTTTGTAGTACAGGCTGTTGGATTATAGTAGATAGTTACTTTTGAGAGTTTTATTTTTGAGAGACTTATGTATTGTGAGGTTCAGACTTGTACTATTTGAAGATGTATTATCTTATTTCAGTAGTACACTTTTCAGCTCTATCGCAATTTCGACCTTGGGGCGTGACATTTTTCCTTCTCCTTATATCTCCTTTTCAATCAATACAAAGTATTAATAGACTCCTTAGTCGTGTCAAATTATTGTTTCTACTACCCGAGTTAGATACTCCAGGCTGAATTCAACCTCTCTCTATCTCCATATTCCGATTCGACTAATCTAAGCTGGACAGTAGAGAGAGTTTAAGTAAGAAGAACCCGGCCGAGCAATTCCCTCCTCGGTCCGATCGCTTGATCCATTGGCACGCGATGCATCACATCTCAGAGGGTCAACCGAACCATGGGGCCGGTCGACGACCGACGTTTTCGGCCCCAACAGGGGTATTTGTTAGCTATTGGCTGAGTGCGTTGCCTGAGATCCTTGTGGCCAGCAGTGGTCAACATTAGCCTGAGATTCTAGTGACTAACAGTGGCACCGATTGAGTATATTAGAGTTTTAATACTTTGAAGCATTTATTATTATTTCACTTGTTTCGTTATTATTGTTTCGTTATTATTCTATTATTTATTGATACTCTTTTATTATACTCAATCTTGTTTACTACTTATATCTATTTTCATATTTGTTGGTTATCATAATCTGATCATTATTACTACTATATTCGTTGATTATGTCTATCTCTCATCTTTCAATTATTATATACCAATATGTATAATTTGATAGTTCTCCGCTCGTTGTACCCACCAGAATATATTCAGTTATATCTGACACTCTCTTATTGACATATTTTTCAGATTCGTCGGATAATGAGATGTCGGGATGTTGATGTGAGGATTACATGATAGAGCCGTACCTATTGCTAGCTAGATAGCTGACTTACCACCTTTACTATTTCTTGTTTTTAGTGATATTAACTATGACTTATTGTCATGCTAGTTGTTGATCTTATTTTCCATTATTTAGATTTTTAGTGAATATCTGATTAGTTGTTTAAATAAAGGGGCAATTTCCTACGTACCCCTAAAAATTTTTCTGCTTTTAGATTTATCCCTCTTAGAAGGCTAATATTAAAACTACCATTCTTACGTTCCAACTTCTTTCCAAAATACCCCTGAAGTTAAACTCTGTTAGTGTACCGTTTGAAACTGCCGTTCTCTGTGTGTAATTATTATTTTGCCCTTTCAAATATACCCTAAACCCTAAACCCTAAAACCCTAAACCCCAAACTAAAACCCTAAACCCTAAACCCTAAACCCCTAAAAAATCCTAAACCCTAAACCCTAAACCCTAAACTCTAGAACCCTAAAAAACCCTAAACCCTAAACCCTAAAACCCCAAAAAAATCCTAAACCCTAAACCCTAAAACCTAAACCGGGGCAAAATAGGTATATCTGATAGTTTTCAACTCCGATTATTATTTAACTCTAGTTTAACCCTAGTTAACTTAACAAAGGAAAACGATAAGGGTATTTTTAATAACGGTGGAACATATGAGAGGTATATTGAAAAGAAAAAAATAAGAGGAATAAATCAGATATTTCTTCATATTTCAGGGATACACAGGCAATTATCCCTTAAATAAATATGATTGTCTTTAAATTAGTAAATTTTAAAATGTAAATCTAGTACTTATGTATATTGTGTAGCTGTGCGTGTATAGAAAAGACTATGTCCATTTGGAACAAAAAACCTTATGCACGTTATAAATTTGCTCACGTCAGAAATATTGGAGATACATTTTTAAACTCTAATTTTATACATACGAAAAAAATTAGTCTATTTTTTTATGGGAAAACATGGCACTCTCTTTTCAAGTAAAATTATTAATTAAATAGCCGATTTAGCAGCATATCGGACACATAATTTTATAAAGCTTTAAACTACAAAAGAAATTCTATTTCTATTTTTTTTAGTTATGATAATTTACTTACAAAGGGTCCATCGAACTACTTAGTAAAATTTAAGCGCCTATTTACCAAAATTAGAAGTTCAGGGGTCGTTTTACAAAAATGATAAATTCAGGGGGTCGTTGTACATTTCCCCCATATAAATGTGCGGGAGCTTCGTCCCAGCGTCGTCTTTCGAGTGAGCGCTCTTAGCGGGGAAACCTCAAACCCTAACCCTCGTCCTCGCCCTCGCCCTCGCCCTCGCCCTAACCCTAACGAGCCATGGACGCCATTAGGAAGCAGCTCGACGCCCTCATGGGGGCCAACCGGAACGGCGACGTCGCGGAGGTGAATCGCAAGTACTACGACCACGACGCGTGCCGTCTCTTCTTGGCTGGGCTCTGCCCCCACGACCTCTTCCAGCTCACGGTGCGGATGGAGCCCTCAAAACCCTAGATTTCTCCATTCATGGATTCTCAATCTTAGGGTTTCTTTGCCCATTTAGGGTTTGTTTGACTCTGCTTCTGCTTTTAGAAGCAGCAGTTTGTAGTAGAGTGTTTGGTACAGGGAAAGCGGAATGCTAAAAAATAAGGTTTCGAGCCTCAAAAGCAGAAGCTCGAATTTGGTGCTTCTGATTCTGCTGGATTGTAGTATATTGCTTCTCCAATTGATCAGAAATAAGTCCCGATCTTAGGGTTTCTTTTGCCTGGTTACTGCCTGTTTGGCCCTGTTTCTGCTGCTGCTTTCTGCAGCAGCTGTCTTTGGTAGAGAATTTCGGTAAAGCAAAATATCTGAAGCTTCTGCTGTAGCAGAAAGCGAAAATTAGATTCTGAGCCTCAAAAGCAAAAGCTTTAATAATACAGCTTTTAATCTGCCTAAATGTCTTATTGTGTCGGCAAAAGTATAAATCTGATGCTTGTTGGACTTAGCTAATTGATCAATTTCTACTTAAATTGGATTTCTACATCAATAACATTGTGATTTGGTTGAGGTATAGGTTATACAACTTGTTTGCTACTTATGCTTCTTTCAGTTGGCAAATTTTAGCCTTGGGTTACGACAATTAGTTTGCTTATAAACATATTTTTAGGTTTTGATACATGTCAGCTTCCCATCAATTAGAATGCATTCTTAGTCTTCAGGTTACGTTATGAGTTTAATCTCTATTTGTGAGTCACAATTTCAATGTTGCCTATAAGTGTGGCTTTCCATCTGCGTAAATATTTTATTGTGGATTGGAAGAATACCAATCTGATGCCCACCTTTTGTGGCTTGTTATCTTATTTGATAGTTGTTCATTTCTGTACCCTTTTTTTTCTGAAATTTCTACTTTCATAATAGCTGTGAGTTAGTTACTTTTTGCTGCTTATTCTTCTCTTGTTGGAGGCTTTCAATCACTATCGGTTATTTGTAAAATGTAAACTTTCTTTTATATTTTTTGATTTCCCAGAAAATGGATATGGGTCCTTGTCCAAAGGTGCACTGTTTGCAGCTGAGGAAAGAGTATCCTTGTAATAAAGTAATCAATTAGTCACCTTGTATGTTTTTTCATTTTTACCATACGTATTATGCCATCAATTTAATGTTCATTACGACTAAATTGCTGGATTGAATAGTGCAGCAGGAACTCTAGATGATATAGGAGCATGCAGTTTTCTGTTAATTGCACAATCATTATTATACCTCTTGTTGTCAGTTTGCTTCTTTTCTTAATTATATCTAAACCACCTGATCTTATGTAGTAAGGATCAAATTTATTGTTTTGTTTGGTTTAAGTTTTACTTTGCTTAGATATAGAGTAACAAATGAGGGCTTTTTTCTCTTCTCATGTAAACTCTATTTTTTCCCTTGCACTTTTCTGCCTTGTTAAGTATCAGAATATGGCTAGTCAGGCCTGTAAGCTGGTTTTGATTTAATGTGTTGATAACCCAAAGAAAGAAATTTTATTTCTTTATATTTTATGTAGAGAAAGATGTTTTTTGTAGAGTACACAATTTGTTCTACCTAAATACTTCATAGATATGAAGAAGCCAAAGCCAAAGGTATTCATAACTTTGATAGGGAATTGGAAGATATGATAGAAAGGTTGATTGGGGAATGCGAACGGAAATTCAGAGAGCCCTTAAACGTTTGGAGGAGGAAGATGCTAAAGCTGCTATAGCAATATCTGTTTCTGAGGTTACTCAGGTTTTTGTTGCATTGTCTCATTATTATACTACCTCTTTTTCTTGGTTAACTAAAGAAGCCTTCAGTTTGTGATGAAATCTTCACATGAAATACAGACACCTGAAATCATGGAGTTCTCAAAGCAAATCAAGGAAAAACTCAAAGAAGCTGATACTTTTGGTAACTTTCTGCCGAGTCATATGGATTATCTACTTGTATCAGTGATTTTTACAGTAGCCTTCCTTGATATAATATGGTCATACTTTTCTTGCTTGCATTAAATTATTTTGCTTCTTTTATTAGCATATCAACTGTGGACATGTATTCCATGTGTAGCAATACAAAGGAACCATTCTGCCTAGTTCAAAAAGCAAGGGAATTGTTTTAGCAATTTTGAGTGCTATGATATCTATTATGTTGATTAGTTATTCAATTGACGCTATGGAATTTTGCCAATGACGCAGTTACATGCAAATTGCCATTCTTATTGTCATTGCAAGTTCTACGGCAGGACCCAATGCCTGACCTAATTTTACTAGCTGAAAATATTGATTTCACGAAATCCCTTTGGGGGAATGAAAATAACTAAGTAAATTAGCCAAACTTGCTAGAGCAGAACTCAAATGCTGAAATATATTCTTGTGTTTGATCCCCACCCTAAATTGTCAGTGAAAACTTGCCAGAGCAGAACTCAAATGGTGAAATATATTCTTGTGTTTGATCCCCACCCTAAATTGTCAATTTCACTGTATAAGGTGCATAAGAGAACTATGGGGGGCTGATAGTTTAGGAGTGCTTGACATTCTCATATGCTTCAGAAGATAATAATACTCTCAGCCTCAATCTAGTATGTTTGATGAGGCGTGCTTTGTGGCTATTAAGCACTTTTTCTCTTTCTTTCATCTTGAAAGCATTATTTGGTTTCTGTTTTATTTTTTATTCTGGTGTATCTATAATAATTAAAATTGATGATTGATGTATCTTTGGCAGCTGTTTTTTTTTTTTTTTCTTTCTTTTTTTTTTCTACTCATGTGCGTGCGTGCGTGCTTCATTAAGTTATGAGCTTATTTCTTTTTAGACTCTCATAGTTTATACCGTCATTTTGGTCAAATATCTGAGCAGCTGTTGTGATGCCATTAGCATTTGTTAATTCTGATTTGCAACCTGGGACTTTGTTTTCTCTAAATGACCTGACATTCAATCATGCTAATTCATCTCCATTTATGTATTCTTGCTGTCTAAACTTTCGAGATATGGTGCTTTGCCAATGAAATATTATTTTCTCAGATCTGGAAGGAAAAACTGACGGTAAAATTCGGGCCCTGGAAGAGGTTGAAGAGCTTAGAAATAAAAGAGCTGACGAACAGGTAATATTTTGCAACCCAAACATGTCATGAATTTCTCTGATTCCATGGATTATGAATTCTGCCAGCTTTAGGTCGTTTTTTTTTTTTTTTTTTTTTTTTTTTTTTTTTTTTACTTTTTGGGTTCTTTTGGTCTATTTGGCTGAGATTCCAACTGTATAGTTATAGCATTTTGATTGATTTTTTTTTTCTAATTTTGTTGCAGGCTATGCTTCTCCTTGATGCTTTTAACAAAGACCGAGCTACAATAGTAAATCCACTTCAAAATCCTCCTCAGCTAGCCCCTTTGCCTGCTCTTCCTCCTCCAGATCCACGCACACAAGAAATGATAAATGAGAAGCTTAAGAAGGCAGAAGAACTGGGTATTTGCTCAGCATACTGTTTCTAAGTGATTAATCTATTTTTTACTTTAAAATATTTGGTGGTACGAACCGTGCATCATTGAATTTGCGCATCTTGTTAACATTTGGTTGGTATGATGGTGCATTTTTTTTGCTGTTGGTTAACATCTTTTATTGAATTTGATTTCCCATCTTTTTTCTTGATTCTCTTGCTTTTGGCCAGGTGAAAAGGGAATGATAGATGAGGCTCAAAAGGCTTTGGAAGAAGCAGAAGCTTTAAAGAAGGTTGATATCTTTCTAGACCAGTTAAACTATGCAGATTATATTTAAACTAGCTAAAGATATTCTGGTAATATGCTCTGCTGGTGATAACATATCTTGATTTTTTTCACACATTCAGTTGGGTGCACGCCAGGAGCCTGTTTCAGATGGTGCGAAGTTTAGAGCTGCAGATGTGCGAATTGTGAGTTCAATGTGTTTTGCAGTTTCCTTTATTTTTTTGACTGGTTCCATTTTTTATGTTGTTACTTAGGTTTTATTTGTTCTGCCATTTTATGTTGCCCATGCCTATAATTCATTGTACATGGCATTGGGGTAGAGCTAAGAAGAATACATTATCATAAATACTAGTGATTTATGTAAGAATAGACTGCTAACTGCCCCATTGATACGGTTCAAACAAACTAAAAACTTACATTTATGGAAGGAATGCAACTATGTGCTCTGTATTAGAATGAAGGTGAACCACCTGTGATTTGTGCAACTGATCTTGTTTAATTTCTGTCTAAATCTTATATTCACTGATACTCGATAAGGATCATGGATGATATTATTTGATGATTTACGCCAATGGATTTAGGGAGAAAAAAACTATCAGTTGCTTAGTTGTTTTCAGATGTAATTGTATTTACTGCAGTTATGTAAGTTCCATATTTTATTGGCTCTTTTTCCCCAAATAATTTGGATTGGTTTGTGGATCCTTTTTCAGACTGATCAAAAGTTACGTTTATGCGACATTTGTGGGGCATTCTTGAGTGTCTATGACAGGTAAAATCATCATACCTTCCCTCTTTTCTTAATTGCTTTAGTTTCCTGCAATTTTTGAGGGTGAGAAAATAGTAGTATTTGGGATTTTGAGTACTTCACCTGTTGACGGCCGCATTATACTCCTTTTCACCAGCAGGCTTTTGGGCCCCGTTTTACGAGGATTACTTTTGCAGCTAAAGAATGTGCGTGTCTTTTTATTTTTTTAATTAATTACTTTGCTCCTGGATTACAATGTTGATGCTATGGGGTCTTTATGCTTTTACCTTACCATGTAAACACTTAAAAAAAGATATTATATCCTTTTTATAGTTGATTGAGGTTACTTGATTGTCCTGTGTTAAACAGTGATCGTCGCTTGGCTGATCATTTTGGAGGAAAACTTCATATGGGTTATATGCTAATACGTGAGAAGTTAAAAGAGCTTCAGGTTAGTTATGGTTATGCTTTTCTCTTTTTTTTTTCCCCACTTTTGTCTTATGTAATGTAAGTGTCTTGGCATCTTATATTGGATGACAAATCAAGGATAAAATGTTTTATACATGTAAACTTTATGTTTTTTTTTTTTTTTTTTTTTTTCCTGTTGACTTGGCTAGGAAGAGAGAGATAAACGGCGCAAAAGGGACCGAGATGAATATGACGGAAGGTTGTTTTCATTTGATCTGTCTATCTTGTACTTTGTTGATCAGCATATGATACTACGACATTGCAAATTTTTTGAATACCCGTAAGCTTTGAAATGTATCTATTTTACTTCATGCTTAGGTCCAAAGAACGAAGTCTGGACCGTGATAGGGCAGGAAGCAGAGACCGAGACAGAGACGACCGAGGTGGCAGTCACGAGAGGAGCAGGGATTATAATCGTCGGAACAGAGATTACGATCGCTATTATGATAGAGACCGTGGATATGATCGAGATCGGGATCGAGCTCACAGTTATGAATCCAGGAGTCGGCGAAGATCACGTTCTCGTTCAAGGGAGCGATCCAGAGATTACAATCGGCACAGGTACGACAGCTCCTTTTTAATTAAATTATGCTGTACCTTTAGTTTTGTTTTTTCGGCAATGACATTCTCCTGCATTTGTGGCTAAAACTAAAACCCCTTTTGGAAGTTTTATTCGGTTTCAGTCAGTTTCAATTTGAATGATAATTTCTGCTTAAGATAGATAACGAGTTTCAAGCTTCCCCGATCTTCTTACTATTCAGTGCGATTGTTATCTCATTGCAAACATCTTAATATCATTCTTTGCAGGCGACATGATCGATACTGAGGATCAAGCTGAAGAATATGCAAAGTTGGTTTCTCCATGTCCCTTGATTGCAGGCAAAACCTCTAGATCTTTTTGCTGTTTGTGAAAGTAGAGTCGAGAGATATAACTTGGAAATGAGAGTGGCAGCAACTTATTAGGTATAAGATATATTCGCGTTACTCCTGCTTTTGTTTTTAGATGCATACATCTTGTTAGCTGGCACTGCAATTTGGAACATGTTCCAGTTCATCGTGTTTCGCTTCTCAGTAGTAGATTAGTTTGCAGTACGTCGTTTATTATAATAATAGGCATGTAGGATGCATGAAAGATTTGATATAATAGTGTTTAAATGAATGAATGGTTCTTTTTTTTTTTTTTTTTATCGGAAACGTTTGTTGTGTAAGGAGCAATGTCCATTGTAGGCTAAAGAGTGATGTTGTTGTTATTGGTACATGCAAAATTCGTTGTGTCATGCATTACTAGTTAAAGACACTGGTGGATGAATAAATTTACAGAAAATTAATATTAATAAATAATAAATAATAAATAATAAATAATAAATTATTTATAAAAATAAAAATATTTTATATATTATAAAATTTTCAACTTATGAGTTAAAATATATGAATTTTATTACTTTGATACAAAATTAGAAAGAAAGAATACAAAAGTATATATATCAATTGTTCATTAACTAATAGCGTAATAAAAAAATATTTATTCAAATTTTTTTTTTTTATAAACTTTATAAAGTAATATTGGCTAAGTATATCTAATGTAAGATAATAATGTTTAAATCATATATTTTATAATTATCTTAATCTTCTACACTTTTTTTTATTTGTAAAAAAAAAAATTATAAAAAAAATAAATTTTAAATTCGTTATTTGAAATATAAATTTAAAAGGTATTTCTATATTGAAAAATAAATTAAAAATTTTAATTTGAAGCCTACATATATTTTTTTAATTTTAAATTTAAAAAGTATAATTCAAAATTTAATTTTTTAATCTAAATTTTGATGCGGGAAAGTTCGGTGCACGGGTGTAGGCTTTAACAATTTTAATTTATATTAAAAAAATAAATTTTGATATGATTTTTTTTTATAATTTATAATGGTTAGTTTCCTTCTATTACAATCAAAATTTAAATTTTAAATCTAATTTTAAATTGCTATTTAAGTGACGGTTCGTAAATTAAACCGTACATCCGGTGCACAACTTCATGGAAGGCAACTTCATGGAAGGCAACAAAAGTCAAGCCTTTGTGGTTTTTGGGTGGTATGGAAAAGTTCGGCGCACCGAATGCACGCTAGCAATTTAAATTTAAATTTAAAAATTAAATTTTAATTATAAGAAAAAAAATTAAAAATAATAAATTATAAAAAAAAAATGTGATAAATTTATTTTTTTTTAATATAAATTTAAATTATTAAACTGTACATCCGACGCATCCAACTTTTTCTGACCGGCCAAAAGCCCCCTTCATGTATTTGTATTGATGTATTGATGACTTTTATTTTTGAACAAAATGATTTGAAATTTTGACCGACTTACATTTCGTATTTCCTCAAAATTAGGTTTGAATTTTTCATAACATTTAAGGCGTAATTTTGTTTCATTTGTTTCCCAAATTGATTCTTAAATTTTAATTTAATTGTAAATTTTGATCTAGTTCGTTTAAATTGTTATAGTTAAGAGTATTTCCTTCTCTAAACTATTTCAAATTGTGACCTGTATCCATTACCAGGAACAATAGATAAATCGAACTATATATATTTACTACAATAAACCGTAACGGCGAACTCTCAGCGGATCATCGATCGATCAATGGTACATCTCACTCATTCGGCGCTCTTATATATGCTTCCTAACCTCCAAGAACACGCAAGTGATGATCCAAACCGCTGAGAAGACGCGGTACGCGATGTTCCACGAGTTATTCTCGCGTGCGATCACCAGCCCGAAGGATATGTTGCCGATTGCGCCGGCGATCACCGCCCTCCCGACCCAGTGGTGGCACCAGTTCCAGTACTTCCTCGCCTTGGACGCTCTCTCAGGGCGAGCGACGAGCGTCGTCACCTGCACATGCAATTAAGGAATGTGCGTCATTCGAATTAATTAGTCTCCAAACTATACTAAGTATTTTCGATCGTCTTAGTGATGACCACGCCCCGCCGTCCTAATAATTTAGCTTAATATTGATTCACAAAATTGATCCATCATCACGCTTTGTTGAATAATTTAGCTTAATATTGATTCACAAAATTGATCGATCATTACGCTCTTTGTTGAAAAGTCAGCGGCCGAAATGCCCATGCCAAATTATAACTGAACGCCTCTACTAGATCAGAATCCAAAAGATCAGCCTTTTTATAAGCCTCAGAATGTGTTAGAGAAACTATATATATAACCTTTCATTTCATGTCAAAAAGCAAATTAACTCACTCTTTTATTATTATTATTATTATTATTTCTTAATAATTGATGCTTGCTTGTATGTAGATCAAATGACTCCTGCATCCATCTTAACATTCAAAATAGAAAGCTCAAATATGAAATTTCAAAATTAAATAACTGTAATAAGTCACAATTAGTTACAATTTTTTTTTAATAACGTTTTAAAATTCAGATGGCTAAGTATAATCTGGCCCAGGTTTAGATTGATTTAGTTTATTTTTCCCAATTAAAAAGATATAAATAGAACGTAATTGGTCTCTAACCTCATATTTGGTTTAATCACAGGCATTAACATGAGCGCCAAGTTTTATCAAGTTTCGGACCATTTTGAATCAATTATTTAATTTTTTAAATTTTAATTTTACTATTCAATCTTTTAATTTGTTTGATTTAAATCGATTACGATATTTTGATATTTTGATTTTAAATTTTAAGCAACGGTGAGAATTACATGAAATATGACGCATTTAATTTTTAAAATCGAAATATCGCCGATCATTTCAAATTAAAAATAATTAAAAGATTAGATAGTAAAATTAAAATTTTAAAGAATTAAATAATTAATTTAGAATGAACCGTAGTTCAAGCAAAGTTCTACGTGTTTTTACTTAAAAAGAAAAAAAAAAAAAAAAAGAGAGAGAGAGAGAGAGAGAGAGAGAGAGAGGTTATAATTACCTGAAAGGTACCAAGCACCAGGATGGCTATTCCGAGAGCCCTATGTGCATCCACATTATTAACCCCCGAACCGTCGAGTCCGAACCCGATAACGATTCCGACTAGACCGGACACGAACCCAATCCCTTGGAGCAAGGAGTGGCTGTAGAACCAGTGGGGATCGTAATGCTTAAAGTACCTGGCCACCACGACCCCAATCGACATCAGCACGTCCCATCCCAGTAGTACGAGCAATCCGTGCCACCGCGCTAGCGAGAACCCGGAGCCCCCGCGGGAGACTGAGACTGCTTCTAAAATTCATTCGTAAAATTCATTCTCAATTCGCTGATACGATAAATAAATGAAGAATACTCTTGTCTACTAATTTTTTTTTACAAAAAAAAAAAAGAAACACTTTCAGTAAAACTTTATGTGGAACAACGAAGAAGCAGTCAGTAGCTTGAGAACAAAAAAAAAAAAAAAAAAAAAAAAAAAAAAAAACACACACGCACACGTACTAGTGATAGTATAGCTGACGGCCACTGACATCGCATTACGGTGCTCCGACAGGTAATATCCGGACGCGGCAGACGGCAGGTCGTCCTTCGGGCCCACCGCGTAGATCAGGTAGGGCTGCGGCCGGCCCGCGTAAATCTGGAATGCGAGGTACAGCCGCGAATCTGCGGTTACGATTACCGAGACGTTCTCGGCCGGGTCCAGCCGGTCCGAGACGGGCGGGCACTGGTCCGAATCCGTCCCGCCCAGGTAGTACTGCTGCCTGAGCCCCGGCCCGCAGGCCCCCCCGCCGCGGGCCCAGCCCACCACTGCGGCCGACCCGACCATCCCTCCGTCGGCCGAGAACCCGACCGCGATGTACGAGCCCGTGTTCGGGGCCGACACCACGTAGCTCCATCGGCCCGGCCCGGCATTCGCAAACTTCAAATAAAATATATATATATATATATACAAGTGTAATAACAACTAAGTGAGATGGAATTAGCAGTATCTAGTATCTTTAACTGCGTGCGCGGTAGCAGCAGAAGCTCTTAAACTAGTTTTATTCGCCAAAGCCGAAGAAAAAAGAAACGAAACTTAAAAAGAAATTGAATTAGCAAAGTAGAAAGAAACGCGCGCACCCACCCCAAGTATGAAGCCCTCTTCTCTCCACGCCGGGAAGCAGCGGAGGGAGGAGGTGTCGAAGGGGATGAGATGGGCCACTGCTTTAAGATTCGCGCGGCAGGAATCGGACGGTTGCTGCTGCGAGTGAGCGTGATGAGAGGAGAACTACTGATGATCAGCAAGGAAACAAACAAGATAATAATGAGACTAGAGCCCCCCTCCATTAATGATTAGGTCTCTCTCTCTCTCTCTCTCAATTGATTCAAATGATTCAAATGATTCAAATGATGTGGAGTACTTATTAGACGTGTGTTCAAGGATGCATGTATAGTAAAATTTATCAACAGTCCCTGTGCTATCCCTGTATTTGCACCTTTGGTTCTCGTATTATCATCTTTCACTTAAATATATATTCACTGCACATAATTAAGCAGTTTGTTTTTATATATATTTTTTTGAAAATCCCCCCGTATTTTTTACTTTTGTCATTTAAATTATCATCATGCAATTCAATTAGAAAATCCCCTCAACTTAATTAGTTGTTTGATAATATTATAAAACTGTAAATTTACCATCCATTATACTTTAGACCTTATAAAGTCAAAAATTTTATTTATTTATTTTTTCTGGAAGAGCTATTTTATCACTTAATTTGTTAGTAAAATCCGAATAAAATTTAAAAAGTTGTTTTATAAAATAAACCAAAATCATTTAGAACAATATGTCGAAATTTAAGAGCTAAATTTTTTGTATAAAGTACAGAGACGAAGAAATCGCAATACGAGGATAGTATAGGACTATCTATACAATTTATTATTCATGTATTATATGTTTATGGGATACTTATAATTTATTAAGAAGGTAGGTTTAATTGAGAGCTACATTGCTTATAACCAATTAAAAAAATATATATTTAAATATTAGCCTCAGGAAAAGTAGACCATCACCCATAGACCATAGAGATGGTAATAAGTAGCGATATATATCATCAGATGATTTTTAATTTCAGCAATATTGCTTACTGGCGCAAATTAAATAAATTAAAAAATTCTATAATAAAATTAAAATTTTGAAAAACTGAATAGCTGGTTCAAATTTGTCAATATTCTAAATAAATTACATTTGTTCGTATTATTTTGTGACTTGTTAATTTCATGGCCTTAAGTAAAAGAAACTCCAAAGTTTAATCCATTAATTAGGTCCAACATAATCTCTTTAAAAAAAAATAATTAAATGGATTCAAAACAATGGTGTTGGCCACCAATTTAGGATTGAATTGCGTGTGGAAAAGGAAAAAAAAAAAAAAAAGAAAAGAAAAAGGTGGTGTTCATGTTTCTACGTTTACGTGTTGCCTATAGAGCCAATTTAATGTATCTTAAATATTATTGCTAAATATACACACACAAAAAAAAAAGTTTAAAAATACTTTTTAGTTGCTTAAAAATTTAAAATAATCAGATATTTTACCAAACTATATGGGACCCTTGAACAGACTTTATAAATTATTTAATTTACTCTTATTAATTAAAATTTTATTTTAGATTTAATAATAAATTGCTATACGTTGCAATCAAAATTTATGCAGAAAAATATTTAGTTTTAAAATTACTCAAATAATTCATTTAAAACGTACAGACACAGTGCCCACGGATCTCGATGGACTCAATTCATTTGGACGTTAGATCTATTGTTGGGCCTCTTGCAGTTAGATCTATTGTGAACCACGGCCCCACTCAATTTATTGGGCTCACCCAACTCGGATAGAAAGTTTGACCTATTTTTAACACATAAATAAATAGCCAACACAATCCCTCAAACCCTTGCACCGTGTGTGAATTAAACCCGTATCACTAATTCTGATACATGCACCTCTGATACCACTTGTCGGATCGTTGGCGCTAACTATTAATACAAAAAACTGGAGTTATTAAAAATACGCAATCAATTCACTTAAAGTGTACAGACACAGCGCCTACGAATTTCGACCGGGCTCAATCCGCATGGATGTCTATTGTTGACCTCTTACCGTTAGGTTTATTGTGGACCTCAGCTTCATTCAACTTATTAAACTTACCCAACTCAATTTATTAATTTTTTAAGTCTATTATCACGAGCATAAAATTGAATCTACTTTTAATCCATAAATAAATAGACAACCGACTTAATTGCTATTCTCGAGATAAGAGAGATTTGATTGTTTTTTGGGGAGATAAAAGAGGTACGCTTATACCGCATCAATCATTGCTCATAAATTATAAAGAGAAAAAATAGCAAACAAATAAAGGAATAAATAAACATAAAAGAACTAAAAGAATGATAAAATATTAACACAAGCAAACTGAGGAAACATAACAAAACTGGGGTAGCCAAACATGAATAAAATACCAAGTTTAATACTCTCCAAACTAATCTAAAAATTTCTTCAAATTGACAAGAACTTGTTGAAATAGTAAGAACAACAAGTAGTCTTACATCATAACCTGAAGAAGAGATCCAGAATAAGTAGCTGCACTATTTAGCAGTTGAGCAAATTAGCAAATATAAGATGACCATAAGGAGAAATTTTAAATCTTAAATAGAAGAATCATGAAAATATATATATATATATATATATATATATATATATATATATATATGGAATTGCATAGTCATAATGAAAAGTTCTTCCTTGTTAATTTCTGCTTATGTGGACTGCGACATTTTGCTGCTCTACAGGATGAATTCTTCTACTTTCAGTTGCGAATGTTAGTTGCAGAATTGCAGTTGTACTTATTTCAAATGTTCACTTCAAAATGAAGTAGAAATTAGTGATGGGTAATTAAACTTGTTGGTGTTTGATGTGCAGTTGTTGTTAATATTTTCTATTTGGTTCATTATTATTGCACATAAAAGGACTTGGTTATTCTGTGTCACGCCCCGAGTTTTAAAAATCCGGTAGAGAAATTTTTTTTTTTTTTAAATCAGAGTTTGCGAACTGGGCGCAACAGACCGCCACACGCATAGAAGATCCTCTATCCCGAGGACAGAGACTCCCCTATACATGCACGGCTAAAATCATCATCATCAGAGATCAACAGATATATCAGTAACTAATCTAATCTAATCAGCAGGAAAAATCAACAGTTAAATCATTACATCATTGTCTCAATGTTTAACCAACTGGAACTGAAATAAAATGCGGAAAATAAAAGTCTGTAGATGTCATCAACATATGTAGGCTCATGGGGACAGCTCTATCGTAATCTGCTCACTGGATCGTCCCGCTATCTCCCCACCCGACCGACCTGGAAAATGGTCACCCAGGGGGTGTGAGATACACTGTACATGTATCCCAGTGGCACGACGCCGAGGATCAGCTAATCGTACCTACTGGGTACTAAAATCTGCGGATAGTAAAAATCTATAGGAAAGCAGGAAGTAACAATAACTACTGCTAATCAAGATAAGGGAAACAGATAAGAAATACTGTAACTCAGATATGTCAGTGATAAACAGTCGTAAAAGCGGTAAATCATACAGATAGGAAATAAGAGGTGTCTACAAGAATCATGCTGGAAATAACTGAACAATCATACAAGTAAAAATAATGCATCAAATGTAGAAACCAAATATCCAATCATACGCCACTATTGGTCCCGGGGACCTCAGGCAAAAGCCACCGATCCGCACCCGATCCGCTGACATACCCCTGTCGATGGGCTCACGGGTCTATCACCAGACCACTTTACCGGCAAAGAACCAGCTCCACGGGGTGCGACCCCGGCCAGGTTCGTGAAGTACAGCAGTGCATGGCAAGTCATAATGAACAATCTGACGGTCTAATGACCGAGTAGTCGGCGCATGCCGAAATCCCAACATGGAATCATCTGTCTATCGAATCAATCAATCATGCATATCGAGTAGTATCTATCAATCAGGATCAATCAAGATGCATATCGAATAGTGTCTATCAATCAGGATCAATCAGGAATAATCCGGGATCATCTAGATAATAGTCGGCTGATCGTGAATAAACAATCACAAGTCTAATCAATAAATGTCAATCAAGGGTCATGCTATGTCAAACAAGATCAATACAAGTCAGGCTGAATCATATAGGTGAAATCAGCAGGGCAAGTCAAGAACAGGTGTCCGACTGGACTAAAGCAACCAGAGGGCCAAAAAGCTGAGGCCCGGTTCGAAGATAACCCACCTGGATGACGGCAGATCCTCGAACTCCCGCGCAGCTACTGGGAGGCTGGTGCTGAACACTGGGCCCTGTATAAGAGGCATGATCAGTAATAAACTCACACAACCCTTTCCCGACGACGTTACACTAACCGAAGGTTTTAAAACGGGTCAAATCGGTCATTTTATCGATCGATATCTGATTCCTGGTCAACGGAGATCATCGGGACTCTAACAAAATGCCCAGGTGGTGCGTAAACACTGTCTAAGGTCAGCTTGCATGTTTATTTTGCATTCTGGTCCATAAATTATTAACAATTGCATTTAAACATTAATATTATCGACTGTTTCGGCTCGTTCTTAAAATCCGGGGGTCCAACGACGCCGCCGTCAGTTTCAGCGCGTCCGTTATGTCGAGACGGACCCCGTGCTCACAGTATTTGGTCGACACGGATCCTGAGGGCGAAGTTGGCCCATAGTGTTCTTAGGTCCATTTCATACTTTTGCTAAAACTTAACATGCATTTGATCTAATCCATATTTAACTAGAGCATAGTAATAACAAGGTCCAGGGACAGTGAGGCTCACCTTGCGCGCGTCGGAGGCTGGCCGGAAAGCTTGCCGGAGCAAGACCACCAAAGGTGCTCAATCTCGGGTTGGGTGCACTTGGGACAACCGTGGCTCAGACCTGCACCAGAGGTGAGCACAGGTTAGTACAGGGTCCCAGGGAGTGTTCGGATCCATCCAGGTCAGGCGCCGGCGGCGGGGTGGCGGCGGCCGGAGGCAAACCCGTATATGGGTAGCTCGGGTGCAACTTCTGGGGCCATGGAACAGGGAGTAATCTGGCCCAAACTAAAATTATGGGGGTCATAAACGAGGTGTTTAGACCTTACCGGGGTGGTTGCGGAGTCCCGGAGCACCGGGGATCGCCGGAGTGGAAGGAATAGTCCGGCTCGGGTGCAACTCTGAAGCATCCAAACCCCACGTTAGGATTCCCATGCAACACCACCATTGGTCACGAAATGATGAGAGAGGCTTACCTGCACGTTTCCCGGGGTCTGGGGTCGCCGGCGGCGCGCTCCGGCGGCGGAGCTCCGGTGAAGCTCGGTAGAGCTCCAATGGCGGATTCCGGCGCGGTGGTTCCGGGCCGGAGCAAGATGGACCGACAGGGTCCACTCGGTGCCAGAAGTCTTCTGGTGGGGTTCGCCGGCATCGGTGGGAGGCAACGGCGGCGCCGGACGACCGAGATCGGCCGAGTTGGAGGAAAACCCGACTTCTAGGGCTTCCTCGATTGGGCCCGATCCTCGTCCGATCCTCCTCAGACTTTATGGGGAGGATGCAGTCGACAAGGAGAGTCGATCCAACGGTTCTGATCGCCGGTTTAACGTTGGATGAATGCGGCGACTGGCGGCGGCCTAAATAACCAATAATCCGGCGGGGTTGCTCCCGGCGGCGATCGGAACGGCGTCAGCGGCTGGGCCTGGACCCGAGGGGTGTATCAACGTCAGGAACGTCGTGGTCATGCCAAAAAACCGAAATGAAAACAATGTCCCATAAAAATTACCTCGCCGGAAAATTTCGAAAATGGAGAGGTGGCTGCGGCGGCGCAGGACGGCGGAGTGGCTGGAAACGGGGTCACCCTGGCTAGACCGGTCCTTCACGAGGAAAGACCTCGCTAGACTAGGCCTTGGTCACCCAGACCCTCCCAAGCATCCTATCCTCGAGTCACACGAGATCAAGAGAAGTATTTATTCTCTTCTCCGGCAACGTGGAGGCTGCCGCTCTGATCTGGCTAGGGTTGCGGGGTGTGTGCGCGAAGAGGGAGAGGGAGCGTAGTTGCTGAGACGTGCGTTAGAGGGCCGAGATTTCGGTTACGATAGGAAAGAGGTGGGGTTTCGAATTTTCGAATGTGTTGGTTAGGACAAATTGCTACCAGGGTCCACCAACCTCTGATATTTAGGCCCTAGTCCCCCACAGCAACTTTACTCTCACATTTAGGTCCCTCCACAAGCAGTGGCACGCAAATCGAGGAAACTTATATAGGGGTTTATGTGTAAAAGTTGCAATTTTCGGCGCACTTTTCGCTTTTTGAGAAAATCCGAGCGTCAGATCGAAAAACGGACTTCACCAGTACGTCCGGCTCGACGAATCCTTTCAGGTAGCAATTTTAGTTTTTCGAAATAGTGACCGGATAATTTTTCGGTCCATAAAATACAGCTCCGAAATACAGTTTTTCGCGTTTTTCGAGACTTAGAGTCGTCAAACGAAAATTCTGTCAGCGCCATTGCGTCCAGAACGATGAAACCGTTAAAATTCCACTATTTGAAGTGCTATGTTCGGATTCCGGACAGTGAATTGGCTCAACGTTGGCGCGGGCGCGAGAGGAGGTTCGAAATTCGGGTTTACTGTTCACTGTAACCGCGAATAAGTCGGCGGGCCCAGCCAGCTTCGACGTGATTTCTGAAGATCCGACGTTAGATATGAACAGTTGAATAGGTTTTAACTCGGTTCGATAGTAGACGGTACAGTCGTGTGTCCGATATTCAGATCAGGCTCGGATTAAAAAGCGATATTCTGGCCCACTTAATGTGTAATTATACTGCAGAAAGGGGCAC